>VFFE01007706.1:5349183-5708553 GCA_008921705.1 Burhinus oedicnemus
CCCCCTGCCTGCCCGCGCACCCCGACGATGCCCGGCACCAAGCCACCGGCCGCAGGACCAGCTGTAGGTCAGGGCTCTGCAGGACAAAAGATGACATGTCGAGAAGAGCATCTACCTTCTGATTTGTGGTCGAGGGAGAAATACTTGAAATGCTGATGTCTGCCAGGTCACGGGCAACGCGGCGCAGCCTGGCTTCAGCGGAGCTACCCCGGCTCTACACGGGAGCATTAACCTCCCATTTTTATGATGTTTTCCTTCCCTGCGTTCGCAGAGGGCCAAACCGACCCCATTCTTAGCCTTGCTCTGCCTACGTAGGCTATATGCATGGTCTTGCTAATCTGCATGAAAGTGCCCGGGTATGGAAGCGAAACAGCAAGACATTTTATCTTTGAAGAGATCTCGAGGCCTTTTGAGTTTACTGTTGTTGCAGTCATTATTGTTTAGCATATCCTTGAAGGTTTGGTCTGAGGGACAGCTGGTGGGAATGCAATTTAGCTTGTTAAAATGCAGCAATTATTTAAATACACACCAAGCAGGAAAGCAGGGGCAGAGTGTTTCCTCTGTTAAAGTGTTACAATATGGGTCTTTCTGGAAAAAAGAAAAAAAAAAAAAAAGCAATACAAAAAGAAATTCAAGCACTTTCAGGCCTGGAAGCAAATTTTTTGTATTGTTGTCTGCAGTTGTTCAGCTACAGCTTAGATCCAGTTTATTCTTAAAAGTTTTGCGTGTGAGAATGAAGTGAAAGGGAAACCACCCCTGTTTGTCAGGGGGTGATGGGCAAAACCTCCCCTGTAAACACAGATGCTCCTGTAACAGCGCTTACTCGCTCGGGGAGGTCTCTTGCTGGTGTAAACCTGATGTTTACCAGCATGGCTTGTCAGTACTGCGTACTTGCAAACACTATTCCAAAAGGAGCAAATCACATCCAGCACAGATGGAGCCTTGGAGTGACCTTTTTAGTTAAGAATTAGAAACGAGGATGCCGCAAGCAGCAGGAATGTCACCGCGGCTGAGCGCAGAGCGTGGTGCAAGGCAGTTACAGTCCACTGATTTCTAATCCCAAAGTCACACTCGAGTGGCAAAGCTCAGTACAAGTACCCCAGCAAAAATTTTGGCTGTGACTTGTGCAGGGCTAGGCTGGAGAATTCTGCACCTCCGCCTGTGACCCCGCGGCTGCAGAAACAAGCCAGGACCGTGGCCGCCGTCTCCCAAGTTTATCAGCTGGAGAAGGCTGGAACTGGCAGCAGAGTATCTATCCGCAGGGGGGGAGAGCAGCCAGGGGAGGGTGAGCACGGAGAAATGTCAAACGCTGCTATTTTTCTGAGTGGAGTCCCATAGGCACGGTAGAAAACGCGGTGCTCGGCCTCGCACAATCACACCGCTCGCGCTCAAAGGGTATGGAAATGATTTCTTTCCTGCGTGCAATCTGCCTGCTCTAGTGGGATTAGAAAATGCCTCGGCGCAGAAAGGCTAATAGGTCCTACCAGCGCCTGCTGGAGCCTGCGCGCTGCCCCTGCGAGCTCGCCGGCACAGATGCAACCCCTCCACAAACCCTTCCTGAAGGCCAGTAGCTCTGCTGGCTTCCTTTCGCTGGCCCGGAGCCAAATGCCACAATTTGGTTCAAAGTATCAAGGAAGACCTCCTATGGGGCTGGTTACTGAAACCCAGAAATATCACATTGTTGAGGGGAGCAGCTAGCTGCTACCAGATCAGCAGCATATATCTGCTAACGCTGCACATTTCTGTGCATCAGGCATCATTGACATTTTATCCTCTGGTTTGTAATAACTCTTTCAATGCCACGGGCTTGCCACAATTTCTTTGCTAGCACCTCCCCTCAAAAAATCAAGTGCAAAAGCAAAGGCCTGCTTGTTAGAGCCGGGGATCCCTTTCCAGCGCTTGTGGCATCGCTCGCCTGTAAAGCGTTGCAATCTGCCGCTTTCCAATGACATTCCAGTTAAATTACGCCCCAAATGGCTCGCCACGGAGGGGTTAATGCTCTAGCAGCCTTGCTCGGTGGATCAAATTCTTGCAAGAGCTCACTCTCCTTGCTTTGTTCTTTAGCGGGATGCATTCAGCAGGAGCGGCATTAACACTGTGGGATCTGTTGTCCTGCTTCCACCAGCGCCCTTGCTCTCCTCCCTGTCTTCAAGGCAGAGGGGCTTCAGCGCGCTCCCTGCTTGCCTTTCGGCCGGGGAGGAACAATCTCAGTCTGTCTTTCACGTTGTCCCAGCAGCAGCTCCACATCAGTAGACTCTGCCCCTGCGGGGCCCCGGCTCGGGGACAGCAGCAGCCACCGCCACTTCTGTGCCGCCAGGCGGGACAGGGAGAATGTGCCTCGCCTTGTCACAGGGGAGGGAAGCCTGCGCTCGGCAAGGAATCTGAACAGATGCCACTTAGCTGGCTCGGAAATGGCTCTTCAGTTGCTTGCTATTGCCCAGGCGGTCTGTCCAAGCATCCAGTGCTCATCCCAAATCACTTTCATACCAATGGCTTTGCCTTCTGTGATCTGTACACGCTATTGGCATCTTTATTTAAATCCTCATTCAAATATTACATGAAAATGCTCCCATTCTCTGGCACTGGGTCCTGCAGGCAGGGAATGGCCTGCAGCTGTGCCACCAAGCTCTGCCAGCCCCAGACCCGGATGGTCACGTGCAGCTCCTCACGGGGATTGTGCTCACACCCACTCCAGCTTCTTGACACTTAGATTTGCTATTAAAACCACAACCAGAGATTCCCGCGTTTACGGTAGTGTGAAGATTTCTAGTGTTTATCACTCAGAACATACTGCCTTGAGTGGAAATCTCCCCGTCATATGGTATGTCCTTAAAAACGCAGGAGTTAATGGCACCTTTGCGCCCATGCCGGACATAGGATGCTGCCTGCGGAGAAGCTATGGGTGAGCTGAGCCGTAGCTGGGAGTGGAAGGTGCCTGGGATATGCCCCGAGGCTTCGGGGGTGTCGGCACATGGCCGGGGTCCTGGAGGGGCTCCCCAGCTCCCCAGCCCCGCTCTGCCGGTGTGATCACTAACGGAGAACAGAGGTTAACGGTCTCAAAAGCAAATACTTTAAAAACTCGAAATACATTCAAATAACCATCCATCAAATAACAACCATCTGGGAGTGTTGCGAAGAAAAGTGGTTAAGGACTTTAAAGCACATGGAGGTTTGCAAAGTTGAGGGGGTTTGGGGAGCCTGCTTTGAGAAAACAGACTGCCAGGCAATTTTTGCATTTACACGCCCAACGTAACAAAATTTGCCTTGAACCCCTGGGCAAAGGGCAGTGACGGTGCCTAAAATGGCTCACACCCTTGCAGCTAAGCAACATGGGCTGTCCTCAAGAAAGCAGGTGCACCACCGTAACACCTCACGCAGGGGACAGTCCTGCTGCCCTTACCTCGCCTGCTGGTCACCTGCCCTACATCAGGAGGGCAGGACTATGTCCTCCCTTGGGCCTACTCAGTTTTCAAGAGCCTGTTCAAGCTCTCTGGTATCAAACCCCGAAGTGTTTCAAATTGCCGCCTGTGCTTTCCATCAGGCAGGGGACAGATGTGGAGGTTGGCAGCACTTTGGCTCTGTCCTGAACGAAGCCCTGAAGACGACATCTTGGGGACCCTGAGGCATCGGTTCAAAAGTCAGGCATCTAAAATGTCTTCTAGCAGCAAAGTATATTTGAAAGAAATGGGACAATATCACAGTTGTGTCATCAACATTCATTTGAGTGTCCAAACCCGTTTCCTTTGAGTGCTGGGGCATCCTTCCTATTAGCATTCATTTTCCATGAGCATTCCTGTAGGTGAGTTTATAGTCAAAAACAATTTACAGGTCGGTCAGTTTTAAGCAAATTTTTGAGAGCGTTTACCTTGATGTGCATTCTGAAGTCAAATTAAAATTGTTTGTCCCACGTGAGCCTAACAGAAGGAGTTCATAGTGGTGAAGACTAGCAGTGTAGCCCATGACCTCCGTGACCAGCCAGACCCTCTTTCCCTGGTACCAGCAATAAACGGCTTATGCAGAAGCGGAAGGTTATGAAGAATCAGCTGCTGGCAAATAATTCATGGGCCTGAGCAAGTTAAATGACACACATCTCATCCGTGTTTAAATTCCCATCTGAATAAAGCTAAAGCATTACAACTGGATTCAGGTGGAAAACAAAAATTCCACTTTAACAGGAAATTCCAAGGCTTCAGATGAAAACCTTCTGAACATTTTCACAGCTTTCAGGAAAAAGACATGGTCTTGTTAGAGCGGCTCTCTAAATCACTGTCTTTACTAGTCATAGGTGCATTTTTCAACAGAAACCCTCCTAAGGGGGGGAAAAGAAGGAGCTCTTACGTTTCAGCAAAACCAGGATCTTTCTTTAGAGTCTCACAATGATCTAAACACAATAGTGTGAACATCTAATTTTTCACACCTTCCTGTATAACAAGCAGCCCAAGGCCTCCTTCAGGCCCATCAGCTGAATATACCTTGTAGTCTCCGGGATGATCAATTCTGCCCCCCAGAAGGATGTGGCAGAAGCTCGAGGGGTGAGACACCACGCCATACCTTTGCTTTGTTGTTTGCCTCTTTGCGTTACAGCTTTGTCTCTATTGGCTCTGCAGCATTTTTACCTCCTTTTTCATGAATTGCTCTTGATGAATTTAAGATTCACTATCATACAGACCACGGATTTAGAACGAATAACCCTTTCATTTAGTTAATACCAGCAGCATAGCTATAAAGCTGTAATAGTTTACGACTTTCAGGACATAACCTGCAACCACAGACAATACAAATTATATTACACTGTGTTTTATTGCTCTTTGAGGCCCACTAAGAGGCTCAGTGCTGTTTCATAGTCCAGAGTAGCAGCTCTTTATTCTTTTTAACACACAGCTGAAAAATACTTTAATTCTGTTACAAAACGGTGTGTTTGGTTTTTGCGAGTCTGCCCGCAAAACTGCATGTAGTTCACCTACCGTAGAAGGCAAACAGCACTTTCCATACAAATAAAGGAGAGCACGCATGCACAGAGAGAAATGCCGCCTTCTGCATGCACTGTTCTCTGCACAAAGAGGAGCTCCATTTTGAAAAAAAACCCCACCAAACCCAAACAAACCACATTCTGATAATCATTTGCAAAGACATGACCTCTGAGAAGGGAAAAACCTCGGAAATGGCAATTCCTCCCTAAAATGCCCCTGGTTTATTCAGGCTGCGTATTCAGATGCTGAAGGAATCATAAACACTGCTGGCGCAGCTTCTTAATCCTGCCTCTTCTTCTCTTGGCCTAAGACGGGGCGCGGAGAGGAGCAGAAAGGAGTAGCCATGTTTTCTTTAAACGGAGGGTCTAAATAAAAAAGGAAGGTGACGGAGCTTCAGGAATTGCGAGGGACCAGAGGGAGCGAGCGAGCATGGACCAGCCCTGCCTTTTAAAACGTGGAAAGGCCACGGACTTTTCCTCTGCTGCACCTGCTGCCTGCGCCGCGTTGTATTATTGAAGAGGACTGCAGTCCGATCTGCATATCAAATAGCTGATTTGTAGATGAGGTCATTCATTTTGTGGTCGTATGTTTGCTGTGGCGGGGATGGGCTGTTGCCTAGCAGTAGGCCACAAAGTCCCAGCAGGTTTCTTGAGTCAGCAGCCATCCTCCTCCGCTCCCCTCACCACTCCCCTTTCCCTCCTCGCCGATTCAAATCCCGTCTTGACCTTAATAAATAAAACTCCGAAATGTTCGACTCATTTCTAAGTTCAAAGCGCGGGTGATGTGCTGCGAATTGACAGCTTCCTTTGATGATTCATTGGTTTGGTGACTCGATAAGCAAAATACAGCTCCAGAACCCCGGGTACCACGTGAATGGAGGGATGAGGGATTGCGCCCGGCTGCAAAAACACCCTCCGAGAGGCTGGGGCTGCCTCGGTGCCTGGGTATGCGGCTCCGCTGTTAAAACATGGAAGAGGGGATTAAAAGATCAGCACCACATTTATTTAAGTATTTAAACACGTCAGAAGCGGTTTTGTAAAATTTAAGCTCGTTTTCGTGTATGACTCTCAGGGAATCAATTATGCCTTTCCTGTTAATTTTGACAGCCGCTTCGCAGTGGGCAATGCTCGTTTGAAACCCTTTTTGAGAGGTATTTTCTTCTTTCAAAAGCAGCTAAAGCTACTTACTTGTTAAGTACAGCACATCAAGCTGGTGAAAACAGAAGAAGAAATCAGTCACCGTTTCAAATTAAAAAGAGAAAAAAACCAACAAAACAAAACCAGGGCAAAGAAGATGAAAACACTGGAGTACAAAGCTGCCTTTAGAAACTGCAATACATATATGTTGTCACCAATCGGTGTCTGATAAGTTGGCAGAAACTGCAGTTTAAGTGCTTTTATTTTAGGAGTGATCCGCTGACAAAAGACACATGTGCAAACCATGCCATTTAGATGAAGGAGTCATATTCACTTTTTGCAAAGTACAATTTATTTATTTTTTCCAGATTATAATGTTTTCTAGGAAGAAAGGAGTACAAAGACCCCTCAGCCCTAAAACAAAACCAAACATCTCAGCACAAATTGGAGCCTTGATAGCTCAAAGCAAAAGCCTCACAAACATCTATTAGAAGCAGGAAATGTCTAATGGAAAACTTACAAACATCTGATACATGAAAGGGAAGGCACAAAACAGGAAAGCAGAGGCATGAACAGCTAATTGCTGTAGATTCCTCACAACATTCGCTGAAACCCAGCAAGACACATCAGCCAGCTCCACAGCACTGGGGCACACAGCCACCATTAAAGTATTATTAAGAACACTCAGAAAAGGAGCGCGTTAAAAAAATGCTAATACTTTGGACAAAATGAAGTTGATTCTGCTTGCGACTGAGTTTACAAGGATGCTTTGAAGGTGGCCAGAGGCATCGCGGCACGCTGCTTCTCAGCTAATCCCTGTTACGAACGCTTGCAAAGAGAATTATTTTAAAAAGTGCGCTTACTATTCACACTGAAACCTAGGTATACAAGCAAGCTCTGTGTCTTGGCAGCTACTGCGTATATATCCAAACTCGCATACAGTTTTGATAAGCTTTGGTCCGTCTAAGGAAAATGTGGAGTTCTGAGCGACAGCAATGCATTATGCTGGAGCATGGACATGCAGCAAGTACACAGCACCTATTCTTGCCCCTTGTAAATGCCTGCTGCTTGTCTGATTTGAATAAAGTTATGCCTGCTACTGTCAGAACTGAATTTGGCTCATGGTCTTCATGCAAATTGCCACTTGCCTGAATGTGTGCACCATATTAAGAATGCAAATATGTTTGGACTAGATGATTGTTCCTTTATTTGCTGTACACCCTAATTCACAAGGAGCTGAATCAGGGTAGATTTGGTGCGTGCAAGAAGGCAGACTCAGACAAAAATACATGAAACTTGTTTGCAAATAAGTTAATTATGTCAATAGATCTGATCTTAACAGCCACCCTTTCTGATGTTATGTATTTGGTTTCTTGGACATAGCCAACAGAAAAAAAAGAAAACACATTTGAAAAAAAAAAAAAGTCGCTCGTTAGGATGTGAAATGAAGTACCTTTTTCCACACGTACCCCAAATGAGGTTACATCCAAGATTCCAGAATTTCCTATCTCCAATGCTTTGAGCTCTGAAGGCCAGAATGTATCATTTTATCTTTGTCTGAATTTCAACCCACAGACGTTCTGTGAAGTTAATCGCTTGTGTTTGTCTATTGGAAAGGCATCCAACGTTGAGCTGAAGACATCTGGAAATCTAAAAAACAAGCCCTCCTTTATAATTTGTTCAAATGAGTGATAACCATGCCCATTAAAAATGTATATCCTATTTCTCATTTGAATTTCTATGATATACTTTTTCATTCCTTCTCACTTCCAGCTGTTATTCTGGAACTTTGCCAACCTTCTGTGAGGCACTTGGAAAAAAATGTAAAAATTAACGTCTGAGAAAAGAGAAATAAAAACCCCCAACAAAGTAGCGTTTCTAGATTTCAGAAATAAAGCAAAACTTTAACTACAAAATTAATTTGGTGAGACTGTAAATTTTTGTTTTGCTTTCAATTTTTCTTGCGCACGTTTTACAAAATATTTTAAATTATTTAGAAGGGAAGGCCCTGAAAATGAATGATACCCTATTTCCTAAGGAAAAACAAAACAAACCCAAGGAAACAAACACAATCTTTTTGGCCATATTTTCAGGGCCCGCTGTTCTTTCCTGTGGGAAAATTCACACATTCCTTACACCGAGATATTAAGTTTGAACTTTCAGCCATTTAATTAGTTCCCAATTCAACAAAGCGTTTAAGCATGTTTTCGAAGCACAAAGCACTTAAGCACATTCTTATTCGGTCCCTGAATAGGGGTGGAGTGCTGAATCCCACTGGAAGCTCTCACGGCGCAGCCCAGGGCGGCCTGGTAGGCCACAAAGCCTGCAGGGTTCTCCCTGGTTTTATTCCCCAGCAAGGAGGGGTATGGTAGCGATTACATCACGCCAAGAATTAAAGCCAGGCCTAGTTTGAAAAGGCGAAACTTTTTGGCAATCCTATATAACGTCACAAATTTCTAATACGAAATTGAGAACACGCATCTGCCATAAGGGGGGGGGCGGGGGGAGGGAAGAATCCGCTGGGGATTTGTATTTGATCATTTTTGACTAGTATAAATTTGAATGTGCGTACAAATAGTAAATAATAACCTGATAAAACCTTACCTTATAACTGTGCAGCTAGACTTTCGCTGTGTTTGGGATATATGGGATATGAAAATGTAGGTAAACATAATTATATACACAACCAGACAGAAAAGTACACAATTCAGGCTTCCAAAATCTCCAGCTGCGAGGCACCTGAGGGATATGTGCCCACACACATGTACACATGCATACAGCACACAGGTGAATTGCAACAGTGTCTTGGAGAATCAAGTAAAAAGACGATGCTACACATCAAACAGATATCACAAATAAATTTCCAGTTAAATTAATGAGAAGATTATCTTATGAGTAATATTATCTTGTCTTTTACATTTAAGTTTATACCAAAAAGTCTATTATTTGAAAATATGCTTTTCCTTTTTTCTTTGTCCCTGGGATGTTCAGCAATATTTTAAACTTTACATTGTATGCTAAAATAGTAATATTGCCATTTCTGATTATTCCATATGAGGTTTGTGTCTAAAATAAGCCTGTTTGAAATTTCAACATTCGGCCTTTTGCTTCCAAGGCTCCCTGTGATATCAGCGAGGAATGTAGGCTTGAGCCCATTTCTGGGTAACCTTTTCAACAAATACCTTTAGCAATGCTAGAGGTAGCAGTTAGTTCTCTATAGAGATAAGCACTTAACAAATGAAGAAAGCAAAGCATTAATGGGATTCCTAAGAATTTGGGACCTGTCTCCTTGCCACAATGCCACGCTGGTTTATGCTGATGTAACCCCAGAATAACAAAATGTTCAACTGGGCTGCTTAGCTTTACGTTCACTTTCCACGTGGCGATTCTTTAATTGTACTCTTTTGTCTTGCTTCTGTGTAAAGCTTCAAGGATTACAAATCTGATTTACTTTCTACATATTGTTTCCAGTTCTGCAGAGCCAAATTCTAAAAAGAATAGATTATACCCATCACATCAGGTAATGTTCAGACTGAGCAAAAATATCAGGAAGCGGGTAATCGTTGCTTTATATTTTCCATTTCACTTAAAAGTAATTTTCTACGGTGGCATTAAATATATATACATATACAGAAACAGCGTTTGCAACTTAAAAAAAAGGATTACTAATGCAACCCAATTGAAAAAGTCTATTTACCCAGATTGAAATTCTCTGTTTCATTTTAATAAAATGGCAGAACGATTTTTTTTTTTAAAAAAAATGCTTCAAAAGGTTGAGAAATTCTACTGCCAAATGGCTTTAAGCAGGGAAAAAAAGGAATCCCTGTACGTTTCATCTATGTAGGGCTGGTAAAGCCTGAGGAAGGGGGAATTGTGCTTACGCAGAGGAAGACGCCCATCATGCATTCGCTAGCGTGGAAATGTCAGCCATTTTTCTGCACGCTCTCCCCAAGCGCAGGCTGGAGCTGCCCTCGCTCCACCATCTCAGCCCAGCTGCTCCTCTCCTCGCCCCGAGAGTGCCTCCACTCATGCAAACGTCCTCTGCCTTACTACAGGCATACCGAATAATGTTTTCTTTAGAAGGGAAATAAATGAGGAACAGGAAAAAAAAAAACACAAAACAAAACAAAAAACCCCCCCGAATATTCATATTTTCCAAACAAGACAAAGAAATGCGAGGCTCGTCCTGCCTGCCTTGCTTGAGAGAGCTGCTCTGCATTCAGGGGTTAGCCCGGGTGGAGAATGATGCTGTTGTCTCACAAAGGACTCATGTTGAGCTGAATCTTTGATTACAGGACAAGTGCCTGCATTAGGCCCCTCATTGCGCTCACATTCTGCTCCTGCCATTTGTACAAAATTTCTGAGTGATCTCTTTGTGAATATGGACCCCAACTGAATCAAAGGCCAGCTCCTTTCCCTCCCCCCCCCTTATATTTCCACGAGCACCCCGTTTCTCTTTCGCCGCTCCTCCTCTCTCTGATCCCCCCCTCTCCCTCTCTCCTTTCAGACCCTTCGCCAGGTTAGGAAAAGGGACTGCTAGGGATCTAAAAAAAATCTAATGAATGGTAGACCCTGGAAATAGAGGTACAGGTGGCTTTTGGTGTCTTTTAAACTTCCCTCTCAAAGTCTGTCATGTTTCCTACACAAATGGTGCATAACCTCATGCACAGGATTTATGCTTGTCGGAGCTCGGTATACCCTGCCACGCGAGACGGAGGACTCCAGAGCTGCTGCTGTAACCATGGCCACTCCTAATTCTCAAGTCTTGGCAAATTTCTCCCGGCGTAAAAGGCGACGTGAGCGAAAGATGCACCAGCAGATCCACAAACGCGATAGCCCTGCGTCTCTCTGAGCAAATGACCGTGTGCCTAAAACCTACTGAATTGGTAGGTATTATCTGAGACCGCTCTGTTAGCAAAATCACCTAACTCTCATCATCTGCGATGTGGGAAACAAAGCAAATATATAACCAACCTAGATTAAAACCCGGCTTCAGTCAAACGTCACGCAGGCTTCACACAGGCTCTGGAAGCTGGATTTTTTATGCATCTGCCCAAATTGAAAAGGTTATTTCGCTGTCTTCAGGATGACTCTTGAGCTGAAGGCAGAGCAGAGGGTTGCTGCCCTGAAAGAAGGGGAGTTGCTAGGAGATAAGTCCAAGATTTCAGACAGCATTGGTCGGAGTTATCTCTAATTGACAGCTGCTTACCCTAAGGGTCTAATTCTAACCTTGAGACCAAAACCATAATGAGAGGGCAGCTTTCCTTCACCCCTGTTTTCTAGCCAGGGCAAGGAGATTACTGCAGGCCTGTTCTTCTCTGGTTTTTGTTATGCATCTTTTCGTGGGGCAGCCCTGTGAGACCCAGAGCCTGCTGTGCTTTCTGAGGCTATAGTTTGCATCAGTGAGCCCTGTCTGATTCATACCACCTGAATAAACTTGCTCTTACAGTTAAGATGGTCTCACTTTTTTTTTTTTTCTTTTTTTTGAAAGGGGGAAGGGTGCAAAGAAATTCTCTTAAGCATAAAATGATTTAAAGGCTTATTTTTTTAAGCAGATATTTTTGTGTACGGTCTATGGTTAACCCTTTTTCAGGGGGCCTTAGACCGTCACTGTTAGATTTAAATCAAGTCCATGCTGTTTGCAAGTTGCTGTTCTCTAGGACTCTAAACAAAGAGAAACATTCAAAGAAGAGCGATTAACAGAGCCAGGAAAATAAAGTGGGGTAGATTTTTGTTTTTCTCTTTTTTTTTTAACTGACTAGACTTGCTAGGATATTGATTTATGAAGAAAATCTCTTGGAAGACTTTGACTTGTATTTTGATCAGAACTTCCCTATAAACAGCAGAAGAATATACCAGAGCCCTAAGTCAAATTTCATTCTCAGTTGTACCGATGTAAATTTGGCCTTCTTCTGAACTCACTGGAGCTACTCTGGATTTATACTGGGATGACTGAAAGCGTAATTTGGCTATACATTTCCTGGGGGACAATTCAGAATAGGGAATGCAGTCATGTTTAGAAACTCAGGAAAAAAAAAAAAAAAAGAAGACGGAAAGCAATCCCAAGAATGTTTTTTAGAAAATAATCCCATTAATTCTTGTCTCTCAGACACTTTCACGTCCAGCAACAAAAATGACTCATTCTGCAATTTTTTTTAAGCAGGTAAGATCAATTAAAAATGTATATATTAAGCCTCATCTGAAAATCTGCATCCTCTGCAGTGCTCGTCCTTTTGAGGGAGAACACAAGCAGGAACCAGTTCACAAATGCGAGGCCGCTGCTGGGGAATTGCCTCTGACAGACACTGTGGGGCTGAAACCCCCGTGACTGAAGCCGTTTCCCATCACTCTGTATAAGAGCAGGTAACCAAGCGGGGAGCAGAAAGGAACCGCAGCTCCACAGCATCTTTCCTGGCAGGGGGAGAGGATAGTCCCAGCCTCTTCATCCTCAGCCTCAAACACTTGCCAGTTTTGGATGATGTTTTGAGTATGTAAATGCCTACCCTTGAGAAATGCGCTGAGCTACGAACTTGCTCCACAAAGACTGACTGCTAGCACTGCTGTTTTCAAAGTTAGCAGTGTGATCGTTTCGATTGCATTATGGTATTCTTATTCTGGAAGCAGAGTCCACTGGGCAAATTAATTTCTGGAGGAATAGCTGAATGCCTGCCTGGCAAAGTGGATAATGAGCGTATTGCCAGTGAGTCAGAGGGGAGTCAGCAAGGGAGGCTGGACAGTGATAAAACAGCATAGAGGGAAGCTCAGACCTTGGCATCACTCTCATCTCTGCTCTTGAGGGAGTGTATGAAAAAGACAACATCCAAAGCCCTTAGAAAAATGGCCTTTAATGAGTCCCATAGAATCAACCCATAGAAAGGGTTCAGTGGCAGCTGGAGGAATTTGAAAGCGCAGAGACAACCAACCTAGCCGTGCATACCTGCATATCCATAGCTGCTGGAAAATAGTGAATCTCATCTTCAGCTTCATTTTTTGCTGTTTAAATTATTAGCTATATTTTCTTAATATACTGAGGTCTCTTATGTACTGCATATGACTGCTGCCCCTGGAAGTGAGAGAATTTTGTTTCACTTAAAGGGAATTTGTGTATCCTTAAGACTTCATATAAAACTAAAAATACGGTTCAGTGGCATATTTCTAATAATGTCTATTTCTATAGCAATTTTACTTATCATTTAATAAGTTGCAAGTATTTGAAAACTAATGTTTGTACTAGTGTCTGATTCAAATTTGTGCAGAAACTGCTGCAAGAATACTCACAAGAGTTCTGTTGCTCCGCAGAACAAGTCTCTTTTCTTAGCACTGTCTTGGTAAAGTTACCTGAAATATTTGTTTCTCCATCTGGAACAATGAGAATAATGAAAATGAACTGCTCCCATGAAAAACTGTGATCTTCACAGCAGAAAGCAAAAAAAGAAACAGCACAGAAAAAGAAACATGATCTTCACAGCTTCCAGATCTGTGATATAAAATTAGGAGAACTATCATGCAATTTCACAGGGACATAAAGAGGCGTAAGGCACCAAAGCTCTCTGCATGGGTTGCTGTAATAGAGCTCTGCACCTGAGTTAGGAAATCTTCAATTTTTATCTTGCTGTGCATTTCACTTTCCTGGCGCATCAGCCTTAGGGAAAGAGAGGTAAGATGCTCCACGAATCAGGCTTGTAAAAGCTACTGACCTTAGGAATAAGAGGAGGGGACTGAAAATCTCAGAAGTCTGGGACCACGTCCTCATGCTCTGAGTCACCAGCGTGCAGGCATTTTCACCAAGCTGATGCCAGGACTGGGGTGTACTAGAGGTTTGGTACTGGTGAGATACCCCTGTACAGCCCCTCATTTGTAATGGTCTCGTAATTATTTTTCATGGCTCTCTAAAAAGATTTCAAAACCAACAACTGTATGTAAAAGATGAAATATAAGAGCAGTCAGAGAGGGTTTGACTGCCCCCACTGAAACCAGTGAGACTATTACAAATTTCCCAGTTTACAGCTGTGGAGGTACCCTATGTACCGCAGTTTCAGGATGTGACCATCTGTTGCAATAGCTGGTCACTGATGCAAGATTTTTTCATTTATAATGAAGAAAGATACATACTTTTAACAAACTCCCGGGAATAAATCTGTGCATGTTCAAATCAGGATGCATATCTACTTTTATACATGCCATCAAGCTATACTGTAAGTAAACATTTCCTCTTCTACAAGTTTTCAGATACCTAACATCTTCGCCAAAGCCATTTCTAGCTTACTAGATGTGTTACACAGCAGAACAAAATAAAGAAGTCTACAAGTTCTGGCACCAGAACCAGCATCCCTTTGATAATTAACAAAACTAGATTTGACCACAGGACATTATGATGTTGCTGTCATCTTCAATAGTGACTAAAATATTTGAATACAACTTAGGTATTCTAAAACTCTTTCTCTGAACGCAGACAATTTTTTTGTTCTATCAGTCCCTGAAAAGCAGTTTATGCCTTTCACAGTATTCCATATATTGTTATATTTACTCTCTTTTTTCCCCAGTTCCTAGAAGTTCTCCTTGATGTACAGCTCTGTGTTTTCAAAATCAACATCGTGCTTCCTGCCAGAGCCAGTAGATATGCCAGCCAGTATTAGCTGGTTTCTAATTTTTTCTCTTTGTGCTAGGAGGAAAAAAAAAAAAAAAGTAAAAAAATTTGCTGACTTTAGATCTTAGCCTATCAGATGAAGACTTACTGGTGCATTAGAGGCCTATTCAAAACAGGCCTTTTCTTGCAACAGGAGCCCCTCACAATTGGTAATGAGGACAGATTCCGAATTGTTTGTGAGCAGCTGCTTAGTAGGTAAGAGCTTGTTTGGATTCAATTGAACAGTGTTTTTAGAAGCAGTTACTGACCCCTGACCCTTCCTACAGACTGGGTTGATGGGATTAGGGAAAGCTAGCGTTCAGTTTACACTTGGCTATAACAAGCTGGCAAGAGATAACATACTTTTTAATTATCAAGTTACACCTCTGCCAAAGTTTGTCTGCGAATTTACCGACTGGGTCAATGAACTATAAGAAATCAAGCTAGGCTATGGGATAATAGTTACATAACAAAATAGTCTTGGGGGAGACATAATTAATACATTTATGCAATTTTCTTTTTTTTTCCTTTGCAAATATTTCAGATTTTCAAATCTTATTCTACATGCCTCTTGTACGCATTATAAATACGTGTTGTATGTGGTATTTATGCCAATGCATCTGAATTACTGAATTACTTCTAAGAGTTGCCAAAAAGGTGGTCTAGTAAAAAAACCCCATGCAATACATGAAATTTAAATTAAAACAACAAACAGAGTAACATTAAAATTTGAAGCGTGATTTGTTCTACCATTCTGAGACTGGAGTAATATAAAAATACTTGCTATTGGCTAGAAGCCAATTTGCCTAGCAGCCTACAACCATAAGAAAAGGAGACAATTGTGGTATTATTTACCTGGAACAATTAAAGATAATTTCAGACATAATAATAACAAATTCTTCAAAGGCCCCAGGGATTTTATGTCTTAATTTTAATTAATTAAAACTAAAGCAAAATTATAAAGCTTAATTATTTTGAATGATTCTTTCTCTGTTTTCTTCCAAGACTGAAGTGTGAAAAATTCTCCAGTTCAAGTTCTTTAAGGCCCGTAGCTTTCTGTTAGAGCATTCAGTTCTGGGAAATTCTTGGTACAATAACCACAGAATTTATGCACACCCAGACTGATCCTTTAATGGATTACAGAACTTATTGATCAAATAAAGCATAGTGAGCAGTGCCACTTGGTAAGCAGTACAGAGAGGCTGAAAGCCACAGGGTGGGTTGGAAGCTTGGGTGGATTTGCCAGGGGGGCTTGGAGCACTGTAGCTGTGCTCCCCACTGCTGAAGGGCACCACAGACCCAGCAAGTTTCTCCGTGACACTTGGGATTTCTCATGCTAGTTCTTTCAAATCTCTTATATCAGGGAACGAGGGTCTCAAGCCCAGGTTTCATTTCTAGTTACATCGAATTTCCTGTCTCAGCTGGAATGGGTCTCATCATCTGTTTAAAACAGAGAGGATGTCTGGGAGGGAAGAGAAACTTTGGCCTGGGCAAGACACCCCACATCCTTGAGTCAAGCCTTTATCCTGGGAGTTACCACATACCACCGTTTCATGAAGTGTCCAGCTGCCTTCACAGAAATTGCTGTACGTTTTCTTTCCTCTACCCCTATCAGAATTTGGCTTGTGAATCTCAGTGCTCTAACAGTTAGAAGCCTTTTAATTTCCATCCTAATGGCTAGTCTATACCCATTAGTTCCTTTGCCAGTAATGTCTTTTACTTTGAACAGTGCCTTCTCTTCCCGGCTGTTTACATCCCTGACATGTTTATATATGGCAATCACTTCTTGCCTCAAAGCTTTTTTTGCTAGGGTAAATAAGACAAAATTTTAGGCTCTTTTGACATAGCTACTTCTCCATCTTCCTGATTTTCCCATAAGCCGTTTTTAGACTGTTTCTATTTAAATTTTTCTTTCTTTTTGTGAGTGTCCAGAATTGTATGCAGTGTTTTGGAGGACACCTCATAAGTGTCTGCTGCTGTGTAAATACTTCTACCTATACATCTCAAGATTACATCTGCTAGGCTGCCTCCCTGCTGATCTCCCAGGTCCTCCTCCCCTTGGTTATTTAAAAGTGGTCTCCCAGTTTATAGAAGCAATGTAGCTATTGAATTTTGCGCTATTGAATTTCATCCTATTTCTATTACTTCAGTCTTCAAGGACACTTTGTTTTTCCTGCATAATAATCTAATAATGTATTGACAGTGCAAGTGAAGGGCGCAGAAGGAAAGTGTAGCAACAGAGGAGGTGTGTGCAGAGACCAGCTTTAGTCTATCAAGGTTAGTCTTCCCAGGCTGCCTCTGTAGCCAAGGGAAGGAGAATAGCTTATCTAGAAGTCAAGCTGGAGCAAGAGCCTCATTACCTGGTGTGAATTGTATTTGGTGGAGTTCATCCATCATTTGCCATAGGAAGATCCCAGAGAAATTAGTTCCACTGGAGTTAAGTCAGTCTTTGTGAATACCCCAATGTCTCCTTGATTTACTTTCTTTACCAGTAGATGCGTATTGTTTGTTTTTTAGAATCACAGAATCATAGAATGGTTTAAGTTGGAAGGGACCTTAAAAATCATCTAGTTCCACCCCCCCTGCTCTGGGCAGGGACACCTACCACTAGATGGGGTTGCTCAAAGCTTCACCCAACCTGGCCTTGAACACCTCTAGGGATGGGGCAGCCACAACTTCTTAGTCGTTCTGGAAATATTAAACTGGATTAATACACACACGCACACTTTAGGCAATTCTGCAGTAGCTTTCCTCTAGCACCACACTTCATCTCTCAGGCCAGTGTAGGTAACCTTAGAGGCAGCCCTGTGTGTACCATACTTCTGCCAGTCCCAGTCTCTTTGGCGAACTCTATATTTGCAGTGGTGGTGTACCAACTGCTGTGCTGAGGTTCACATTAGCTGTTTAAAAGAAGTCCAAAACTGTTGTCAGTAACTAGTGTGGCATAATTTTTCTATGACAAAACCATATTACATGGTCTTTGAAGCCTTCAGGACTAATTTCACTGAAATTTGCACTGCTGGGGTCAGGCTAAAGCATCCTGTAGGTGCTAGGATGACTGTTCTTAATGCAGACACTGCATTTGCGTATTCCCGTTATGAGGACTGCCACCAGGTTGATAGGATTATTCCAGCCAGTTGCTATGGGAATCCGGGTTTCACGCACCTATTCTTCCAAATCTGTGAGACCGAGTAACCTCAATTTGAGTTTAATAAACTGTTTGGGTATAATGTTCACTTTGCATGTGGATGTCTCCTTTTCTATTTGCTTCCCAGTGTGTAATCCCACATTCAAAAACATAAGTCATTGAAAATTGAAATAACATTTAGATTTTTTTGGCGAAATATAAATTGACCCAAATCAAGTGTGGAGCTTTCATGTGTATCTCATCCTCACTGCAAAGTCTTTCAAGTTCCTGCCTTTTTCTCTGTCTAAACACATACCTGAAGAAAACTTTAACTATTTAGTCTGATTTCCTTTATGAGATCAGATTCAGTTTGACGCTTAGCAAGTCCCACTTTTGCCAAGACTCACTTTAGACCTGCATTTCTTGACTTCGAAGTCATAGTTTTCTTTGGTGATCAGTCCTTTTTTCCGTTCCTTGTAGGCTCCCTACTTATGCTTAATGTCATTTTCAAGATGGTTATTCTTCCAGTTAGGTCTGGAAAGTTCTCATACAACATTTTTTTCTCCTTGCCTGGCATACAGATTCCAGATAGCTTTAGCAGGTTTGACATGGAGACACTCCAGGCTGCCTCCAAAATCAAATCCCTGAGTTCCTTAGTTCAGTTGGCCTCCCTAAATAGTTACCTTGGGTTGCATCCAAACTCAGCAGCTTGCGCACCCGGCGCAGAGCCTGCAGTCCCAGTTGCTTGATCCCGAGATAGGGCACGGTGTCAGAGCGAGGTGCCTCTCCCTCCTGACTCATGTGCCCAGATTTCCTTCTCATCCAAATCAAAGTTCAGCAAGGAGAGGGAGCAGGCGTGTGCCAAGGTTTTGCCTTCATACTCTTGGGAGATAGCCAAGGTCTGTTTCCAGATTCGGGAGCTCAGAAGTACTCCTGGCTGTCCTTAGCTTAGATGAAGTTCTGTCTTTTTGAAATGAGGGGGTTTAATGAGTTTTAACCTCATTCTTTTTTTCATTTAAAAGAAATCCAATGCTGCACACTGAAGGCATTGCTAGTTAACAGCAATACTTCTTGAGACGGGTATATCAATACTGTTTGAGCTGGTAGTACTGTTTTTCCTCACAACAGGATAATTCTCTGTTGTATGTATATTTGCAATGACAACACAATAATCTTTATGAGTGTCCAGATTTGATTCTGGGATCAATAACAGACTCCTATCCATTTCCCAGTATTCCCAGAATTTATTTCATCCTATGTCCCACAGGTGATTTTACCCAAACAAGAATTGTTTCATTTTTTTTGTCTCTTGTTTCTTTACCCATTATGGATATACATTTCTGGAGAACCACTTTTATTTTGATGTTAGCTTTCGTCAGCATATTGTGTCCACCACTACGGTCATCATTACTGAAGTTTCACTCAGTGCTTCAAAAATTCAAGTTCCTCTGTGTTGTTGCCCAGGTTTCTCCATTAGAGTAAGAGCATCTTACCAACTGTACCTAATTCTACATCTAAATTGGACTTGACACAGGTATTCTACCAACTGTATCCAGTTGCTCATAGTGATATTAATCTTTTCTTTGACTAAAAGAGTTAAGACCTCCAGCGGTTTGTAGGTAACGTGAAGAAAATAGTGCTCCCGTACCTCATGAAGGGGATTCTCAGTCCGAATTCCTTTACTGTTGTGAGGTCTTGAGAGTCTGCAGAAACACCTATGTACAA
This sequence comes from Burhinus oedicnemus, assembly GCA_008921705.1. Classification (NCBI taxonomy): domain Eukaryota; kingdom Metazoa; phylum Chordata; class Aves; order Charadriiformes; family Burhinidae; genus Burhinus; species Burhinus oedicnemus. The sequence goes on from VFFE01007706.1 coordinate 5,368,768, forward strand.
ATAATTCTCTCCAGCTTCTAAGGCCAGCCATGGTCTAATGAAGAACTAAATTTTACATCAGGTTGGCAGATATATTTCTTATCAAATACACAATGTTATATCTTCAAATTACAGTGTGGATCTCTACATCTCTCTGTGTTACTAGGAATGAAGGAGTGTGAAGTATTAGCTAAGGGGAGTCTATATGACTTATTTTTTGCGTGCACACACAAAGTGCGTGTATCACAAAGATGATACAGAAGAAATGAGATTGATAAATAACACAACATTGGATAAGAAGCCATCCTGGCTCTAAGGCAAGGGCATGCATATTTTTTCCTCCACATTCACTAGTACTTTACTGTAGGATTGCACTACCAGACACAGGCTTTAGGCTCACGAGATGAGTTTTACTGGTGGACTTAAATCACTTAGTGTTAATTTACCATCCAAAGGGAAGTCTAGCTGTTAGCTAAAACACAGACTCCACTAATACGGAGACACAATTTGTTACTGTAGGAAACAAAACAAAACCTAACAAGTCAAATTTTAAGCCATGTCTATAATACTGAATTAACTGCGGATTTTTGCAGTAGTACAGTTTCTGTGGCTCCAGATTTGCTTTATGCAGTTTTCTACAAGTTAAAATGTTTGTCTCAGTTCTACTTCTCTATATTGATATACATACAAAACCACTCACACATACATAAACGTGTATGTATTAGGGGAAACCTCAGTGGCACCATCCCCACTTACTCCTGGGTTAGTGCTAATGTGCTCTCAAAAGACACATTGGTGGTTTTAATTCAGTTAAATTGTAGAAAGGAATTAATTTTGGTGCGTCTTTTTAGGTTTATACACATGCGTGTACACATGAGCATGCAAGTGAGACGGAGGGAGAGAGACTGCTGAAAGCACGGTGTGAAAGTGGTCCGGCATTAATGCTTCAGATTAAAATAGCCAGGAAGAGTCCTGTGACTGCTAATTAAAAAGGATATGTAATTTCCCAGAATACTTGATAATAAATTAATATTAATTACCAAAAAAAGTTTCCACAGGAAAGAAATAGCAGCATATTAAAATTATCTTTAGTTTATTATGATGTCTTTCAAGACAAATCAAGAATATCTACAGTTTTAGATATTATAGGAATGTCTTATGTTTTAGGTTTTTCCCCCCTGTTCAGCCATATGGATTTAAGGTAAAGTAGTTATATTCATAGGAAACATAACTTCTATCTATAAAAGATATGAAAGACTTACAAAATATCTCCTAAGCTATGTGGTGACATAGCAACACATTTTGGAAATTTGAAGTTTATCTATACATTTCAGTTAATTTTAAAGTGTATTTATTTTTCTCTTACAGTTACCTTTTTTTCTTAGGTAATTGGGCAAAAAATATGTATAAATCATATATAAATTCTAGTTATTTGTACTACTATATTTACAGCTTGGTAAAAAATGGCCAAAGACTGTTTGTGTAGAAATTTTCTAGAGACTTTGCATTAGTGCAGAATGTGGATTCTAGTTATTTTACATGTCTGTGGGTCTCAGACTGGTCCCTCTCCACAAGAGCACATTAGTGTGTGCCTCACTTAAAGAAAGTATACTATACCACAATGGACCTGTTTATTTGCCTAAAATTAAGCATATTCTTTTATTTTTTTTCTGAATCCAGGTTAGCTTGTGAATAATAATACCTTCCGTACTTGTTTACAATTTTTGAGTCTGTAGCTGAAAACTTTTTAACTGTATGTGGCTCAAAGCCTCTGTAGGAGGAAATAGTAATGTATAAAATAGGTACTTCAGGACAAGTGATATAAACTTGGGAGACGAGAAGTGATCTTGTCGTACCATATAACACAATAGAAACAATGTGAGTTAGCTACATGAATATTTTTCACATATGCACTCCCTCTGAGGTCTGTTCATCAGACTATGCACATAACTATCTGGAGGAAGTTTACAGTATCCTTGTTTAGAGGCCAAATTTTCACAGGTAGCACCTACTGAAAGTTGTTTACTTCTTGCAGTATTTTACATTTGCCACTAATGCAATGGGGAGGCTGAAAACCAAACAGCATTATTAATGGTGACAGAAAGCTTTTAGCCAAGCTCCCTATATGGTGATGGATATTGTTTATCATATTTTACTTGTTGCTTTAAACTTCCCCTGTCAGAATGAATCATTGATATAGGAGAAGAGGGACTAGATAACACGTGATGTGTTTTTTTCAACAGTAAGTTCCTCTAATCAAAAAATTTTGGGGAAAAAAAGAACAAATAAGGCATGTCTATTTGCCAAAAACTGCCCTGGTGGTAGTCAAGTATTCTGGAGAATATTTTGCCTTTTCTATAATATACAGTAAGCTGCACATTAATATCAAGGGTTAAACCAGAAATCTTTTAACCATATCGTAAAAAAAACAGTTGTTGATGATTTTGGTTAACTTTATTTCTTACTTGGTTTTTTTTTTCCTCCTGGCAAAGTTGTTATACACAATCAAAACACTGCTACAACCGCTGCTCTGCCACAACCATTCCATGTTTTTCTTTTTTATTTATGTGTTTCCAACTCTTGGTTTTACCAAGCAGTATGAATTAACACAATGAAAAATGACAAAAAAATCTGCTAATTTGTGGTTGTTTTTTAAGCTAAACTAAAAAGCTGGTATTTGCAATAACAAATGTTTCTAAAAAAAGTAAAAATTCTTACAGATCTAAGAAAATATTTCTTATAGCAGACCCAAAATATTTTAATAGCTGTTTAAAAAGTGGTATAGATACATTTCAAAACAAAATTTCATTTTTTTTAGAACATGCTTTTAGCAATTTCTCTGTGTAAAGTTTTAAAATTAAATGCTCATACTCTTTAATTTTTTTCATCTTTCTTTCCTAAAACATGTTACAAATTTCAATTGTTCTTTTCTGAATATTTTTGGTCAATTTGGGCTGACGTATGAGTGAAGCAAAGATTTTTATTCAGCTATTTCTCCCACAACAACTGACATATGAGTATTGATAAACAAGAACTAATCCCTCAGTTTCAAAACTGGAGATGAACCTGAATAACACATTTTAATATTCTTTGATGTCTGAGTGTTTTTTAATTTTTCACTTTTTGTGTGTTCCTTCACTTCCTCATTCTGATTCAGACCAGAACCCTTCCTGGAGTAGGGCCGCTCTGAGTGCATGTTTTGTGTTTTAGTTCAGATCAGGAAAGTACTTTTGAAGTACATCTCCCAGTAGTCCCTGCTCTGGTTCACAGCGTGCAGAGGTTTCCGAGTGCCAAGCTGAATTCATTTTGCAAGAAATTAGACTGGAAAATGTGCTCCAGAGGCATACCTACTTCACTCCAACCACAAATAAGTATTCAAGCTATGGGACCAGAGTAGAGCTAGTCTAATAGTGAATAAAAAGCTCTTAAAATGTGGATGTTAGGTCCCGAGAACCATGTATTTCTGTCTACAGTCTGCTCCTCTTGGTCCATTCTGCTTGCTAAGGCAGACAGCCTCCATACGATACCGATTGTATTGAACAGGTGACAAGATGTCATGGCAGAAATTTTAGTCGTATTGTAATCAATAGCAAAATACCTATTCATGTCAGTTGTTTCTCTGTTGAAAAGCTCTTTTCATCATATACGCCGCTAATTTTGCAGAAAGAAGAGACATAGTTAAGTAACATTGACCTTTGCAGTCAAATTCAATATGAACTTGGGAATTTTTGTGCTGTTCCTATTGAATAAACTTTAAATGGATACACATTACCGTGTTTCCCAGTGCTAGTGTATTGTCCCTAAGCCTGTTCCAAAGTAGGACACGTGATTATTTACCATAACAGCTCAAAGCCATTTTCTTGGCAAAGCTAATATAGGTCAAGCAATTTTTGATACTGGTTAAACATTTGCGTTAGGATGATGATGCACTGAGATTTGTTTTCTAAGTTCTTTCACACAAGGATTTGGGAATGTGAGATACAGATTTAAAAAATCCACATTTATTCTTACCTATATAATCCTACCTAATTAAACACTGCCCACTTGGTATTCGTCCCATCGAAAGCAGTTGAGGTTTTGCATTTGACATTTGTGTGAGCAGAAATAGGCAGGGAATTAAATATATATTTCCTAGCTATGAAAAGAGTCTTGGCAAGGAAGAAAATAGCTTTTTCAATTTCAGTAACAAAATAGATCTTGAAATATCTATTTTTAGATTTAATAGATCCTGTAGTTTAAACCATGCCTGTAACACCGGTTCTACCTACTCAGATTTACCAACTGATTCACTCCATAGTCTACTAGAAGCAGTTTTACTTATACTTTATGTTACTCAGTGAAACTACTTTAGCTTTTTTGAAGCATTCTCCTCTTATTTAAAATCTGTTTTTGTTTTTAAAGGTGTAACAAAGCATCTTTCAGTCCAGCGGGGATCTCTTCCCTCTGCACATATCTAGTAACATCCCTGTAATTTAGAACCAAAAATACATTTTCACTGCAGGTAATTTTCACTGCTGTCCGTCCTGCTGAGCTAATACAGCTCAGAGAGAGCGACTTGAGTCCTACTTGTTCTCATGCAGAAATCACAGAATTAATTCCTCTTTGAGGTCCAACCTGTTATACCTGTGCAAACCTACGAAGGGTAATGGGGTTGCACAAGTGTCAGTAAAGGCATAATAGGTTTAATCAAGCATAACAGAAAGTAAATTGCTCTGCAAAATCCTCATTACTAGAGATGAAGTGCATTCATCTGTCTCAACTCTTAAGCTGTCCGGGCAAAGGCAGTTCCTACGACAATGATTCTCTGGTTTCAAGTGAAACCTCTAGGTGACATAGTACAAACAAGTAATGATTGTATGGTAATAACCTGGACTGACTACCAGACAGAGTATTTGCCCAACATGACTGTTTATGTTAACTCATTACATGTATTCTAGAAATTGCACTGAAAGACAGTGAGGACAGCAACTGTGTTGCTTTGAGTTACATATCCAAATAGTGTTGAATTACGTAGGCAGGTTCTTACTCAAGTATGCAGAGTTAATAGCACTTTTTTTTCCTCAACAGCATAACACTTTATATTATAAAAAATAACCTATCAGCTCATATTAAAACATTTTTTTAAAAGCTATTAATATATCGTTGTTGGGTCACCAGTATCTCAGGCTAGGTCTAGGAGAGTGTGAATAAAGATTGGCTTAAATAAACTAAATCTCTCTGTTCATCACTTTCCTAGAATAGTGTAAATAACAGATTAACAGTATATTTGGAGAGATGAGCCACAGTAGATGGTGACATTATATTATGACATACCATGACAATGTAACAGGGTCTGAAGAATAATAATCTGAGAGCAGGGATATAAGCTCTTGTTTATGGACAAACCATATGTTGTATTTTGTTAAGACTAGCAGCATTATGTCAGAATTTGGCCTCTTGGCATCCCTGCTACGCTGAAACCAAAGGTTTGTATAGATTGTTAGAGCTTAAGGTCTGAAGGACCACTGCAGTCATCTCACCCAACAACCACAATGCAGGCAACAAGGGCTGCCCTCAATTTGTCTGTTTTTGCCTTCCAGACACTGGGTTTGGTTAGTCTTTCCTTTCTCAACATTGTTGATGTTTTGCTCCCCACAAAGATGTTTCTGGACTAAACACATCAAATGCTTCTCTTGGGTTAACTACATTTCTTTGGTAAACTAAGCAGATTGAGCTCTTTGAGTTTTCACTATAAGTCACAAAGTAGTGTTGATGCTGTGATGGTCTCACTATATAACTGAACAAATGTTCATAAAGTGAAGCAGTATCCACTATTGGACCAATTTACATGGTATGAAAAAGCAGATGGGATTTTCAATCTTTTATATCATTCTAACGACACTTCTTCAAACCTTTCCCACTTCATGAATTATTGACGCAGTTTTCCGCAGCTATGGCTCCAGTGTTGAATAATCCTAATGGATATTTCCCAGTTTTATCCAAGGACAGTGCTAACATTTTTGGTCAGTGTGTTACTTCCAGAGGTCATGTTCAGCTGGTTTTCCTTGGTGTCTCCCAAGTTCTTTCTGAGGTATTCTTATATAAATGGATTGCACCTAAGTAGCTAAACAATCATTGGCCTCCTTTCTTCCTTTTTTTTTCTACTTTACTACCCTTATTTTGATGACATTTCCAAACTTCATTAGTAATGATTTTTAAAGTTATTGCACAGACTGTGTTGACAAATGTTTTAAGCAGTGTAGGTCTCCCAGAAGAAACATAATTGCTTAATGATAATTCTTCATGTAAGATTACAATTTAAGACTGATCAATAGCTTGTTTCCAATCTATATGGTGCATGCCAACTCGATTTTATATAATTCTGAATTTATTGGCAAATAAAATGTCATGCAGTACCAATCCTGGACATAAGTCTAGTCTATCAGCCTTTTTCACCTCCACAAACCACACTTCCTGTCTGATCTGAAAAAGTCATCAAGTGAGTTTGATTGCATCTGTTTCCCGTCTTTATTGGCATTAGTTGTATTTCCTTGCATTAATTCTTTATGAATCAATCCCCATACAGATTTTCCATTATTTTGCCGAAGATCAATGCTGGATTGACAGACCTGTAATTACCCAGATCTGCTCATTTATCCTTTTTGAAGTATTCACACATCACTGGGTTTGTTCCAAGCATCTGGATTACTGTTTCAAAAGTTATTTTAAAATAATTGTAGTGTCCTAGAGAAGGCTGGATCAACTCTTTCAGAACTCCTGAATGCAGGCTATACAGATTTATTGATGCTAAATTCACAACTTTCATAGCAGGCAACTGTGGTTTTAGGGTATGCAGTAGAAAGTTCTGTAACTCTTCCCAGTAAGGTTCCTCTCTTTCTCATCCTCCTGGTGAAATTTTTTCTTTTTCTTATAGCCTGAACTATAACCTGACCCATGACCAGGCAATGTCTAGGACAGTGCTTGTTGGTATGGGTTAAAATCATGCAAGGGAATATCATAGAAGCATAGAATGGCTTAGGTTGGAAGGGACCTTAAAGATCATCTAGTTCCAACCCCTCCTGCCACAGGCAGGGACACCTCCTGCTAGACCAGATTGCTCAAAGCCTCATCCAACCTGGCCTTGAACACTTCCAGGGATGGGGCCTCCACAGCTTCCCCGGGCAACCTGTTCCAGTGCCTCACCACCCTCAGAGCAAAAAATTTCTTCCTAATATCTATTCTGAATCTACCCTCTTCCAGTTTGAAGCCATTACCCCTTGTCCTATCACTACATGCCCTTGTAAAAAATCCCTCTCCAGCTTTCTTGTAGGCCCCTTTCAGATACTGGCAGGCTGCTATAAGGTCTCCCTGGAGCCTTCTCTTCTCCAGGCTGAACAACCCCAACTATCTCAGCCTGTCTTCATAGCAGAGGTGTTCCAGCCCTCTGATCATCTTCATGGCCCTCCTCTGGACTCACTCCAACAGCTCCATGTCCTTCTTATGTTGGGGGTTCCAGAGCTGGACACAGTATTTTGGGTAGGGTAGAGGGGCAGAATCGCCTCCCTCGACCTGCTGGAATATGCTTAAAATTAAAGAGTTACAGAAAATTACTCACCACTGCTCAAACTTCTGTCCCAGCCTTGTTTTGTTTACCTGTATAGACATAGCCCTTAGGGCTAGAAGTTCTCCCTGAAGGACTTCAGCACGTGGTAGAAACGTAAAGCATGGTGGTACAGCTAGCTGTAGGAAGGTGGTGGCCTTTTTCATCCTGCAGCAACTCTACCTTAGCTCTCCCTCACCCCACCATTCCTTTACCTGCAGATCCGCCGTATCCTTCATATTGGCTCTGTTTGGAGAGGAAAGGATGGGGAACGATCCTCTCTCCAGTTTCTCCACTGTATTATACATAGATCGCGGAGACCATGCAGATACCATTGACTCAGGTAAGGGCAGCAGAGACAGGCAGTGTGTGGCCTGGATAAGGCCAGGATGGGACGGTGTCTCACTGCCCTGGGTACTGCAACACCACAGTGATCTCAGAGCCAAGGAGTTTGGCGGTCATTTGTTGACATATGCAGTTAAAACCATGAACCACCGCAGTGCTGGGCTGAATGGGCATTAGCCTATTACCCACATTATCTGCTTACATTTTATGACAGACCAGTGTAAGTGTATTTTACCTACCAGCTCCCATTGTGAAGACTTTCTCCACCTTCTGTGCATCTGGCTGCCAGGGCTGTGGTGCTCCTCAGAGAGGTGTTGAAGGGAAGCTCTTCCCAGGGAGCTGGGAAAGGCCTTTGAGGGTACATCAGCACAGCAGCTAAATCATGGTGGATTTTGAGGTGCTCATGTCAGTTGGTTTATTTTTTTAAGCTAAACAACATAATCCCAAGGTTTTGGGTTTTTTTATTTTTTTAAGAAGCAAAGCAAAGAAATACAGAAAACAACCTCACAAATAAACCAAAGCAAATTGGAACGAAAGATGTTTTTGACCTAATGTTGGGGAAAATGATATTGCAGAATTTACCACAACCAAATGTGTGACAAGGCAATTGCTCCTTCCTAGCTTGCCTGAATACACAGGATGGCTGTTGATCTTGCATAGAATTTTCTCCCTTGAAAGAAAAAAAAAAAAAAAAAAAAGAGTCCAGTAACAAAAGTCTTCACCTTTGCTTAGAATCTTAAGTTTTTTATGTAGCAATTTTTCGTCTTTAGTGTGAGAATTTGCAGTTATTCACCCAGCTGACCAAATTGCTGAAGAAAATCAAATGATGCAGCTCACCTGAGACAGTACTGTTACTGAGGAAAACTTCTTCCTAAGTGAAAAATTACTATAATTTCAGAAAGCATTACGGATTAAGAGGCTTGAGTAAGGGAATGATGCCTTTGTCGGGGGCTGACAACTTACACCCAGTCAGCTTTAGGACAGTATGTAGCAGCACAGGTTTGTGGCACTATCTTCCCTTTCAATGGGTAGCACCGTGTTTGTCAGACGCTTGCAAAAAGGACTGTGGGACTGTAGCCCACCATTAGTCCATTCTGTCATCCTCTGTATGGAGAACGTCTTCTGACCTTGCAAATTGGCATAATCCAAATGTGGAGACTGGCACCCATGCTGCGCCCTGCTGACAGTCAGGTGTTATCTCCCCTTCTCCAGAGTTTCTGCAAATAAAACTCTGGAAATGAAATGCATCTGGCACACCATACCCAAAAAGCTGCTAGAAAACTTTTGCCTAGATGTGGATGTGTATTAAATAATTCAGATTTAAGATACACTGCTCATGGTCTTGGAGAACAGTTTCCACATTGAGGCTGAATAACAGGCTTGGAAGAGGAGGCACCTCAGTCAGTTGCATTACAAATTCTTTGTAAGTGACAGAAGATGGTAAAATAATACCACTGTCTCAGCTTTCACATCTGAAAACAGCACAAATATACAGTCCCTATATGATATAGGGGTCTTCCGAGATAGAGTTTATTAATGTCTACAAAACACAGTGAGATTCCTGGATGAAATGCAAAAAAAAAGAAAAGTTCATAGTGTTGTCCTGGCAGGCTGCAAAAATTCACCTTAGAGGAATGGGTACTTGTTTCCCTGTTGGAAAAGAAAAGAATGGGATTAGAGGTGCTGTTACCTTCCTCTATGAAAAGTAAGGAAAGTACAGTAAGGAAATTACATATTTTCTACAGTTTTCTGAGTAGCTCTGGAAACAAGAGGTGAATTAAACAATGCTGCAGGGTGAGTCTGTTTGTTACGAAGATGATTATTACATTGTTAATTTCTGAATGGGAAGATCTGAAAGACAAAAGAAAAATCTAGCCATTTGTCATCTCCTACCTGTCTTGCTGTGGGTGATACTTTGTACCCCTCAATACAATAAAGAGTGGGAAATCGTCAATAAGTTGCTTATGTTTTCTTAAAGCAAAGCAAGTGACACTCAGTGATACTCAACACTACATTCAATGCAGTGTCCCTCTACTCCCTTCCATAATTTCTCTCACAAAACTCCGCTCACCCAAATAAAATTTCCTTTCTATGTCTTTGTACTTCAGCAACAAAAGTGACTTTACTCTAGGAAATGCGCTAGCTCTGTGCTTCCTAAATTCCATATGAATTGATTAAAATAATGTTTCTACTGCAGCTTATTTTTTACCTTGTGTACAAAAAATAAGGTGAAAATCCTTCTCTAAAATGAGATTGCAATTAATTCTTAGGGAGGTACTATGATTATAAATGCTATTACAAATGTTCCATTCTAAAATGCCAATGAAATATTAAGTAGGTAATCATTGTCAGATAAGAAACCAATATCGGTACCTGCGTGTATTTAATCAATGCACATACAACAATAATATTACATAACGTTAAAACAGTTTTGGTCATTGTAATTTTCCTCTGAAATCAGATGTTGACCTGCATTTCCTTTGTTGTAATTACACCATCAGTGCAATATCAGCACTCACCGGTAACCGCAGCACAGTTTGCCTGGCAAGAGACAGACGAGGAGTGCAAGGATTTCTGAGTACTGCTTTGAGAACCCACTGTGTTCTCCCTGCAGCTTAGACACAAGGCATCTATTGAATAACTTTTAAAATTCATGGTCATTTTCTAAACCAATGTAAGGCCTGTGAATCTGGAAAATTGATCTCTCAAAGCCACATTAATTTTTCGTTTAACTCCATTGAAATCAGCAATAATTCACCAGAGATAAAGGTGATAGAGACATTCAGGATTTCTTGGGTGACTCCCATCCGCAGGGCAAGATATTCACGGATCTGTGGAACAAAAGCTTTCTCCGGAGATGGCTCTTCTGCCTGAGCTGCCTCTCTGGCCTCAGAGCTCCTCCAGGATCACCTATTTACTTAGGCAGGAATTCCTCCTTGGCACCCAGTTAAATTAATCTTTTCTTGAATCACCATGCAAAAATGCTGGAAGATATGCAAAGAGAAGTCGCCTGGAAAATTGACATTTTGTTCTCTATACTGGCTTCAAAGTTCTGCTGCAAGGTGCTAAGGGAACCATTGCTATAGAGACTACCATCTTCCTCCAGGAGTGAGGGACTCCTGTGGATCCCATCTGAAGAAAGGACTCTGGAGGATGTCAGTTAGAACAACCTTAAAAGTCAAAGAACCTCTCCAGAGAAGAGCCATACACTTTTATCTTTGGTAAAAAAAGGAGGCTGGTCAGATAAATTATGCAGCCCTTTAAGCCATGGAGACCTCTGCAGCACATTCATACTTAGGGGAACAGACTACAAAGGGGCAAGATATAGTCCTTGAGAGACAAACTTCATGCAGGTTTTTAACAACAAGCATTTCTAATTTCACTGGCTTCTAGAGGAAAGTCACTGCAATGAGAATTATGAGTAAGAAGAAGGGCAGATACAGAAATATAATTTCTTAAAACATTAATGTAATGAGTTAAGTAGTCCCCTTCCCAATTAAACAACCTGGAAGACAATTTTCCAAAGAATGTTTGAAAAAATAATTATGGTCTTCAAAATCAGAGAACCTCAACAGATGTCCTTTTTAACAAAGCTACTTTAACTTCCAGAGCTTGCAAAATTCTTATGTGCCCTAATTGGAAAGGGAACAGAAAGGAGCTTAATATAAAAAACCAAACTCTCTGAGCTGTTTTTACTCAAGTTCGACCAAATACTCTTTCTGTGTCTTGAAGAAATAGGACGATTACCTTTCTGTCTAAATCAGATACAGACACTGAAGAATCTTGTAAAGGAATGTGTCCTTTATAATTAATATGTGAGTCACTGGGTTTGTTAAAATTAATAAATGGGTTCAGATCTTCCAGTTTGTGCACCATGTAACGCTTCTAGCTATATTCCCATTGTAAAATCTTGACTGTCTAGGCTTTTGTTTTCAACCTCTCAGCTGCAAAAATCTATTCCAGATTTAAGCTCAGCAAATTTTGGGTTCCAAATTTTTGGGACCTAGATCAAACTTATTGTTGCAAAATTTCAGAAAACAATAGTTTAGATCCAGATACAATCTTTGGAGCCAAAATGACAAAAGACACCAGGATTTTCAGCAAAAGCAAAACAAAAAATATAACTTAACACAGAATTCAGAAAAAACCCCATGGTTCCAAGGTCTCAGAATGAAGTTGGGGGGTTCTAACATTGTCAAAGAAAGGAAGATATATAATGAAAAAGCTCTTACTTCTTGTACTCTCTGGCTCTCTGCTCTTAATCCATTTTTCTTCCCATTACAGTGCCAGGGATGGTCTGATAATGCAGTCCTATACAGATAGTTCTTCATACTCATGAAATTCCCACTGAAGCCAAGAGAAATTCCACGTTAAGGCTGTGGAGCACTGTTCTTGGAATCAGCTGCAGAAGGTAGGTGAATGAGGCCAGGTAGCTTCCATCCAAATGTGTAATATCTACCAGAAACACGTATCTGGAGAGTTTCTCCCGCTGTATGATTAAAGACTGTGTAATTCCTGGCCTGGTAGATTCCTTGGTGTCTGTGAAAAAGACAAGTCTTTTTGCTTGATAAGCACAGGACATACTTCTGTACTGAGGAGAAGTAACATCTGTTGTATCAGTGGAAGTCTCTAAAGATGGGAAACCTCCTCCAAAGCACTTTTTGCTGAAGATTGCTCTGAAGAATCATCTGGTTGTCTTTTGCAGTTGAAAAAAGGCAGTTTATCTTTAGAGAACATGTACTACAGAGATCTTCTTTCTGTTTGATCTTTGATATTTAACTGTGAGCCAGGGAAATCCTGTATCTGCAGGCTTTGAGAGCTTCCCTGTGGAGAATGCTGGGGACTGGGAGAAGCAGCGATGAAAGGGTGGGAGGGACAGTCCCTGACCATGTCCCTGCTCAGCTATTCTCTGATATCTCTGGAACCATTACTGATGTCCCCTTATCGGTCACACTCTCCTGTGGAAAGACCAGCCATATCTCGTGCAAATGACATGAAAAAAATGTAGGATTCTACATAGGTACATGTGCATGTTTGGGTGAGCAGTTAGATTAGGTAAATTTTGAAAGAACTGTAAAAATTTAGGTTCATCTTCTTTTTAAAGAATCAGTTGAGCCAGATCCAAGGACTACTGGAATCTGAAAAATTACTCCCAAGAGTTGCAGGTCATGCCTACAGCATACCTGTTCCTTACTGGAAATGTTCTCTGTGAATGCTTTCCATTTATATATAAAAATGTATTTATTAAAATGAAAATATATGTATATTTCTTTTTTTTCCCCCAAGAGCTTTTCGGCTCACTCTGTTACAAATGACCTTTTATTTGAATGGGTTTATTTTTGCTAATCCCTCTCCAGACTTCCAGAATTCCAGCCTTACTTAATTTCAGTCATCTGCTTCAAACTACAAAATAACTCACACAGGGCTGTCAATACTGGACATCCAAAATCCTTCCCTGCATGAAGTCTACAGATGTATAGTAATATTGGGGGAGGGGACAGTTAGTGACATGTGCAAGACCAACACACAGCAACCCAGCAACAACCCAGTCTTTGGGATGTGAAAGACCAATAGACCCTATATAAGCATGAAACACTGCTTTTCCCTTTCTCCTTTTTCTTCTTTTTTTTTTTCCCCTTTCCTTTTGTAATATCAGTTTAAAAGAAATAAGTATGCTTATTATTTTTGTAAGATTGCTATGAATTATTTAGCTAAGAAATAATTGCAGGAGGCATGGTAGGGAAAATTACCCACAAAGCCAGCAAAACTGCAAGTCAACCTGCCGTCATCGGACGCACAATCATCATTAATTTTAATGAGATGCGGGAGTATGCAGTTCAGCAGGAGGAGGAGAATGTAGCCACTTCTCAAAAACCTGCATTGTAGGCTAAGGGAATTTTACTAGCACTCCAGATCAATAGTGGAGACAGCAGTCAATATTAGTAGACCTCACAATCATTAATTGAAATCTCTCAATCTTCAGTTTGCATAACAAAGCAGCTAGTGCCTAAATGAAGAATGAAATGTCTTGCAATGTTACAGCTTCCCAACCTCCTGCAACGTCCTTCTGGACTAACATGGATGAAAGGAGTGGCTCAACCCTCTGTTGTAAGCACATCTCTGTGCCTCCAGTGCCACACACAATCACATACATGCATGTATGCGTACTCCTCCTATGTCAATGTACTGTAATGCAGACAATTAAATAACATCCAAAAATTAAGTGTGAATTCAAATAAAGTAGGGCAAGAAACTTTAAAGTGCAGCACAAGAATAAAACAAAACAAACCACCAAATAGCCTTTATACAGAACTGAAAATGTGGATATTGGACAAAATACGTAAGTAAAAAGGTAATCTTCGAATTTGAGATGGAGAAGTTGGAGACATAAAAAAAATTTTGAAATGTAACAGCTCATATTAAAGCAAGTTTTCTGTTTTGGGTCTTATTCTGTCTCTCTTTTTTAATTTTTTTTTTTTAATAGAGTGAATAAAGAGGCATTTGGAAAAAGATCAGGGAGGCTAAAACATAATAAGAATCATTTGCTAGTTGTCAGCCTAAACGTTAAGATGATTGAAGCTTGCAATTGTTCTGTCCTGCCATATGTTAGTGTCTGTGTAAAAGAATCAGGCGAAAGATGATGAGATAACAATTTTCTGGCTGTAATGAGTAAGGGGACTAGGAAATTGCCGGGAAAATTGTGGGATTAGGGCCCATTTATGGCAGAAAATTGCAAAGAACTCTCAAAGCAAATGCAGGAAGGTAGTGGCTGAAGTATTTATTGATTCCATAAGTCAGTCTTTTTAAAAAGTCTGGCAAAAAGAAATGCTTCCAGGTCTTACAATGCAAACCCATACTCACATGCATACATTAAAAGTTTTTTCTTTTCGCCACAACTCTTTCATTCTCCCTAAGCTCCCTATGAAGAACAGTTGTGCGTGAAAATTCTCAGGCATAAGCCCCTTTTGTCTTCCTGTTTTCTTAACTGCTTTCTGCTATTATTTCATGTGAGAGAAGAAAGTGGAATGTCCCTTCCAACTCCCTACCATCCCTCAGGAATTATTATAATTGATAGTGATAATAACATATATATGTTCTCACAGCAGTTCTGTTCAAAAGCCTGAAGACAAATATCTGATTACACAAACTAAGATAAAAGTACAAATCCAAAGGCTGCACTTTTCCTGTTTTTAATTTTTTATCTTGATTCTTGTGTTCATGTATTAGTCTTCCACAACTTTTCCCTTTTTATTTCTCTATTTCATTTTTTTTCTCTTTCATCAGCTTTTTATACTTCCCCTTGTCATCCTGTAAGAGTAGGTGTAGTATTGGTTCTAGTTCACACCTCCTTTGATCTCTCACTTGTCTCTCCTATAGATTCTTCTGCTGTGGTTTTTCACTTATGCAAGATTATGTATGAGAAATAGCAGAGACAATTTGCGTGGAGCTGCTTAACAGAATTGGGTTTACTCATCTTGAAAAACTGTGTTATTGTTTTTCATCTTCTCAGCACAAAAACCAATCGTTGCAGAACTTTTCTGTAGAGAAACCAAGAAAGCTGTTATGCCAAAACTTCCAGTAGCCCAGCAGATCAGATGTTCGGTGGAGCTGATGAGTGGGAATGAAATGCCAAGGCTAGTTCAACCTAATTCCAGTAACATGAAACTTAACTTTCTGACAAGAAAGTTGATAGTTCAGCAGTTTAGTGGCAAGTTTTCTTTGATACTTCTTTATTCTAGGTTTGACCCAGATATTCCAACCTTAGAACTACTTTTAATCAAAGAGCTATCTTTTTATATATATGTATATATATTTACACATAAGTTTGTCAGTGAATCAGCATTGAGTCATGAAAAATTGATTTTGACTTTGGGAGTGTACTATATCCTTTTTCTTACGTTTGCAGGATATATGTCAGGCTGGTACTTGGCTGAACAATAAAATTAATCTCCAAGAGCCTAATGTATTCAGACAGATTTTACCTGAAATTCAAAACCTACCCCAGCATTTTGAAGAGTGCTGAATCATATTCCTAGTGTTCCTCTAATTCCTGTTTAAATGTTGTTTCAAATAAACAACTAAGAAACCCTAAAAAGAAGGGAAAATTTAAACAAGACTGACTGGCTTTTTCTCTCTGAAATTTCCTGTTAGAGCACAAAACTTTGTTAATCTTGGAAATGGTGGCCCTCTTGCCTCCAAAAGACAGGTAGATGTGGTGCTGAGGGACATGGTTTAGTGGTGGTTTTGGCAGTGTTAGGTTGATGGTTGGACTCTGATGATCTTAAAGGTCCCTTCCAACCTAGGTGATTCTATGTTTCTGTGAGATGAAGTACAGTGACTCCAGGCAGACTTTGGGGAGGAGGAACAAGCTGGCATTTGCTCAAATATGCATTGAAAGAGAGGGCTGCCAAAAACTGGAAAATTAAAGAATCTACTCTAAGGGTAATGATAAGGAAAGGAATTAACCATTTTGATCTTTAATAATCTGCCAAAATGATGTAATCCGTGTCCTTTTAATCTTTATCTCAGGAATAAATTAATGTATTACCATTTTTGTTTCTTTTTGTTCTTACTGCAATTCTCGGTCACAGAAATGAGGTGAGATAAAACTGTAATGACTAATATGGTCCCAAAGAAAAAAGCAGGCTGTTGAACTGGTTTGGGGAATGTGGATTTATTTTCATTGAGAAAATTGTATCTTATTGTGATAAGTTTCTTGAATAAACTGTAGGCAACAGTTACTTCCATTTTGCCTACAAAGTGCAGCTTGGTTAGCAGTGCTTTGATTTCTGTGCGAGAAGATCATGGTGTCAAGCACAATATCCAGGACCACACCACAGTGCAGTCAGCACCAAGAAGGAATCAGCCTCTAGAAGGGGCTTAGGCAAAGATTAATATTAGAAATACTTGTGGATTTTTGTCTGAAGACACTTTGTTGACACTCTTTTTCAGTGTTAAGCTGTTTGCTGACTAAGTTTGAAAGTGTGTGTTAGTTCTGTGTAATAATTTTTTACATTGAAAAACAAGTAGAGAATTTGCAAATTTTTTTGTAGTACGTTCTTTGTGCATTACATTTTTTCATTGTTCTGCTTCAGACGACTGAGGATGCACTTATGATCTACTGTTTTTCCTCTTCCCCATGGGTCATGCCAGCTACAACATGCAATGGGGCTTCAGGATCTTGACCTCCCTGAGGTACTTTTTACCCTCCAAAATCACAAGATTGCACAAAAGATCTGACCAAAGAGCCTGACCTGCCTGGAAAACAGAAATTTAAATCATCTACTTTACATTTCTTTTGAGACAGAATTTCTAAGTTGAAAATATTTGGAGTTTGGCCTGATGTTTATGTAAATTTAAGTAAGACTAACATTTTTTCAAGCTTTTCATCCATAATTTCTGACATACAAATTTTATCTGCAACTAGTTCTGATAAAAACTGTTAAAATAGGGCAACTAAGGAAAGAGAAATAACTCAGAATAGATGAAGGGGAGAAAAAAGAAGAAAACAAGCCACTGTTAAATGATTCTTTGAGCAAAAAAATATTTTTACATAAACTTCTATACAGATATTTATGATTAATATTATTTTTCATCAGTGACTAACTGCACTGCTCACTCCAACAATGTTAATGCTGCTCCCTCCACTATCTAAAGCTAAGGCAGAAATTCTGAGAGGATGCACTGGCTTATTACAATTATGATCATGATAATGTCAAAATGTCACTAATGAAATGAGGTAGTGTTGATGGACACAAACGTTTCTCCATTTCTGGATGGCCCCATGTTATTGCCCTCAGGGCAGGCTGAAGCTTTTTGTGTCAGAGCTACTATACATTAAGATGTTTTTAAAATTTGAAGAGTGTGCTTAATTTTATCCTTTTTTTTTTTTTTTTTGCTGAAGATGACTAGCTAAATTTACACGCAAATTTTGGTAAAACTTACTGGTAAATTTTATAGAGGAAATGGCTATATTCTTTTTATTTGGTTTTAGTTGAAGACTTTAATCTGGGGATTTACTTTGGTTTTTAAAAAAGTCTTCCACTGGGCTATATATGCCGAAGTGTGCAACAAGCTACATACGAGGTCGATTGAATAAGTAGGTGCAAGAGCAAAATAGGATCAGAATGAAAAAGTGAGGTAAAGCTCTCAATTGGTGTAACAAGCAGTGGTCACTGCATAGACATTTTCAGCAGAGGTCAGCCCTTTTGGTTTTCACCATCTTCTCCTTCCAGTCTTTCCAAGCAGAAATTTCAAATTACACTCCTTCATCTATTAGGGGATAATCTGCATACACACAAGCTGTCCCTTTGGAACTGTATTTCCCATTATTTTAATTTCACTTTGCTCACTGAGCTTTAAATCATGCTTCATCCCAGTTCTCCCTTTACAAATGAGGTTTTTACTGCTCAGCACAGGTGCAGAATTTGTGCCTTGCTTTAAGGCTGGTAACTGCTAACAAAACACTGGATGGGAATGATTTGTCATCCAGTATTCCACACGTGCTGCAGCATGAAAAAAAAAAGAAAAAAAGAAGAGACTCTCACAGGAAAAAAAGCATATA
This sequence comes from Burhinus oedicnemus, assembly GCA_008921705.1. Lineage (NCBI taxonomy): Eukaryota > Metazoa > Chordata > Aves > Charadriiformes > Burhinidae > Burhinus > Burhinus oedicnemus. The sequence continues at coordinate 5,387,235 of VFFE01007706.1, forward strand.
TCATTAATGAAGGCTTTGAAAGATTTTGAAAGGGTTGTTTTGCCATTTTTCTTTTAAAAAATCCAGTAAGGGAATTCCGACAATCATGCAGCTATCAAGTTTTGTCAATAAGGTTTCACAGACACATGATTCCCTGTTATGGCATATTAAAAATGCTAATCATTCCGTGTGTCTGTGCTTAACTCTAAAGAGAAATCCAGTTGCATTTTTTAAAGACACTAAGAATTTATTGGTTTTTTCTCCAGAGAATGTGAGTGCTTGCTATGAATGTGTCAGAATAGTTATGTTCCTAGTGAAAAAGTTTTAGAAACAGAAACTATATTTTGCTGCAATCAAAGCAATATAAGCAAGTAGCCAGCATTTTTCATTGATTTTCTCTCAGAGTGACAGCAAGTTTAAACCTTTCAATCATAAACATAATACAAGGATTGGTTTTGCCTGCCGTATCATACTGTCATTTTAATTTTTAAAGAAGAGGTTTTAGAAATGAAAACACTTTAAAAAAATCCCCACATGATAAAAAGTAAAATAGATGGCTCTGGTCTGGATTCAGAAGGGGTCACTGCTTTGAAAATGGAGCTGCTTGAAAGTGCTCAAAATTTATTTTGATTCTTTGACAGTTTTGCACTCAAGGTGAAAGGAGCTGCTGACGTCAATCCCATTTGATAGGCAGTGATTCTCCACTGTATCTGACATTAATTAATTCTCTTTTTAGCAGGGTCAACAGTCAGAGCAAAGACTAAATAAATCAAGAATATCTTTGTGGAAATCAATGAAGTTACACTCGTGAAAAGTAAGCATGAGAGCAGAAAGAACCCCAATAAATGTAGTTCATTATTCATTTCACTTAATTGCTGTGGAAAATAAGTGCCTTTGAACTTACTAAGCCATTAGAAGAAGACACTCAACCCCTGTTTTAAAGAAGAGGGTGATTAATACTTAAGTATTTCTCTGCATCCCGAAGACATCATATGAAATGATGATCCCACCACTGGGAGCTTTCACCACTGGACAGCAATCGAACCGTTTCAAAGGATCAGGTGGGAATGAGGAAAAGACACGTTTCCTGGAATTCAGAGTTAAAATAAGGCTTTGATTTTGCAATTAGTCTGCAATATACTAATAGACTCTGTGAAAGAATATCTAAGCTGCAAATAAATTCAATTATCTCTAGCTGTTACCTCTTCTGTCAACTCATTTTGCTTCCTGTCAAGAAAGGCTTGTCCTTCTGCTCGCTCTGTCTCCACCACTTACTCTGGTCTACCTTTGCCATGCTCCACATGCTGGGGTGGACCAGATCCTCAGGCCATACAGGTCTTCTTAGACAGACTTGTGACCTGGACCCTTGAAATATGTTTCACACATTCTGTAATCAAGATGAAACTGCAGAAGCCAAGACACTACATATCATTATCCTGTGTTGTTTTGAAAATCTGGGACACATTGTTATAATGAAGATATTCCAAGTTACCGGTGAATCTAGACTTTGAAGAATATTTGTTTTCAAATCAATGCAAAATTAAGGAAAGTTTCGTACTATTTCATACAGATCACAAAATCATTGTCAGTAGGGAAGAACTTTTGACCTTTGTATGGAACTGTTACCTGTATGAAGTTAAGAAGTTTTGAACTATTAAATTTGATTTGTCATATCACTAGTCTGGTTTTATGCTCTTTAACTTTTCCAGCTGATTTAACTGAAGCTATTTTAAATCTTTTTTAAATAACAATGAATTCACATGTCTTTAGGTCCATAAAATCTGAATTTGCACCTGAATGTCTTTAAAATTCTAGGAAAATTAAAACTAATGTTCTATTTCTGTGTTATGAGTTTTTCAATTCATCTAGATCAATATAAAATAGTTCTTGATTATTTTTCAAATCTATAATTTGTAGACACAACACATACATCTTAGGGAAATTAAATAAATAAGTCATATATAGAAGTTTTTCAGAAATGTAAGTTTTCCAATGGGTTACAAATAACACAAGTCCACTACATAATATCAATGTTACTCCAGAGTTTATAAGAAGGGAAAAAATAGTGAGCAGCTATTTATGGTGATTAAAATATTTCATGCAGCGTTTGACAGTCCACATTCACTCTTGGTTTACTGGAGGGCAAACCAGTGCATAAGACAGGAATGTTCAGGGACATTTGCCGGTACTGCCGGGCAGATTTTAGAGAAGAACTGTGATCCATGTGTACAATTAATAATGTCATTTCATTGTTTTATTTCCATTAGTAGAAACATTGAAATACACCATCTAGACTAAGCGTGGCTTAATTGGTGAATCATAGAATGGTTTAGGTTGGAAGGGACCTTAAAGATCATCTAGTTCCAACCCCCCTGCCATGGGCAAGGACACCTCCCACTAGACCAGGTTGCTCAAAGCCCCATCCAGCCTGGCCTTGAACACTTCCAGGGATGGGGCATACACAGCTTCCCTGGGCAACCTGTTCCAGTGCCTCACTACCCTCATAGGAAAGAATTTCTTCCTGAGATCTAATCTAAATCTACCCTCTTCTGACACATTTTGACCACTGTTTACATTAACAAGTTTATGAGCCTTAGAGTATGAAAACCGTAAATTTTCTCCAGAAAAAAAATCATAGAATGACAAAATCATCCCCCTGCTCAAAGCAGGGCCACTTACAGCAGGTTGCTCAGGACCGTGTCCAGTTAGGTTTTGAGTATCCCCAAGGACAGAAACTCCACAACCTCTTTGGGCAACCTGTGCCAGTGTTCAATCATGCTCGCAGTAAAAAAACCCTTTTCTTACGTCTAAATGGAATTTCCTGTATTACAGCTTGTGCCCAATAGCTGTATTTGAGGTAGTCCAACAGAATAAGGAATGTAGACAGACTGTAGTGTAAGACGAAGAATTTTTTGTACCAAGATGTAAGAGGTTTGGGAAAGGAAAACTATAATCATATCTGTGATTCGATCCAAATATCTACTTAGGATTTTTTAGGTATTTCTACAAGGTCCATTATAATGTCTTCTAAGTGTATGCCTGTCTACACTATCATAAAAGTCAGCTGCCTCATTTACTCCAAGTCCCAATCTCTTCATCATACGCTCTGTGAAGGTGCAACTTCACACCCAAACTCTCTTTCAGAGCAAAGCAGTTAGGTGTTTCTGGGATGAAATTTGGTTGCAATTCTGAGAACATTTGCTCTGGTGGGCTGTAAAACACTTCTCACATGATTTCAGGCATTTTGAACTGGGAAAACAAACTAATAAACAAACAAGCCAGACAACCAATCAACTGAAACAAACAAACAAAGCCCCACAGGTGTGCAAGCAGAAATTGGGCTCAAGTAATACGCAGTTTAGATGCAATCAGTTTGCTCTTGAAGCAGTTAGATCTAATCTACATGGACAGGAGCCATTCAAAATCACATAGTTTGGGGATCAAGGGCTGGTATGAACATCCCAAGCAGTGTAGGTGTAGCCGTAGAAATATTAGATGCCAAGAAAGCTTTGAGATTTGGCATTTTTCTCTTATGAGGGTAGTAATTCTTTCTGAAGCCAAGGGGATCCCCTTGTATTCTGCTAGGGAAGATCAGACCCAAACAGGGTGAGGGTAAGGTCCTTTGAGTAAACTGGCACATCTTGCGGGGTGTACAATCGAGGCAGCAAAACAGTATAAATAAGAGAAATATTGCAGAGGAACTGTTTTCAGATATAATTCAAGATAACTCTGTTCCTATGCTTCTTATCACCATTCCTGCAGGTTTCCTAAGGATAATAAATTTTAGTTTTATGCAATGGCCTTTTTAATGTCTGTTTTACCTGAGTAACATTGCCAGTGAAATATTGTTAGGTTTCAGAGAATCTGGGAATCAACAGTCGTTAGCTGTGGTTGTTGCTGACTGTTATATGCAAAGGCACGGACTTTACTGCCAAAGACAGGTGGGTTTTTGCTCGAGAGCCATTCACATGCTTGAACTGTCCCAGGATAAAGACACTGTGAAGATGAGACTCTGCAGTTTCACCACAAGACAAGATCACCAGTGTTACACTATACTTCAAACTCATGTTGCCTGACTGATTGTAGAAAAAATTAAGTCATGTCTTCCCAGAAGTTTTGCTTTAGAGCAAAGTAATATGGTAGTTGCTCCAGTGAAAAACACATACCTTTTGAGCAGTGACCTCAAGGCTAATATGTCTGCAAGGTCTCAGAAGTCATTGCAATACATCTCAGGTAATCATGTATCTTCCTCTAATCCCTGAACTCTGTTGCTTCAGAAACTTTTTCACAGAGATAAGTGGGATTGTCGCCTGAGAAGTGTTGTAATGGCCTGTTGTTCCTAAACCTGGAATCTTTTAACCTTACCTTCAGCACCTGTCTGAGGCACCCAAGTTAGGGATGGAGCTGCTTTGGGCTCACTGAAGAGTCAGTGGACTGAAGTCGGCAGCTGGAGATCTTGCCCTCTGCCTTGCTCGCTTCTAAGTGCTTTTCTCTTTCACTTTGTCTCTATGGGGTGAGCGGGGAACCTCAGTTAAGTGTCTAAAATTACATGCAAAGAAAGCAAACAGAGCTTTGAATGGATTCCAGTCCCCTCAAACAAGAGTGCTCAATATTATAATCCATCCATTCTTTCTGGATTGACAGTTCTCTAAAATTATCTGCATGTTATTGCCAATGTCAGAAGGTCAACAAACCAGTGAAGTGGCATTGTTGAAAGCAGTTTAAGGAAACACAATCAATTTGCACCCTTTTGCCAAAAAGATGATTTTTCCTAAATTAAAAACAAAAGAAACTCTCGAACTTTCTAACCAAGTAATTTTGAACTAAAAGAAAAATTTAAAAAAAATAAATTGAGCTTGTGGAGAAGTTGTGGTTTGTTTGGGTTTTTTTTAATGATATAGCAAGACATTACTTTCTTTAGACAGACACTTGTATTGTCATTGCTAACTTCTAATGCAATTGTATTGGAACTGTATGTTTATTGGCAACTGTGAAGTTTCTGCTTGCAGGAGGAATAACCTATGGCATTTACTTCTGAGGAAACAAAGGAGAGTGAAAAAGATCACTTTTTAAAAATGAAAATTATCTTGTTTCCTTGTATTCTACTCACATGCTATTGTGAACAATGTCTGTGTGCTTTAGTGATTCCCAAATCCTTTCTGTTTCCTTGCCTTAACTCAGACTGCAGATCAGAATCAGTTAAAATTTATTCTGTTAGTTGTGATGACAGATGCAAAAGGCGTTATTGCCTGCTCTAGCTTTAACAGCCAGAGTAAAATCAACAGCTCAGTCCTGTACCAATGAGAACAGTGGGAGTTTTTTCAGTCACCTGTGTAGGCGCTAGATGGTGATTAGGATCCACATGTATCCCAGACTGGCCCCTGGTCTATATGTCTCCTTCCAAAACAATCCCTGTGACCTATGTATCTTCTAGTGCTATGCTGAAATCATGGCAATATCTCACTTCTAACTCCATGTAGAATCAAACAAAACAAAAACTGCACAAAGCAGAGAGCAACACTAAGTCAAAGCAAGTCTGTCCAGGTCTGGAAGCCATCTGGCTCTATAACGCGGTGCTCTGCTTGGTCTAATCTGTCTGCCGAGGGCCTTGGGGAAGGCTGGGCAGCGGAGGGCTGAAGGGCTGAGAGGCGCACTCTGCCTTGTGGAGCTGTGTTTTGAAATGTTTGATAAGTAACAGGGAGAAATTCTGCTTGCCTAAAAGACCTGAAGAGGTTATGAGTTTGAAGTGTTATGTAAGTTCAATTTCTTGAACATTTTTGAGTATTTCTTTCACTGAAGCTCAGTTCCTGAGACACTGTATATACAGTGGGATTCTAAAAAGGACTAGATGCATATACATAAACTGAGAACAATTCTAGGTTAGTATCATATATAGGCTGATTGTCTAAAAGATAGTTACAAGCAAGCACAGGAATTTCACCAGGTTCACCAAAACCCACCTGCATCATTTGCCTTTAAGCAGAACAAGAATTCAAAAGGTGCAAATTCAAGGAAACTTAACTCTCAGCTTTCCATAACTCTGCAGAATGAAGTATCCAGGGAAGTTTCTCTCAGGAGTTTCAAAGGACCCAGAAATGCACATTCATGCGTTGCTTGGATTTCAACCACACCCTGAGGTCCTCACACAAAATTGGCGCCCTGTTGTGTCTGGTATTGAAGAACCTCACAGGAAGGTATAGCTCATATACTGCACTGCTCTGTCTGTCCAGCCTGTAATTAACTTTTCAACTCATCTACTAATACTTATTAAATCCACATGTTCATTGATTTCTACCTGTTTCTTGAATTGCCAGATTGCTATAACGGTTGTGTGAAAGAAATCCTAAAAGAAAATGAAGCCAAATGTCCTTTTGAGCTCATTATCGAATCTCAGAGTAACCCTAAAAGCTGTAACAGCTACCAGAAAAATGATGTCCTAATAATGTTCTGTGTTCCCTTTATTAGCTCTTTGTAGCTACTTATAAGACTTCAGAATGATGTGTCATCATTACTTATTATTTAGATTTCAGAAGAATCCATAATGTGCTAAATGCTTCTACAGTACAGGTGAAAACACAGTTCTTACCCAAAAATGGGAAAGGTCTAGGAAAAGAGAAGATGAAGGGAATAGAGGGAGATATTTTACTTATTCTTAGATAGCTCTACTACTACTTAGACAATCTTTTTTCTCCACAAAGAATCTGATACAGTTTCATTGCACCCTTTTTCACTTATATTCAATCTCTTTTTTCAACTCATATTCACTCATGGGATAAATGAGATCAATAAGCAAAATGGATTAAATAGCATGGTCTGAACTCCACTGAAATCAATAAAAGACTTTTGCTAACTTCAGTTGGCTACAAACTATGCTTTAATCAGCCAGGTGCATTTAAATGTCACCATTTCCTTTAAATTAATTTTAAATACAGATAAAGAAAATTATCATAATTGGCCCAGATTCTATTTCTGGGACATCCAATCTTGGAACACTACAGCCTGAAATACCTCCCTAAAAAAAGATGAGCATTTTGTGCATGCGAGAGGTATGGGAATCAGACAAGCGTATAGTGCTGCTTAAACTATTAAACTTTGTTCAATAATATTAGCTATCTGTATCTCTGATTTCTTCACACTATAAACTGCTTGTCCCCATATGCTTTTAAAGCAATTAGCACTTTGCTAACACTTTGAATTATTATTATTATTGTTGTTATTAATATTAATTCCAACCAGTGGCAAGACAAATTGAGTGTCCTTCATACAGAAAGTGAGGCATATGTTTTGACTGTCATCAGCGAGACCTTTTGCTGTGTTTGCGATTTGAAGGACACTGTTGATACCAGCACATACACCAATACCAATACTGCTGGTAATTGTTGTAATGGCCAAGTGTCCCATTTGGCAAGTGAGAGCAGATCTTAGCTCTACACCTAGAAGTGCACATTATTTAATGTGTATTATTTCATGCAGTATGTGAGGCTGTAAAATTGTAGCTGAACTGTATGGAGAACATGTCCTTCATCTCCAAGTGCATTCTAATTCTGCAGAAATCCCCCAAAAGACAGGAAGAAATTTTAAGATCCTTAGGACTAAGTGAATTTCTGAATGAATAGAATGAGTAGAATATGCAGGACATCCCCTTTCCGTCCCACTCACTAAAAAAGAGTCAGAAACTCAAATAGACTGGATGTTTGACACGTTTCCCCCCTGGCTGGAAATAATGTAGCCCAGTCACTCCATGGAATTAGGTGCATTTCCTCAGAAACATCAGGGGGAACAGGCATACCTGTCTGCAGTCCTTGTGAAATCTGAATCACGTCTGACAGATTTTCCTCTGAACCAAAAGGTATGTGATGTGTCAGGCTTCAAATACCTTATTTCCTTTTTTCCTTAAGGAACCAGGAGACCATCAATATCTGCTTTTGTCTTTTAAGCTTGATCACCTTCTTTTCTCATTTTGTGCACCAACAATGATATTTTTCCTCACTCTATTTCTAGAATAAAAAGTTCCTGTATGAGTTCATTTCAAGCCATGGCCAGGATGCTTGATGGGTTCTCATACTGCCAATAACATACACAGACACACATACCTATTAAATGCCAGACTAAAATCCTACAAATAATATTTCTTCCTTCTTGTGACTCATAAGGCATGATCACATGCAAAACTATGATTTTGCATGTGGAAGTGTAAAAAGTATATTTCCCCTTCTTCTCTAATTTGTGCTCCTCATCTCCTTTTGCTGTGGTGGGACAGGCACAAAAATCTGAAAGCACAATACAGTCCCTTTTGCAGTCTTTTCTGTCCTGCTCTGCAAAAGCACTTTACAGATGCACCTTGAATCCTGTGTCTGTCTCATCTGAGGATCCTTCTACAGCTCTGAAACTGACCCTTAGAGAGGACGAGAAATTGAATGTACTATATGTGGAATATAGGGGATAGAACAATATTAGCATGCTGTCACCTTGCCCTCTTGAATAGATAGTGTCAATGTCTGTCTGGGAATGGATAAGTCAAGTTCGGTGGGTGTGCAGATGACAGTTCAGGCTTATGTGCATGAAACGCCTTTTATTCTATGATTCAGCCTCACCTCCAGTCTGCCGATGTGGCTGTGGCTGCAGCTTCTGACGCTTCCTTCCCCTTATATGATTTTCCTGTATGAGGTCATGCTGCTGTTCAAAAAGACATCACAGAGAGATGCTTTCACTCTTTCTGGAGTCCCATCTTTGCCTATATTTGCTTTTAGAGTCCTCACGAACTGTAACAAAGGACACCAATTTCCACAAAAACTTGTGCATGCAGGAAGCCATTCTGGAAACAGAAGGCAGCGTCATTTTTATCTCTACCAAGTGCTGCAGTCTCATAAGGGCTCTAGTTAGTCTCTGTCATTGCAAGGAGATTGCTGACAACCATTCAGTAAATTTATGCTCGAATAGAAGATGACTGCTGAAGTTGCCAGGACTTATTCATGGGAGATCTGGTGGTCAGTCTCTGATTTGTCCTTTGATGAGACAAACCAGCTCCAGGCAGAATCTGGATGTTTGATTTGTAACCGTACAAGGCTAGCCCACAGAGGGAAATCCTCCCACAGCTTCTCGACCATCACTTTTTAGGCTACAAGTGTTGTCTTTAACAGCGCTGAAGGAACCGTTGTGCTAAACAGCATGGCATTAGATGGAAGTTTATTATTTAAAGACGCCTATGTTGTAAGCTGCAGGCAAGGGTTTTGCCAGTCGTATCTGGTGTTCCCATGATCTAGCAGCGATATAACCCTGTAGAGACACATCCCATAGACAAGTATTGAATTACCCTACTGCCGTGTGCTTTCTTAATGAAACATTAGCACCTTTGGGACTTGACAAGTTTCATCTCTGATTACTTCAGCACAGGTAGTATGAAGAAAGCAAGCTGAAAGACAGAAATATGTTTTGATATTTATTTTAATTCCAGAATAACATATCTGTTCTAATTAGAGAGGTAGCTTCCAGGCAGATGTTCAAATCACGTGGGAATTCTTATGCCAAATGCAAGATTAATGGGCTCACATGCTAATGAAGCACTCTTTCACTTTCCACGCCAGAGAATAAAAGCACCAGCCCTTCAATGGTGAAGCTGAAGCTACATCCTTCCTTAGCTGCAAAGGTTTATTCCTGTGGGATTCTTCAGAGATTATTTCACTGATTCATCGAACAATCTTTTTAGCTTTATCCTTTTCATGCTATAGTAAAGGGCTTAACCCTTTTCTCCTTGCATAGGCAAAACTCATAATTTACATGTCTAGGTTATATAGTACCGTTGCCCCGTGAAGCATTTTCATCCTGCTTCTGATGAGGCACTAAACAGAAAACACTTCCGCTAAACAAATGAGTACTGGCTTGGTTATAAGAAGTGACATTTCAGTCTGCCCCGCATAATAGACCAAGACTCAATTTAGCATCAAAAAATAGCAAGTTGCCTGTCTGTATGAAAGGTTTTTGGTTTTGTTTTCTTTCAGTGGTAGGCAAGCTGACTGAGATTCTATCTCCACCATGAAAAAGGCCTTTATGTTGTGTTATTAAATGAAAGCTGAGCTTATCACTGACATCACAGGCTAGTCCTAATGGCTTTTACAATGGCCCTAATGGCCAGCCTGAGAGACTCCCTGGGCCACATTCTCAGGCTGTATAAACTAATGAACAACCGGACCCTCAATTTTTAGTACTTCCTTTCCCCCATGTGTCATCTTCCACCCAGTAGTAACATATACTTGTTTCCTGTGTCTGAGATTTGACCTCACAATTTTCATACAATTAATCATTTTATGCAAGTTCCTACTTGAAATCTCAAATCTTTAGGTTCAGAAGGTTGGGTTCAAAGTGTTCATGAGTATAGGCTGATCTTCTTAGCCATCTTTGCCTACACTTGTGTGTATGGCTGTGCCTGAGGGTGATTTAGGAATTCCCTCCACCAGCTTATCATTGGTTTTGTAGAACCCAAATTACCTTCATTTTCTTTGAATTTTATGGAAAGGAAATAAAACATCATAAAATATTGTTCCCAAAAGGGCAGTTGTGTAGTATAATCTGCATTTCTCTTCTATTTCAGGCTGCCTCAAGAGGACACTGTGTTGCCAAGGTTATACAGCTATAATCATCATGTATTTATGCAAAATAAGAACTATGTAATAGTGCAACATTAAACATGATGAGATTATTAAAAGGAAAATACAGATGAACATAAGCCTTTTCTTCTACTTCCTTTTTTAGGTGTTTGAACTGAAGCTTTAGTCAAACACCTGCATATATCCATTTCTTCATTACTTCACCAGTCTCGATAGACTAAGACAATTAGTGTCTCTATACATTTATTAAATGCATTGATTTTCAGGTCACAAAATGTTCTTCATAAGAAATCGTCTTTTCAAATAAGCTCTAAAGGATCTGTATTTTGTAAATACAAGCGCTCAAGCACTGGATGGTTTATAGCTGAAAACAACCACACCACAACTATGAGCTATTTGGATGTATTAACTGGTGTGTGTGGTGTCTCCTAAGAAGCACCAAATGCCTTTAGCTCCCAATCAGTCACAGAACTGAGTCCTGGATCGTTGTCTTAAGCCCTAGAAGTCCTTCCTGTATGGGGCAGGATGAGGATCAGGCTGCCAGATTCACTGGTTCCCATCTACCCTGGCTCCAGGGATAGGGGAACCCCCCTCTCTGCTCCCCAGTCTGGGATGTGGACACAGGCCTGCACCACTCTTTTGTCAACACAACGGAGGGTCATTTTGCTGCCTTGCTCATGTAGGAACATAACAACATGTAACATGTAGGAACACAAGTCCATCTCCAGTTTTATACAGTTTTACAGTGTTGCAGAACATCAGAACAGGTGCTCTGGATCAGGTCCAAGCCCACCCAGCCTAGTATCCCGTCTCTGGCAGTGATGAAGGTGGGTACCCAGGGAAGTATAGAACAAGGTGAAGGCATACACTGATATTTTCCCAGCCTCCACTAGTTGAACTGCAAGGGCCTGCTGTGCCAAGTTTTCTTTCTAGGTGTTTCCATTCATAGATTTATCTTCTTTGTTCACTCTCCCCTTGAATCAAAGTGAGCTTTGAGCACTGATAGCATCCTGTAGCAACAAGTTCCCCACCTTGGTTATACGTGGTGTGAAAAAATACTTGCTTTTGTTTGTATTCAGCTTATATCTTGCGCATTTTACTTGGTAATCCACTATTTTTGTACTGGGATGAAACAGTGAGCAAGCCATCGTTATGGACCATCTGCGCACCACTCATGAATCACAGAATAATAGAATCATTTAGATTGGAAAAGACCTTTACATCATCTAGTCCAACCATTGACCCTACTCTACCAGGGCTGCCACTAAACCATGTCCCTAAGCACCACATCTACACGGCTTTTAAACACATCTAGGGATGGTGACTCAACCACCTCCCTGGGCAGCCTCTTACAATGTTTGATAAGTCTATCAGTGAAAAAATTCTTCCTAATGTCCAGCTTAAACCTCCCCTGGTGCAACTTGAACCCGTTTCCTCTTGTCCTATCGCTAGTTACTTGGGAGAAGAGACCAGCTCCCATCTCACTACAACCTCCTTTCAGGTAGTTGTAGAGAGCAAGAAGGTCTCCCCTCAGACTTCTCTTCTCCAGACTAAACAATCCTGATTCCTTCAGCCGCTCCTCATAAGGCATGTTCTCCAGACCCCTCACCAGCTTTGTTGCCCTTCTCTGGACATGCTCCAGCACCTCAATGTCCCTCCTATACTGTGGTGCCCAAAACTGAACACAGGACTCAAGCTGCGGCCTCACCAGCGCTGAGTACAGGGGCACAATCACTTCCCTACTCCTGCTGGCCACACTATTCTTGATGCAGGCCAAGATGCCGTTGGCCTTCTTGGATACCTGGGCACATTGCTGGCTCATGTCCACCAGGACCTCCAGATCCTTTTCTGCCAGGCAGCTTTCCAGCCACTCCTCCCCAAGCCTGTAGCATTGCCTGGGGTTGTTGTGACCCAAGTGCAGGACCCAGCACTTGGCCTTGTTAAACCTCATGCAGTTGGCTTCATCCCGTCAGTCCAGCCTGTCCAGATCTCTCTGCAGAGCCTTCCTCCCCTCAAGCAGATCAACACTTCCGCTTAATTTGGTGTCATCTGCAAACTTACTGAGGGTGCACTCAATCCCCTCATCCAGATCATCAATAAAGATGTTAAACAAGGCTGGCCCCAAAACTGAGCCCTGAGGAACACCGCTTGAGACCTGCCACCAGCTGGATTTAATGCCATGATTTCATAAGCATTTCTCCTGTCCCTCTGGAGTTGTTCTTTTCCCACAACGTCACCTGATTTATTTAGTATTTGCCTCTGAGGAAGCCTTTCCACTCCTTCAGTTGTCCTTGTTGCTCTTTAAAATTTTTCCAGTTTTCTGGTGACTTTTGAGATAGGGAAGATCAGAACTGCCTGTGTAAGGAGAATACAAAATCTACCATGCCTTTATTTTCCTGAGAACAGAAAGTGAGGAATCAGCCCTTGCACAAGTCCCAACACCTTCATACAGGTTCTATCAGAATTTGCTATCTTATGTTCCCAAAAGCAGTAGTTGTGTAACAGATTCGGTTGCCTTTCAGTCAGGTGTAACATGATTCCTGAATGTATATTACTCCACACACCCAAGAAACCAGGCTGAGATTCCACGTTATAATTTTTCAAGTTGCAAAGCTAGTTTAAGAGCAATCTTCCCCTCCTATGTTGGTACTCAGATGTGGCAATTCAACTGTCTGGGTGACCATACCCAAAACTGGTTCAGTGAAATGATCTAAGCTAACAGATACTCTCTCCCACCCTTCCTCAAATGTTGCTTTTCTTTGTTTATTAACCTGCATCTCTCCAGCTGTCAGCAGTGATACCAACGAGTGAATTAGGCTTGCTAAAGGGCCGATAAGCTTCCCCCACCAGAGGTGGGGAAGCAGAGAAAGGAATGAGCAGGTGAGAGCAAAAAAGGGGATGAAACTTCTTAAATTGGCTTTCTACCAGCAAAATTCTCATGTGAAACCATGGTCTCAGAGGTGATGAGTGGCTGTACTGATTTCGTCAGTTGTGCTTTTCTCAGGGAGGGATTCTGCAGGTGGGAGGGATTTGGGGGGCTTTCCTGGGTCAAAAGGTTTTATGTTTGTACAGGCAATGATGCTCTGAATTGTTTGTGATTTCTCAGGGATAGGCCCACTGCCTGAAACATCTGTTTTGCAACATAAACATCATGCTATACTCTGCCCCTCTTAAAAATAAAAATAAAGGAACAGATTAAGAGATAGAACGTCGAAGGATGGACAAAGAGGGGATGGGACGCTAAGGAGCAGTGCAGGAGGAGGTTGCTCCTGCAATTGGGAGAGCAAGCAGAGTTTTCAAAGTACAAGTCAGGAGGTTTAAGAAGCGAAGACTGGAGAAAGCGGAATAGGAAAATGCAACTTCAAGCTCCCAGTGACATATTTAGATAGGTTCTGTCCTCCTTAAACTCTGAATTTGCCGCAGTTTACATCACTAATCCTTGCATTCCTCACATGCCAATCAGGCCTCTTAAGGGGGCACTTGGGCAGGGAGGTGGTCTGTGACTTGCCGTTCCCCTGCGTGATAAGCAGAAGTTACTTGCACAGATATTGCATGCAGGATGCCTTTGCGGCTGTCACACAAACAGCAGCACGTTCTCGACTGAATACGCTCAGCCAGGCCTTCCCCCAGTGCCCCTCTGCACCTCACCTGATACCGGTTTATGCCAGAGAGGATCTGGCCGGATATTTTTCCACTTCCCTCAGAAAGCCTTCAGTACAAAAGCAATTCGTTGGAGAATTTCACACTTAGAAAATGGTTGAGCTGTTTGTTGGCATTTTTCATGAAAATTTCTGTCATAATTTAATCTATTTTTAAACAATTTTTTAATATTTTTTTTTGTATTTGCATGTATATCATGAATTGCGTGTGTTTCTGAATTAAAAAGACAGTCATGGAAGTTCTAGCTCATGATTTATTTCAGTGCAAAAGCTCTCAGTATAAGCATGTACAAAATCAGTTTATCTAGATGAATATTCATATGTTTATAGCACGCAATATCAAAAGAAATAAAAGCAAGAACACTTAATGATTGCCTTAACACCCCTTTATAACGTAGCAAGCTAAAACCACAGTGAACTTTGATTTGTTAAGATATTTCAATAACCAAACATTTTCCTTCCAAGCACATGTTCTTTGAGGAAATATATCAGGTTAAAAGAGTTTATGTTAAAAAAAGACATCTTAAGCAAAGGTTAAAAATTACACCATGAAAAATGAGATCTTTCAGGCAACCAGGTAACTAAATATCAGAGGAATATGTTATCTTCATGGAGAAAATCTGAGTTTTAAGTGAAACCAGAGGGGAACGGGTCACTCCGCGTGACCCTGCAGGCATGCTAAACAAGCCTAACTCCATTTCAGAATCCGTCATTGACTGCTGCAGCGAGGTGCTTGAAATGGGGCTGTGCAGCTCGACAGTATTGTTTTCCGTCTCCATTTTTCACAGGGAGCCCAGATGAAACCTCAACACAGAGAAAAATAAGTATTTCCACTTAGACTTTTTTTTTCTTCCTCTGGAGTCAATTATTTGAAGGTTTGGTGTTTTGATAAATCAGTGCAGCCACTGTACCTTAGTCTCTGCTCATGCTGATTAGTTCAATTAGATCTAAAAGTCTGATTAGATATTATATTAGTAGATTTTAAATAATACATTTGGTCCTATGCATTTTAATAACCGTGTTTCTTTATAACTACGTGTTTGTCACATTTATATTTTATTTGGATTTCTGTTTTTTAGTGGCAGGTAACATTTATTTCTTCATTTTGAAAGTTTATTTTAGTTGCTTATTTGTTAGTTATTTGGGTTTTTTCTCCTTCTGTTTTATGTCAAATCTACCTGGAGTTTAAGGAAGGAATCTTTTAAAGACAGTTTCTGTATTTTGAAATAAATATTATACATTAAACATGTATTTTATTTGTAGCCATCTGTGAGACTGAGGTAACACAATAAAAACATATACAATACCTGTCTGCAGTTTTCAAGAGTTCACTACTAGCTTTGCCAAGTTTTCAAGGATTTCACTCTTCTTCAATTTTTTTTTTTCAAATTGTTTTATGAATGCAGTTAAAGACTAAAGGCACGTTTAGCACATTGAAAGGTTTCAAATTTAGAGGCAGCCTGACATCGGTCTTTGGTGTATTTGGTTTGTGGAGATAAGTTATGAAAAGAGAGAGTGAACCCAGAGAGCCAGTGAGCTAGCTGTTACTGTGCCCATAGGTGCCTACACAAGGTTGGGTAGCACTTGCATGGCCAAGCACCTAAGCTCAGCGGAGAGAACCGCAATAATGCTGGTGACTCTATTTGCTTAAATGCACCACTAAGGTTTAGGGGAGCCCATCTACCAGCATTTAAAGAAGTGGTTGCAGCTGCAGTAAGGTATTAACTGAATGCAGGAATGGGATAATACTAGCAAAAATTTGTCAAAGGGATTCTCTCACTGTGATAATTTGATTATTTGCTTTGAGTTCCTTATTTTGCTGTTCCAAGTCACTGCAAGCCATTGGAAGTGCATATCAAAACAAAAAACAAAGCTAATTTGGATTCTGGTGACATAAAAAGATTGAGATCTGTCCCGTTTTCTGCTCTGGCCCACAGATCCTAAAACCCTTGGTCCAAAGCAGCCAAATGTCAGCTCTCGTAAGAAAGCCAGTTGCCAGATGTTGGAACAATTGATGGCCCAGATGACAGAGGTCGCCATTTGTTTTGGGCAGCTGTCCTTCAGCGAGCGGGTGCCCCGGAGGACCGCGGGCAGACGCCAGATGGCTGCGGGTGGGTGCTCCGGCTGCCCCAGGGCCACGGGCGCCTGGCAGGGTCTGGGGGGATGCAGCAGATTCCCAGAAAGATATCGGCCAGGGGAGGTGGGATTTGAATCAGAACCTTTGAAGTCAATACAAGTTAATATGAACGAATTTGAGGCCGAGTATAATAATTATTGCTGCGAGGGGTCGGCAGCAGCAAAGTTAGGCTCCCGCAGAACATCTAAATACCCAAATCATTAAGCTTTCCTGTGACCTGTATATCCTGGGTCAAATTCATACGGAGACTACAAAGCCCACAGGCTAAATTATGTATTTGAGGACACAGCTAATCAGTCTCGCCTAATAAAACTACAAGAAAATGCATGCTCCAAGCTGACATCACCACAGACAAACTGCATGTAAAAATGCACTGTAAAACAATGAGTCTAGTGCTCTCCAGCCTCAAACTGGTATGACTGGAGGGGGATCTGATAGAGGAGCTGTAAAATCATTAGTGGAAAGGAGAACGTGAATAGGGAACAATTGGTCACTGTCTTTCCTATACAAGAACTACAAGTCATCAAAGGAAACCAGCAGGACCCTGATTCATAACAAACAAAAGGAAACAGTCCCTCAAAGGGTGCAGAGGTAACCCGTGGGACTGCTTGCCGCAGGGTGGGACTGGAGGTTTGCCAGCGTTCAGAAATGGGTAAGTCCATGGCAGGCAAATCTGTCAAGGGTACCTGAACACAAAGAATCACATGCTTCCTTTCTAGTTATGTTCTTCTCCAGGTTATTTATTATAGGCTCTGTCAGGTACAGGCTGGTGAGCTTGGTAGATACTTGGTCTGGGCCATTACAGTCATTCTCAAGTTCTCACCTTCAACATTGTATAACTGCAGAAATCTGGAGAGGCAACACTTTTTTTTTAAAAAGGGTGCCTATGTGGTAGCTTATCCAGATTAGTTCCGTCTAAGGAAAATGTCATAAGGCCTCAAAGGTGACTTGCTGCAAAAACTCTGTAGAGGTGTGGTGATCTTCAGACTTGCTTTTCAGTTTTGTCCCCCTCCCAGCAGAAAACCAGGCTGTTACGGAATGAACATAAGCTTATAAACAACAGGTTTGCTTGACTTTATTATCTTTTGTGACTGCATAGAAATAATCCATTGGCCATTAGAATTCTTGGGTTGAAAATCAGCAGTTACCATCCTTGGGAGGTGGATTGCAGTCCTGGTCTCTGTTCTTGGATTCCTTTATTTTCCTGGGTAAAGCTGTACAGCTTAGCAGTCATGTGCCATAATCTCATGCCTGCTGCATGGCAGTTTCCAAGGAAACTCACAGGCTGCACATGCTAGAAGTGATCCTGAGGGGATGTCAGCTACGATTGCCTTGGTGGAGGCTTTGCTTGGAGTGGAAGCTTACCTATGGTAGAAGCTGGGTTTCCCTTCCCAGATTAAGAAGTGAATGTTAGAATGTGTTTACAACAAAGCACATATTTCCTAGACAGAGGCTGGAAGGTAAGGCTTCATAATAATTTAATTTCCTTAGTGTATTTTTTTCCCCCAAACCCACGTTCCAGCTATCTATTTCTGTAGCCTAATATTTGTGATCTGTGAAATCTTGATATGTCTCATTGACAATATTTTGTGAAGATTACTTTATTTAAAATGGCGATAACCATGTAGGAAAAAAAGGGATTAGGAAAACACACATGAACATACAAGCTGAATAAAACAACCTATTTCCTGGGAAGCATAAGCATTTGACAAAGGGTACTCTGCTAGAAAGAAAAAACATCATTTAAAAGATGAGACGAAGGTCCGATCTCCTAACGAGACAGGAGTAGCATCTGATATCTGTATATTATGTGTATCCAGTACCGTCTGAGTATGTTGAAGGTTATCAGGCTGCAGCTTTTCAACCTCTGAGATTAAGCCTGCCTGTACCGCACAGCTCCTGTACACCCCAAAGAGCATGCGTTAGGTTTGTAGGGATATTTGTGAAAGTGTCTGTCCACGTAGATACCACTCACCTACTCATTTGGCCTGAGGTTACACAGCACATGTCTTTTGGGAGAAGATTATAGATTTGTTTTTCTTTTTTTCCCCTGCCTTTGCTGCTGTTGTTGTTGTTGCTTTTGTTTTGGTTTTGAGATCATGGGCAAACACTAATTTTGGCCCCCCCAAGTCAGAGATATAACACAGAGATATGACAGAGATAAACATAAGGGACCGTGACAAAGAGAACAGAGTATGCATATCTTCTGGCTTCCAAATACTGGAGGAATGTTTGAAAGGAACCAGCGTATCATTTGATAAAGATTTTTATTGTCCTTCAAGAACTGAATCTCAGACTGTAAAACATCAGAGTTGAAATCCAAACATTTCTTTTCACCGTGTAATTTGGGACACTGAACAGAAAAGCTCACTGATGGTGAGGCACTCAGGAACAGAAGGGAGAAGGTCAAAGCCTGTGTCTTCTTATTCTAAAACAGAAAAGTAACAAAAAGTAAATAACCCCAGCCAACTCCCCACTCCACGTTAAAACACACAGAAGAGAAAAGAAAGGTTGGAAGAACAGAGAGCTACTAGATGTTACCAGTTATTTTAAACTGTTTTAAATTAGATGGGAAATCAGTGCCATATTATCACACAAAATATACAGTAGAGGAGGAAACACAGAAACACTTCCCTAAATTTACCAAAATGCGTTTGTTTCATAACAAAAATATGTATAAGGAGGAATGCGTATCCAATCTGGAAGAATGTTAGCATTTAACACTCTTTTCATCTTTGTGAAAATACTCCCCTTCTGGGACCTTGCCAAGAAAAAGAGATTTTGACAGGCTGACTTCTTCCAGGGAGATACCTCATGTCTAAACCCAGCTTCAGCTATGTGTCTTTTTCTTCTGAATAGTAGCTAGTGTGTGATTTTGAGTTGCTTTTTTGTTTTTATTTTTGGTTTGGTTTTGTTTTTTTTTAAGTGAAGGTCATTATTTGATTTTGGACAGGAACACTGTAATATGTTATCTGGCACATTTAAATTCATCAGGTATTTGGTAGCTACACATGTATGGAGAGTCTGCTCACTTCTCATCTATAAACAAAGACAGAAAACAACCTTCCTTTGTAAACCTATGCAATTGCAAAATGTAACACGAAACAGCAAAAAAAAAGGGAAAAATCTCCTTCGTGCCATTTCCTCCCATTTACAGCACCATGAGATCAAAAAAATAAATCGACAAACAGGAAGTTGCTTCAAAATTATAGCTCCTTCTACGAAGCTGACATTCTTGGTTGCCTGCTCCCTTTGAAGAAGAATAATTGAACAGGCTCTAGTTACAGGGGCCAACTCTTTTGAAAGCAGAGCTCTCTAGGTGAAGGTTATTCTTTACTCAGGGGTTAATCAGGGACCTGGATTTCTGTCTCTATAATACTGCTAGAAGGAAAGGATTGAAAACAAATTCCTCTCTTCAGAATTGCCCAAGATTTCAGTCTCCAATGTTGATTGGCGCTGATAACAGCTTCTCTCTCTGTTTTTCTCTCTCTCTAATGAAAGCATCGTCAATTATCTTTTCTTTTTAACTATTTGCTACCAGCTTCTACCTCTAGATACTCTAATAACCTATGAAATGTCAAATACTTTGATCTCTAATTCAGCAAGTCGCCCTAACATGTGTGATCTTAAAGCCTGCGAGCTGGTTGTGCTTGTGGTGTGTTGGTGCTGTATAGTGTTACAGATGAAGACAATGGGAAAATCTGTATGCCTAAAGAGTCCTTCTCGGATTGCAGCCTGAGCCCAGATTTCTATTCCCTGGTTTATGGAACGGTCTGGAAGTCAGCTTCCACTTCAGGCACCCAGTGTGATGGAAGCACTCATCCTACACAAAGACAAAGAGACAAGAAAAAACAACCAAGGTGGATCAGACGTAACCAAATAATCTGGTGGTAGAAAGTGGACCAAAACGGAGGTGAATGTACTATGGGAAATTATGTGTGAAGGAAATCTGATTTTGTCTCATGTCTAGGAGGCAGTGAGGTGAGGAAGAACACACTGACACTGGCAATTTGAAATGAGCTGAGGATGCAGAGGAAGTTGGTTCTTAACTGGGTCTTCTTAGTGTCTCCTAAGATGTCTGCATCTTCTTTAGTAAGACAGAAAATAAAATGATCATTTTTTTTATTTTTAAAAGCACTGCCTATGGAAAAATTTTATAGATGAGGCAGTGTCCAAGGAGAGGTATTTCTGTCTCAAAAACCTACTCCCCAGAGCACTCTGCTCTTGTCTTCCCTGCTCTAGGACTCAAATAGAAGCATTCAGGCAACCCTTCTCCAGGTAGCCAGATAAAGCAGACTATTGCTGCTCTTACACTTCTTCCTAACTCTATTTCTAAAAAAAAAACCAAAAACAAAATAAAAGAAAGAAAAAGAAAGAAAAAAGATAAAAATATAAAAAGACAAAAAGGAAAAAGGAAAAAGAAAAAAGAAAAATGAAAAAGAAAAAGAAAAAAGAAAAAAGAAAGGAAAAGGAAAAGGAAAAAAAATAAAGGTGAGTAAAGAGACGTCCTTGGTTCATCCTTGACAAATGAGTTTTCCTTTTTTTGCTGCATAGCTGCCCAGCTGAATGTTGCTAGCTGAGTTTCTAACCAGCAGATGATTTGGCTTGATCTGAGCTGGTGCAGTTACATCTGTCCAGTGGTTGCATTTGTCCAGATTATTGAATCTCATAAAACATACTGGACACTGCTTATTTTAATTCAATACTTTCATAAATAATTTTTCTGTGTCCAAGACAGTGGCTGCCTGGCTGGTTTTAGTCACTTTTCTTCCTTTCTGCGTTGCCAGACTTCTCTGCTTCTGGCTTGGAGACTTTCCCAAGGGTCTGTAGTGTTCCAAAGAGAGTAAGGAAAAGAAAACACAAGAGCCCCAGTCAAGTGCAGTGGTGCTGCTGAAGTGCTTTACCCTGTGAGGGAGTACTGCGATACTTTGCTCTTTAGTCCTGGTTTTATTCCATGAGGTAGTTTCTTTCAGACACAGAGAAACTGAGGCAGAGAAATGGGTCCCGCGGGTTACCGAGTGCTTCACAGGAACAGAATAACATTCGCAGCTTCCACTGGTCCTTGTCAAACTACTCAGCAGCATTGCAGGAGGAGCTCAACACCTGGAGGAACAAGCCACGAGTGGCTTGTCCAAGGTCAGGGGAGCCAGTCTGAAAGCTCACGTTAGCGCCCCGGGGTTCCCGTCCCCAGCTGTCAGCATGGCTGCCCAGCTCTTCACATACATTACCTGTGGTTTGCCTCTTTCCATTCTTTCCCACTGTTTGTCAGTCCCGGTTTTTGACATCTCATTTAAAATTAGGCCCTAATTTTGAAACCTGATCTACGCGAGCGCCGTTCGGCAGCTCCGGGAGCTCAAGTGAAAGTCTGCCTGCGAGGAAAACCTTGTGGGATGGCAGCCAACTCTTCGGGGCTAGGACGCTCGCGGATTTGTCCAGCATCCAGCTTTCTAGGATTGCATCCTCGGCGGAGCCCCCAGGTGCCGGGAGCGGAGCGGGAGCCCCCCCGAGCGACGCTCCGGGGCCGTGCGCCACCTACCGCCCCCGCCGCCGGCGCTGCGCCCCCCGCCCCCGCCGCGCAACCCCCGCTCCCCGCCGGCTCCGCCGCTGCCCTCTCCTGCGAACTCCCAGCAGCAAGGACAACTCCGAGACAAGGGCGTTTTTCTTGCTTTTATTTATTTCCCGCCCCCCCCCGACCAGAAAAATAACAGCACTTTTTGTGTTTTGTAGCTTGTCACAAAATCACGGCATTGTTGGAAGTTACAAGAGGAGCGTCCCCCTGCCTCTTCCACTGGTTTTCCACTGTTGTAAGCTGTTCCCAAAACCATCCAGGGACATGCAGCGTATTTGTTTTTGTCTCTGAAGAGAAGGCAGTTATTTGAAAAGCCAGTAAGAACTCACAGGAAGAGAAGGTCCTTTCAGAAACTCTGCTTTGGCTTTTCTCTCACAAGGTATTGTCCATGTAGGAATTTGCTTATGTAGGACATAAGAGTGTAACTGAGCAACAGGCCAGGAAAAAAATCACTCAACAATTTCTTTTTGTGCTTAGAAGCGCTTAGAAGCCTCTATTCACCCCCCAAAAGTCTAGCAATGGTAAAATGGGTGTTGGAGCGGGGACTGTCGTGAGCAGTCCTATGTCCTGTGTGCCAGCCTGAAAGACAGACATACTAGAAAGGATCCAGCCCACTGCAATCCCATCTATACTGGGATGTTAGTGCCTACTATTAGTTCATGTTCAGAATAGAGTTACAACTTGCTTAACTCTACAGACACGAAATTCGTAAGATTCTTCCTCATGACTGAGACTGCCGTACCCTTACTTGGTCGTGCAAGTTCAGGGGACATGGGTGCCTATGTCTTACCTAAAACTCTGCTATACGTGAAATTCAGCTGAACGCATATCAAATATCCGACTCAGATCAGGATACCAACACTAATTTTAGATTTATGAATAAGTTCAAAATTAAGGTCTGTAAACGTATTTGTTTGAAGGCACAGAACGTGTCTAACCTCCCATCATGGTCAATAAAGGCGAAACAACAATCAGCTATTTCTAGCATAGAAGACTAAGGGTACATTTTTACTTACCTAAACATAGGTATCTAGTTCCATCTGGGTGGGCTCATGTTGTTTGTTCATACAGCATGTGTCAGTCGTATCTGCTGTTCTCAGGTGGATACACCAAATAAGTCTCAAAATCGACTGTCTTGTGAGACACGGCACATTCAGGCAGCTGGACTGAGTCCCCAGAGGCTGAATCTCTATGGAGGCTCCAGCACACTACAGTGGAGGCTCAGGCAGTCAGTACAGTGTGTCCCTATAGACGTCTCTACCTAGGTGTCTTAATTTTGAACTGCGTTCTCCTGTATTTCCAAAGGTGCTCAGGACAGTGAGTAAGTTCAACAGTCATGGCACTTACCTTTCATGTGGTGCTCCAAGGAGTCATACAGCCAACAGCAAGCCTGCTTTTGAGTCTGCGTCTCTAGACAGGAGCTGATATTACGATGCAGACAGTGCAGGAAAGGTTCCTCACCACTGTGGCAGTAATAACCCTGGTCCTGGATTGAGAGGATGAATCTTAATGCCTTTAACATCTCTTTTGTGCTGCTGCAAACTGCATAAAATCCAATTGCTTTGGACCTTCCTAAACAGGGACGCGGAGGAAAATCAATCCAAATTAACTAAAGGTATAAATTTAAAGTGTTGAAACTCACTTTTAGTGTAAGTGTAAAGACAATTTAATACTGAATAAGGCGATCCTCAGATGAGCTTAATGAGGTTTTGCTAATCCAGTTAAAGAAGTGAATCTTTCTTGAGTTTGCCCTGTGGACACACCCCTAATCTTTTGTCATAAATTCACTATTACTCTTCTTGTTTGCATAAATTTTATAAAGCTCATGGGTTCAGTGCACAAAATAATGTCCACCTATCTGCTGCTCGGTTACACTCAGTTACCCTAGAGCTGGGTGAGAACATTGCTGACATTTTTTTGAGAGTTTGCAAACTTCTGTCACAATTTGATTTTCTGTATCTTTTCAATAGTTTGATTTTTTAAAAAAGCTATATATTTTATTTACATGCTTTTTTTTTTCCTGACTTGCCAGCCCTCTTTGCACCTCTGACAGTTCCTTAAGACTGAATATTACTTCTCCCCACTTGTGATCTAGAAGCAGGAGCTTAATTGCAGGACAGTCATAATGAAACAGCGTTCAGCGTTTATGAATGCAGGAGCTGTTCACGTTCCCATTGGAGCTTAGCATTTAGCGCGCATATCAAGAAAACACAGGACAAGGAATCATTTGGTTCTTCCTCATGAGAGGTTTTGAACCCAATTTTTCTGCTTGCTCAGAGTGCCCAACTCAGCAGATCTTTTTTTTCCCTTCAAGATTTAGCATATATTCAACACTAAACGCATCTATGTTGAATTAACACATGCAAAGAAAATGAGCTCTGGTTCGGTGAGACAAACCGAAGGGAAGCCGGGGATTAACGGGAAATACGAACTCCTTGTAAAAAAAAGAAAAAAAAATAATATTTTTTTTTCTTTTGCTGGGGTCTGTTGGCGCGGCCCCTCTGCCCGCCGCGGTGTCCCCCGCCGTGCCGCCGCAGGGCCAGGAGAGGGAGCCGGCGGCCCCCGCAGCCCGGGCCCGGGCCTGCCCGACCCCGCAGCCGCGCTCCACCGCCGCCGCCGCCGCCGCCGCCGGGGCGGAGGCCCGCGCTCCGCCGGCCGGGGTGCGAAGACCCGGGGGCTGGGAGGGTCCCGGCGGGGCCCCCCCTCGGTGCGGCCGGCGAGGGGGAAGGGCTCGGGAAGGAGCGGAGGGAGCCTGCGGTTCAACAGCCGGTGTCGGCGACGGAGACTCGGCTGCTGAGGCGGCGGGATTGTCTCTGGGGATGGAGGGCTGCCAGGAGGAGACGGGATCCACGTGGACGGGGCGGCAAAACCATCTCTGATGTTCAGACAGAGCCTTCTGTGTTCCACCTTGTGCCTGTTGCCTCTGGTCCTGTCACTGGGCACCACTGCAAAGAGCCTCATCCCATGTTCTTTACATTCTGGCTTCAGGTATTTATATACATTGCTGAGATCCCCCCTGAGCCTTCTCCAGGCTGAACAGTCCCAGCTCTCTCAGCCTTTCCTCATAGGAGAGATGCTCCTGTCCCTTAATCATCTTTGTAGCCCTTTGCTGGGCCGTGTCCAGTATGTCCATGTCTCCCTTGTATTGGGGAGCCCAGAACTGAACACAGTACTCCAGGTGTGGCCTCGCCAGCACTCAATAAAGGGGAAGGATCACCTCCCTCGACCAGCTGGCAAAGCTTCCCCTAACGCAGCCCAGGATAGCATTAGCCCTCTTTGCTGCAAGGGCACATTGCTGGCTCATGTTCAACCTGGTGTCCACCGGGACCCCCAGGTCTTTTTCTGCCAAGCTGCTTTCCAGCTGGGCGGCCCACAGTACATACTGGTGCGTGGGGTTGTTTTTCCCCTTGTTGACCTTAATGAGGTTCCTGTCAGCCCATTTCTCCAGCCTGTTGAGGTGCCTCTGGGTGGCAGCACAACACTCTGGTGTATCAGCCACTCCTCCCTGTTTAGTGCTGTCTGCAGACTTGCTGAGGGTACGCTCTGCCCCGTCATCCAGATCATTAATGAAAATGTTGAACAAGATTGGACCCAGTATTGATCCCTGGGGTACACCTCTAGTCACTGGCTTCCAAACAGACCTTGCACCACTGATGGCCACCTGGTGGGCCCAGCCGTTCCACTAGTTTTCAGTCCACCTCACTGCTCATCCAGCCCATACATCACCAACTTCTCAATCCCAGGGAGGACAGCCCTGGAGCAAAGAGGGATACAGAAAGCTGGTTGCTCTTCAGGGATCACTTTCTCCATGCTCATGATTCATCCATCTTGATGAGTGTTCAAGCAAAGGTGGCAGGAGACCCTCATGGATGAGCAAGGAGCTCCTCACTAACTTAAACAAAAAAAGAAAGTGGAGGTAGAAACAGGGACAGTGCTTCCCCAGGAGGAATATGACCCAGGAGAAGCAGAGACACTGTCTGAGTGTGCAGGGGTGGTGTTAGGAAAGACAAAGCCCATCTGAGGTCAAATCTGGCAAGGGACATGAAGGGTGACAAGAAAGGCTTCTACAAGCTATCAACAGCAAAAGGAAGACTAGGGAAAATGTGGGCCCACTGCTGAGTAGGGCTGGAGACCTGGTGACAAAGGACACCAAAAGGCCAACGTACTCAATGCCTTCTTCACCTTGGTCTTCACTAGTAAGTTTGGACTACATGAATCTCAGGTCCCTGAGACGTGGGAAAGTCTGGCACAAGGAAGATTTGCCCTTGGTGAAAGAGAATCAGGTTAAGGAACATTTAAACTAACTGGACATATGCAAGTCCATGTGCCCTGATGGGATGCACCCGTGAGTGCAGAGGGAGCTGGTGCTGTCTCATGTCATTGCAAGGTCACTTTCCTTTTTGTTTGAAAGGTCATGGCAATTCGGGGAGATTCCTGAGAAGTCGAAGAAAGCAAATGTCACCTCAACCTTCAAGAAAGTCAAGAAAAGGGTTCTAGGAAACTAAAGGCCTCATCTCACTTCCTGGGGAACTCATGGGGCAACTAATCCTGGGAACCATTTCCAGAAGCATGAAGGACAAGAAGGTGATTTGGAGTACTCGGCATATGTAATGGGAAATCATGCCTGACCAACCTGATACCCTTCTACAATGAAATGTTTAGCTTGGAGGACAAGGGCAGAGCAGTGGATGTTGTTTATCTTGACTTTTTAGGGTTCTGACTGTGCTGCCATTCAGAGGAACCTCAAAAGATTGGAGAAATGTGCTGATAGGGACCTCATGAAATTCAACAAAGAGACATGCAAAGTAATTTTGAGAAATAACTGCAGGCACCAGTACATGTTGGGGGCCAACCAGCTGGAAAACAGCTTTGAAGAGAAGGCCCTGGGGGTCCTGGTACACAAACGGTTATCCATGAGCGAGCAATACACCCTCACAGCAAAGAAGGCCAGTGGTGTCCTTGGCAATATTATCAAGAACATTAGAAGGAGGTTTAGTGCTGACCTCTGCTCAGCACTGGTGAGACACATCTGGATTCTGTGTCCAGTGCTGGGATCCCCAGCACAAGAAAGACATGGACATACTAGAGTATGTCCAGCACAGAGGTGCTTCAATCATCTAACTATATGAGGAGAGACTGAGAGATCTGCGATTATTAATCCTGGAGAAGAGATAGCTCAGGGGTATCTTTTCAATGTGTATAAATATCTGATGGGGGGATAAAGAAGACAGTCAGACTCTTCTCAGTGGCATCCAGTGACAGGACAAGAGGCAGTGGGCACAAACTGAAATACGGTAAATTCTGTTTAAGTATACTATTTTTTTCTTTTTACTTTTTTCTTTTTTTTTCTTTGAGGGTGGTCAAATACTCAAACAGGTTGCCTAGAGAGGCTACGGAGCCTCCCTCCTTGGAGATACTCAAAACATGTCTGGAAATGGCGCTTAACAATCTGCTGTGTTTGACCCCTGGGCAGGGACTAGATGATCCCCAGAGGTCCCTTCCAACTTCAGTGATCCTGTGATTCTGTGATACTCAGCAGTTTTCATATCCCCAAGTAAATTACAACAATGAATAAACAAGAAAGGGAGAAATAAAGCAGCCAGTATGAGTGCAACACTGCATGAGTACAATCAATATTCATCAAATAGAAAAAGCAAAAAATCAATAAGGTAAAAATTAAAGAGTGAAAGAAAAAGAAATCTTCTCTTTCAAAAAACAGGCACAACTGATCTCCACTGCCACAGACCATGGAGTCTTTCTCATTCTGCATGCTTTCAGCTAATGGATCCACATACACAGCAGGGAGGGGTAAGGCTGCAGGGACAATAATTTCATAACTTTTAGGCGAGTTGCCTTCAAAATCTGACATTGTTTCCATATAGTGACTTTCCCTTTATGCATATAATATGCACCTAGCATATATATGCAAATGTGGATCTATATATATACACACACGTACATATATATATATATATATGCATTCCCTCCTGGGAAGTGTAAATATGTCCTCAGGGCTGAATAATGGATATTAATAAATTGCCAATGGATATTAATAAATTGCCATTGCTCTCGCTGGGAGAACAAACATCTAGGAAATCAGCAGGAAATAGCTGAGACGTATTGTAGTGCTAGTATATTGTTCATAGAGGCTCTCATTACAATTTTTTATTAAGACAAATAATGCTGATGAAGTTCAGGACTTGTCTTTTTCATGAGGTGAATTCCAGTTTTTCTTTGCATATTTGTAAGGAGGTTAGAGACAGAGAAGTTTCACACAGAAAAGGAGGGTAGTGTGGAGCTCCCCTTGTCTATGGCTCTGGTGACCTTCCAGCTGCCTCCAGGACCATGACAAGGTGCAGAGATGGTGGGTGGTGCAGAACTCCCTTTGTCCACAGCTGTGGGACCTTCCAGGCACCTGTAGGACCATGACGTGGTACAGAATGGAGCTATGTGTGTTTTCTTAAGCTCAGGTCGATGTCAATGTAACAGTTGCAACACTCTCTGGCTGGAGAGGGAGAGGATTGGAGGGTGCCATGATCTGGTTGTGTCTCTGTTGGGGGCTGTGGCTGTCAAAGACAGGAGAATCAAGAAACAGAGAAGCCACCCTCTTGCCATAGACAGCACATTCGTCCCTGCCCAGGCCTCTCCCAGCCTCACACTAGGACTGTCCATCCCATGTCATCCTGAGAGCCAGGAGACACCCGTCCTGGGCCAATCATGTCACCAGCCCCACTGTAACAGGGGCCGCCAGCATTCTGCCCACTGTGACATGGCCACTACATTGCTAGGGCTGGTGCCAGGAACTTAAGTGGGGCCCAGCTGTCAGCCACCCAGGAAAAAAGAGTGTGGAGCTTCCAAGCAAGACCATGACAGGGTGATATCTTATCTGTCCTGTAGAGTGCTGACAACTCTCTGGCTGATGGCAGAGGAGGGAGAAGACAGGAGCAAGCTGTGGTCTGGTGGCATCCCTGTCTGCGAAACCATCTGTAATACACAGGAGAAGCAATGGAGGAGCAGCCACCCTCCATTGCCATGGGCAGTCCCTGCCTCCCTGCCCTTCCCTCTCGGCCCTTCTTCCCCTGCCTTGTCCACTGCCATGCCGGGCCGGCACAGGCCTTTTTGTAGCCATGCTGGGCACCACCAACATTCTACCCGCTGTGACACAGCCATCACATCCCAAGGGCTGGTGCCAGGAGCTGCTGGCTGCCCACTGTGACGTGGCCATGACAGCACCGGGGCTGGTGCCCAGAGCTAGTGCTACGTCACTGTGACACAGCTATTATCTTCCACCATTCAAGCAAGAGGAAACAAATAAAAATAATAATAAAAGCAAAACAAAACCACAACTGGTAATGCTGGGGAGGGAAATTAAATATCTGTAACAGCTTAGCAAAGGTTAGAGAGAATTAAAAGCTTCAGGTCTTACCCGCTACCCAATTTTAAAGTTTTTTGTGGTAATTCATGCTGAGATGTGTGGGTATGAAGGTTTATTCTGGAACAAAAATGCTTATTGAATTGACTAGAGGTAATATTTCACACCTTTGGAATTAAAGATGTCCAATGCCAAACATTGAACCTATGAGTGGCTGATAGTGCTGAGGATGTCTCAGCATGAACTGCAAGACTTGTGTCTTTCTTTCCCAAGATGAACTGAAGATTTTGCCAGAGACTATCCTGTGCTGTCAATTGGACACTGGAACAAAATCCGTAAATTAGCTTCCATCTGCTTGGCTCACCGCAGACCTTTACCTTCTCTTTAATTGGCAGGACCAGAGGCAACAGGCACAAACTGAAACACAGAAGGCTCTTCCTGAACATCAGGAAACACTTCTTTTTTGTAACAATGACTAAGCACTGGAATAGGTTACCCAGAGAGGTGCTGGAGTCTCCATCCTTGGAGATATTCAGAAGCCATCCTGACATGGTCCAGGGCAACTGGTTCTTGGTGGATCTGCTTAAGCAGAGGGTTTGGACCAGATGACCTCCAGGGGTCCCTTCCAACCTCAACCATGCTATGATTCTGTGATATATATATATACTGTAGATTAAAGTAACCAGAAACTTTCCATTATGCATCCCTATACAATTCACTCAAACTTTTAACAGCATACACTAAAAATTTCCATGTTTTACCTTAAGATGGAAAATGTTTTTTAAAGTATTTCAGTTTTTTGTGAACCCACTATTATGCAAACACATTACTGGAGTGCAGTGGCTTTTTACGAGAGGGGGAGGATGGAGAGAGTAGTGTTACAAAAATTTTAACAGTCTTTTTCACCTTCATTAACCTCCGTGTTGTGGTCTCTTACCAGTCTGTGGCAGCGATGTTAGCACAGCCTGTGGAGGAAAGACTGCTTCTTTGGGATAGAGGGAGATAATGAGTAGGGCAAAGGCTTGATTTCCTAAACAGCAGCAGGGGATCAGGCACCCCAACAGGTAGGAGCTGGAGGTAGTGTCTGGTTGGAGGGGTGGGAGCACGGTTTTGGATGCTCCTGCCCATCCTGGATTTCAGCTCTGAGGAACCTGCTGCACTCCCACCATGTGACTCATGTCAAGGAAAGAGGGTACATCCGCCGCTTTCGCAGTGAGGCTGGCTCTGTCCTTCACTCCGACACCCACGTTAAAGCAGTTCCCACAGTCCTTTAACTGAGAAATCCTCGGTGCTGGAAAACACACCCTTTGCTGTTGACTGAATGTCCCAGAACTATGCCTTATGCTGGCTCTGTGTGCTCTCTGCCCAAGTATGCCCAAATTATAAGCCACTAAAATACTTTGGCTTGTTCACCATCTTTAAAGATATCCTGAAGCTGACAGCTATGTCTCCTGAGGTTTCTGTCTCCCCTGAGCATGCACACCTGATGTGTGCCAGGATCGTCCCTGGATCATCCCACCTTGCAGCCACCCGGCATTTCTGAGCCTGAGTAAGACTTTCCCTAAAGAAAGGGGCCACAGTGCCCTTGGGCACATGAGATAGGAAAGGGAAGAAAAGGAAAGGAAGGTAGTAAGAGAATAAGGCAAAGAGCAAAATTAGGAATCAGAGCTTGGAGGAAGGATGCATGTAGTGATGCAGGAGCAGCAGTTGTCCAAAGGCAGAAGCAAGGACAGGAAGAGGAAAGCAACAGGCGAGAGCTACAGAAATTCACGGAGGTAATGCTGAAAGCCAGAAGTAACAGTGACAGGAAAGTTTATAAGCAGTAGACACTCTTGTCCGGATCCTGCAATGGACATAAAAATCCCTAACTGTTATTAGAGATCTCCCTATCCTTTTGATATTTGGAAATAGCTGAAAAATGTGTTAATTCTGCTGTGGTATTAATCATTGCCACAACATATTCTGTTAAAGATAAGAGAGTTGTGTTCCTGCAGTTTCTCAGGCTGCAGGTGAAGTTGTCTTCTAATCTCAGCTGGTGCTGAAAGGACGTATCTTGCCTTATTGTAGAGAGCTATCTCAGGACCCTGGATATTCCAGATAGTTTATATAAATTTCCAGAGTACCAAAGTCAGGAAATATACACTTAAAGTTAGGCAATGCAACTATTTCCTCAACAATATTTATTTTCTTTTTACACATCAGTATGCTTTGTTACAGCACTGAGGAAGACCCATGGTGCCAGTTCTCCTGCATTTCTTATGCTGAAAACAGCTCGGCACTGTGTGGCAGCGAAATGAGATGCTGTGGCTAAGTGATTAAGGAAATTTGCCATAGATTCAGCAATGTCAGTCTGCTCCTTGCTCTCTATGAGTTCTTATTATGAGTTTTTGCATCCTTTTCCCTAACTGAACCAGCTGGAAAAAACTTTCTTCTTCATTTGAGCTGGGGAATCAGAGGACTGAATTTTTTGCTAGCCACATTGGTTTTTTTGTGTGCCAGTGGCTACTGAAATTGGAAATCTTATGCACCATAACACAGCAGGCCATACAGCCTTAGCTGAACATACAGCCACCACTACGAGCTGGTGTATTGATTGTATTACCATGCCGTCTTGAAGAGATGGCCTTATATCTGTCAGCTGCCAGGGCCTCGGGTGATAATGACTTTAACTTTGTGGGATTCTTACTAAAAGCTTGTGGGCCTCAGAATGTCTTTTTGCATTTAATTGATATTTTGTCAAATTTCTCCCATCAAATATTGCTGATTTGTCTTATTGAACTGGCTACTGATGCAATTGCACAGTTGCAAATTGAAAAATAAAATGTCTGGCAGTATCTCTGGTGCTGCGTGTGTATTGAGAGCTCTGGTATCTGGTAGCACACATCACAGATATCAGTGAAAGTTTCTTTGGCATGTCTATACTGATAAATAAAACAAGACCAGAGACCACCATCCAGCCTAAAATGGGATAAATTGACTGCATTCACACTACATAGTCCTAGGGCCTGAGTGTCTTAGGGGTATCCTCTGGCCCGTGCAGCCCTGAGGCATCATTCTAACTTCTGAGCTTTTTAATTACTGGTGTGGTTTTTTGTTTTGTTTTGTTTTGTTTTTTTTCCATTTCTTTCATTGCTTGTAGGGTGTGAGATAACATGAAGGCTGTTATCTGTCGGAGTGATGTTTTCATAGCAGCACAGTGCTGACTGCTGCAAAATTAGAGTGTGTAGGGTGGGGGACACCCAAACCGCTGCATTCTTCTCCAAGTGGCCTTTTGGGAATGGTCCTGGCATATGTTATCCCCTGAACCATGCCCAGGCATTGTCTTGGAGAACTCTAAATGGGACAGGCAAAAACCCTGCCAGGGAGTATGCGAACAATTATGCACTACAGAAGACTAGCGGTCCCTTCCAGTGCTCAAATTCATTGCCTGGCACTGTTTTATTTAACAACATAGATATAACCTGCATTTTAAATAATTTCTTGCAGAAATATTATAGGATTGAGTTATTAAGAATTCTCTTACCTCTAACTCTTCTTGGTCCCTCATAGACCATGTATGAAGCTTTCTAATTTTTGTAGTTTTCTACAATACAGGACCACGTCAGCATTGCTGCTTCAACTCAAACCGGTAGTGTACTTGCTCTGTGCTACTGGCTATTATTATGTTGGCCTTTTTTCCCTTGAACAATCCAACTGTCCTTGCTGTTTGGAGGCATTTCTCCAGATTTGTCTCCCTCAAGGATGCCCCCTGCAAACTGGACTCTTTTGTCCCAGACAAAATCCTAAGTTCAATTATGGAATCTTTAATGTCCATAAAGTTACACATATTGTTTTCAGTTCTGAATAAGAGTTCAGTCTTTATTCTGATTCTAAAATTTCTGGGTAAAGTGAAATAACAAAGCAAAGCAAAAATATCCCAGTAGTTCTCTGTTCTTATCTAGTCATGGTATACATTTTTGCAATACACATAGAGGATAATTAGACATCAGACTGCTTGTATCTTTCATTATAAGTAAGGGTCTTCATAGGATGCTGGGATAGAAAGGTACTGGGTTTGCTATAAGTAGCAAATACAATTTCCATTTACTAATTCTAACGATGAGGCACAGAAATCTGAGGTATTTTGCAAGAAACACAGAATCGATAATAACTGTTACAACCACAATAGTGCAATAGTGCCTTAGCTATCTACTGATAAAAGATCAATGCAGATTTAAGTAAATACAGTTTGCCACCTTTGTACACAAAGATATAATGATCTACATAATTAAGTAAAGTATTGGAAGTACTTCCAGTGTAAGTACGCTTAAAAAAAGACTATGGAAAATATTTATGAGGGATGGTTTCTCTGAAGGTGAAGCATAGTAGTTACTGATGAGGTGACCTCTTCTATAAAATTAGGAATATGAATTTGGAAGAACATACATATAAGATTAAGTTTATAGCATTGAATTTTTTCTGTTCTGCATTTATATGTCTTCTACATCTATAATGGTAATTTTTCCTGTATTTTTCCATTAAATAGTGCTGTTCCCTCAATAAGAGGGGAAAACCTGTAGATATCTGCATAGGTAATAAGAATGAGATCTAGAGGTCAGACCTTGTAAATAACCACGCTGTGATCTAAGGCAGCAAGTTGATTCAGTACGAAATTCATTAGTCAATATTTCTGTAGTCTCATTCTGTCTGGAGTTATCAAAAATCTTGCTCAGCTGTTCCGTGCTTCAGGCATTACTTATGACAGCAATGTCATTCTCATATGTCTTGTTCTTCTACAGGTAGGATAGTTAAAAAAATTACTTCAATTTCACATTTTTCGCATGGCTTTCTGCTATTTTTCTCTTCTGTTTTTGCTGTCTGAGTTACGGTTTTGTTTTCCTATTCAAAAAGATGGGAAAAGTCGTTATTTTGCTTAAAATTGCAAGAAGCTTTCTGGCACGTTTTACTTGTGTTCTTATTATAGAGCCCCAGGGAAACTGTAAGGCTAATTTTTGACCACGACAATGGAAATCCTGCTTTTTACTGTAATAAAGCCTGAGATTATCTTAGAAACTTGTGACTCACGGGATTTAGTCTTTACGACTAAGCACTGATTATTACTAGAACTCAAGATAAAAACAATCCTCCTGATTTGGAATCAACCCTGCCCTTCTCGAGCTACAGAAATAAGCCCAGTAAGCTGAATATTAGCTAGTAGGAATTATTATGGTTTTGCACATATAGTATTATTTAGTACATCTTTTGAAATGTCTTCATCTTTGTGAGAGAAACTGCAATTAGCATTTCAGAAAGCTTCACAGAGAAGCCCCCTTGCCTGCCTACCCACACTAATTGTGGTTTCCTTATCCTGTGTGGTCTCCGTATGTTTCACTGACTCGCTGCAAGCCTGTCCTTACGTATCAGGCTTTTCTGTTTCATAATATTCCAGTATTCTGCCTACTGGAGAGGCTGAGCCTGAGAGTCAGCTAAACGTGCATTCCTCTGATGTCAAATGTAAACGGAAGCGGTCTTGCCTCGTTTACTCTTAACGAGTTATGACAGTGTCCCTCTATAAAAAGACAAGGTTTTCTTAGTAAATGTGTTTGGGAAAAACTTGTTTTGATTGACAACAGTGACAATGCCCCTAAGGGACTGTGCATCATACCGTAATGGGGCTGTTGCCGCCTTTTCACACAGAAGAGGAGTAGTGTGTGTTGGCGCACCTGGGTGGATCCTCCTTTCTTTCCAAATAACTTTTGGGGTTCTTTTCTATTCTGTTGCTCTGAATTTCTAGAAAGCACGAAGGCTGTTAAAACCTGCATTGGAAAGATTGCTGTGAGATACTAGAAAAAATGTAATCAAGATAGTTCTGTCACCTGCACGTTTGTTTTTTTCTCCTTTAATTAAAGCAAAATTCCTACTGGTGCAGGTTTATCTTTTGCAATATACATTGGCCAGTTGCTTATTATTGCAATGTGTTGTATCAATAGATCATCATCAAAGGTGACAGCTGTGTGAAGCTGTCACAATAAATATAGCGTAATTTTATTATTGTCTCTGTTGTTAGAATGTGTTCAGGCCTGCAACATCTCCACTTCTGAAAAAAAGTCAAACGTGAAATGCCTCATGACTAATAAAAACACTGCATACAGCATGTGTATGTGGATATGTTACATGTATATGCTGCACAGACATGTGTATTTATAGTAACATGTTGTAATAACGGCGAAAGTTCTGTCAGCATTTCCAGTATAAACATCATTTTCAGGATTTATTGCACAGCTATAGGATTAGATCCCAGATAGAATTTGGCAAATGAGGCCTCAGCCAGGGTAGCAAATTCTTCTACAGATTTCTTTTTCGAAGAATTGCTTCATAATGTATACAAATAGAAACAGAAACAGATGTTTGCAAAGTTTTTATTTGTGCTGGTGTAATTAAAAGCCAGCACAGGTTTAAGGTGAAGTTTGCCTCAGCGAAGTGCCCAAGTTAAAAAAAGAAAAAAAAAGAAAGAAAAAGAAAAAAAAAGAAAAAAAAAGAAACCGCTCATCTTGCCCAGCATAGTCTCCTTCTTTCAGTGTTTCAGATTTTTTTGTGATGATAGTGTGGAAATATCACGTCTACCATTCTCTCCTTCAGCTGGCTCAAGCACGAGACCCTGTTCTAGGCTTCCAGGGGACAGAGGACTGCACACCAGCTGAAGCACTGCAAGCCTCAGTGGTGCCGAAGCAATCTGGTTTCATGAACTTCTCAACACTTTGCAGGGAACGCAACTTGTTGCTGTTGGAACTTGTATTTATATGTCCAGATTCTGTCTTATTCTGGTGTTCCCATAGCTTATAGAAAGAGCCTTGCTCAGCCGGAGACAGACTGTGGAAGAGTGTATAGGAGAACTCTTCTCTGTTGAAATTTAGATGAAGGTTTATTTTCCCACCTTGACAGTTGTTGCACTTTCAGCTCAGAGCAAGTGGGAAAATATAGAGAATAGCTTCCTAAGTACTAGCTATGCCTTGGCGGGGCAGTTCAGCCCTGCTGTTCACTGAGACGAGCTTGCTGAAACCTGCTCTTACTGCAGGGCAGATGAGCTCCCTTTAATCCTGGTTCTGCAGCTGCACAAATCCAAGGACCTGTTGGTGGACCCAGTTCTTCATGGTTTCCTCTACACTCTGAGGGAGGGGAAGATTTAACCTACTCAGGAAGACATCACTGAACCCATTGCTTGGTTCAACATAAGGAGTTGTGAATATATTTAGAGATGAAAGAAGTATCCAGATGCTGTTGGGCTTTTCAGGCATGGTTTGAGGGGTTAGGCAGAACCAGAAGCTCTTGATGTCATGTTGCATACAGTTTGTTCGATTGCAGAGCCACTGAACTAAATTATCCAAGACATCATTTTCGGGACGGACAGACAGAAGCATTGCATGCTCACAATGGGAAGTCCAAATAAACAAGTTGTACTTCCTTCCACCTTCTAGGCTGGTCTAATTTGCAGCAAACCTCCCTTCAGCTCTTTCTACCCTCCTCTCAGACACCCCACTGCTCCCACCCATTGCTCCAGTACAAGGCTGTACAGCTACTTGATGATGGTTTTATTCTCACATATTTTTCTCACTTGCAGAGTTGGATAGATAGTTGATTTTTGGGATTGTTTACTGGATGAAAAAAAAAATTCAGTTACAATTTAGTTATAAATACACCAAAATGACCCATTTCTTCTAAAAACAGTATGGGGAAAATTTTTATTTCACCTAAAATAAAGGTAGATGAATTGAGTATTCTAAAAGAAAGACATGGACCTGTTAGACTACAAAATGGTCAGAGGGCTGGAACACCTCTCCTATGAAGAAAGGATTGTTCAGCCCGGAGAAGAGAAGGCTCCAGGGGGACCTTACTGTGGCTTTCAAAATATATAGGGGGCTAAAAGATGGAGAGAGACTTTTTACCATGGCTCGCAGTGACAGGACAAGTAGCAACAATTTTAGACTGAGATCCTAGAATCACAGAATCATAGAATAGTTTGGGCTGGAAGAGACCTTAAGAGGTAATCTAGTCCAACCTCCCTTGCAACAAGCAGGGACATCTTCAACTAGATCAGGTTGAGAGGAGCCCTGTTGAACCTGACCTCGAATGTTTCCAGGGATGGGACATCTACCACCTCTCTGGGCAACCTGTTCCAGTGTTTCACCACCCTCGTTGCAGAAAATTTTCTTCTTTACATCTAGTCTAAATCTTCCCTCTTTTAGTTTAAAACCATTACCTCTTGTCCTGTCGCAACAGGCCCTGCTAAAAAGTCTGTCCCCGTCTTTTCTGTAGGCCATCTTTAAGTACTGAAAGGCCACTACAAGGTCTCCCTGGAGCCTTCTCTTCTCCAGGCTGAAGAACCCCAACTCTCTCAGCCTGTCCTCATAGGAAAGGTGCTCCATCCCTCTGATGATCTTCGTGGCCCTCCTCTGGACTTGCTCCAACAGGTCCATGTCTTTCTTGTGTTGGGGACCACAGGGCTGGATGCAGTGCTCCAGGTGGGGTCTCACCAGAGCAGAGGGACAGCATCACCTCCCTTGACCTGCTGGCCCCGCTTCTTTTGATGCAGCCCAGGATATGACTGGCTTTCTAGGCTGCAAGCGCACATTGTCGGCTCATGTCCAGCTTTTCATCCACCAGTACACCCAAGTCCTTCTCAGCAGGACTACTCTCAATCCCTTCATCCCGCAGCCTGTATAGATATCGGGGGTTGCCCTGACCCAGGTGCAGGACCCTGTACTTGGTCTTATTGAACCTCATGAAGTTCACATGAGCCCACTTCTCAAGCTTGTCCAGATCCTTCTGAATGGCATCCCATCCCTCCAGCGTGTCAACCGCACCACTCAGCTTAATGTTGTCCACAAACTTGCTGAGGGTGCACTTGATCCCACTGTCTATATCATTGATGAAGACATTAAACAGTACTGGTCCCAATACAGACCCAGAGGGACACCACTTGTCATCCATCTCCATCTGGACATTAAGCCATTGACCACTACCCTCTGGATGTGACTATCCAACCAGTTCTTCATCCACTGAACAGTCCACCCATCAAATCCATACCTTTCCAATTTAGAGAGAAGGATGTCCAGAGAAATTGTGGATGCCTCATCCCTGGAAATGTTCAAAGCCAGGTTGGATGGGGCTTTGAGCAACCTGGTCTAGTGGTAGGTGTCCCTGCCCAGGGCAGGGAGGTTGGAACTAGGTGATCTTTAAGGTCCCTTCCAACTCTAACCATTCTATGATTCTATGATTCTATGTTGTGGGGGACCATGTCAAAGGCCTGACAGAAGTCCAGATAGATGACATCTGTAGCTCTTCCCTTGTCCACTGATGTAGTCACCCCATCATAGAAGGCCGCTAGGTTGATCTGGCAGGATTTGCCCTTGGGGAAGCCATGCTTACTGTCTTGAATCACCTCCCTGTCCTCCATGTGCCTTAGCAGAGCTTCTAGGAGGATCTATTCCATGATCTTCCCAGGCACAGAGGTCGGTAGTTCCCAGGGTCCTCCTTTCTACCCTTTTTAAAAATGGGTGCAGTGGTTCCCTTTTTCCAGTCACTGAGGACTTCACCTGACTGCCATGGCTTTTCAAATATCATGGAGAGTGGCTTGGCAACTACCTCAGCCAATTCCCTCAGGATCCTGGGATGCATCTCATGAGGTCCCATAGACTTCTGTATGTTCAGGTTCCTCAGGTGGTCATGAACCTGATCTTCTTTCGCAATGGGAGGGACTTTACTCCCCCAGTCCCTGCCTTGCAGTTCAGCCACTCAGGAGCTGTGGGGAGAGAGGTTGCCAGTGAAGACTGAGGCAAAAATGTTGTTGAGTACCTCAGCCTTTTCCTTGTTCATTGTGTTTTGCCAGTCTTGCTCATGGGGCGGGATTGTGATCTACCCTACCTGAAAGAGGGTAGATTTAGACTGGACATAAGAAAGCAATTCTTTATCATGAGGGAGGTGAGACACTGGAACAGGTTGTTCAGAGAAGTTGTGGATGCTCCATCCCTGGAAGTGTTCAAGGACAGGCTGGATGTGGCTTTGAGCAACCTGGTCTAGTGAAAGGTGTCCCTTTCCATGTCAAGGACATTGGACTCGATGATTCAAAGGCCCCTTGCAGCCCAAACTATTGTATGATTCTATGATATTAAAATGAAGAAAATAACAATTTTCATTTTGAAATGGTGAAAATGAAAGATTTTGCTAGTTGAATCTCTCCGTGAAAAAAAAAGTTAATATGTATTGAAGAATCATATCAAGTTCCTCAAATACCTTTGTTTCAGCAAGGAAAAAAGAGTTCCACCTAAAACATTCTGGTGAAATAAATTACATTGTGTTCACACTTAGGAGAATTAAAGTTTGAATCCAATGAGCTTTAACCAAGTATAAATTTTATTCTAAATGTGGATAAAAAGGTCTAAAAGGGAAAAAGGCAATAGAAATGTGTCAAAAAAGATAATGCAAAACTATAAGTGACGATTGTCAGCCTGATCTAAAAGTGTTGTCAAGATTTCTATCCTCTTTACATAAAATTGTCTATACAGAGAGAAGCATCACATCAGAGCGAGAGGTCGTATTTTAAACTGGAGTTGTATGTAGACAAGGGCCTTCGAGACTGACATGTTGTCACTTTTGGTACTGATGACAACTGATGGTTTACCAGGTGATAAACCAATAGTTCAACATCAGCCAAGGTTTTGTGGAATGTCTACATGATGAATACTTCAAACACTAGGGGATAACACAAAAACCTTATGATTGTTTACCATAAAGACATATATACACACTCAAAAAGATTTAAAAAATCTCACAAATCCGCCTTTATATAACCATATTACATATAAATGTAATAATAACACAGTATTTTAAGATTCAAAGTGTAGATTTTATGGTGAGTTTCCTTCATGCCATCTAATGCACTGAAGAACTCTCTTTCTTCATTAAGGTTTAATGGAAAAGAAGGAGCAGAAGGCACTAATCTCTTCTATTACAAGATTTTTTGAATGGCTGGTTTTATGGTCATATAGCATGAGAAATCTAGAAAGACTAATGCCCTTTAACTAAAACCAACATCACAAATTCGCTCTGTTTAGCTCAAGAAGAACAAACAAAGCACAGCTATGTTCTTGAGATTATAATCAAAGTTGCTAGTGCTTACTTTGAAACTGTAGCCAAGAACAAAACCGCAAACAAACACCCATCATTTATTATCTATACAATATAGAAGTTAGTAGGAGATGATTCATGGTTATTAGTTTCCATATTCCAAGTTAGGAACTTGAGATCTGGTATATTCATTTATGCAATCATTATGAGCTGAGAAGGGGTAAACTCTCCTGACATTGAAAGCTGACCTTTCTGTTATTTTCATCAAATCTGAACCATCAATTTGTCAGCCATGGTATGTGAACCGGTTCCCTTCTATCTATACTAAGGTGCAGCAAGCCTTCAGTTTGGAAAAATTAAGGTCAATAAAGGTCACTAGATCTCTTTATCTGATTGTAGCCAAGAAAATTGCTGAAAGCAAGCAAGTATGCTGCAGGCACATTGGTGATTTTTCACAGTGCCATTGAGCAGAACCTTGAAATCTGGTGCAGTCATAGATCATGGACCTGAGTGCACACACACACACACACACACAAAGAAAAAAAAAGAAAAATCCAGACTTCAGTGAGAATATTCCCTCTTAAGTTAGTCAATGATTGAGGATTTTGTTTGCCATTTCATCTTTTTAGTCTTTCAGTCTTTCTTATTTTGTAACCTCACCCTAGCCTTCCTTTATTATTGTACATTTATTTATGTAGACTTGAACAATATAAAAACACCCATAGAAAAGCTCTAGGTGCTTATAAAATTAATTAGATTTACAATTCCAAATGATGGCCACCAAACAGCATAGCAATAATCCCATAGAGAGAACAAATTAACTCAGCTAGCCAATAAATCAGAACAACAGAGAACTGTGCTTTCTTTTTCACCTCCAAGAATAGAAGTTGAACTTGCCCAAATGCTTTATCAAGTAAATGGCTCTTCTAGGGTGCTCAGAAGGTCATGACGTTTGACTGGGTGGAGGGGTTTTTTGTTTTTTTTTTTTTGATTTAGGTTTGGTTTGGGGGTTTTTTGCCATAAAGAGAATAATTAAACGCATCTCTATTTTTTGTGTGTGTTATGTGTCTCAGTGGGCATGACATTGTCAGCTATGAAGCCTGAAAGTTCTCTGATGTCACTATTTCTATTTATCATGTTCTAGCCAAGAAATTAGCCATATATTTATTAATTGGTTGAGTCATTACTAAAAATTACAGTTGTGTTAAAGTTACCTGTTAGCCTCTGTAAGACAATGTGTGGTGAGTAATTGCATATTGCAACTGGGAATGAGTGACCAAAGGCTAATGTTCTGTGGCAAAGCACAGTCCAAAAAATTCTTTTCTCACTCTTCAATAATAAGGTCTTGTCATAGCCCCACATAAGCTCTTGGGTGAAGGGACTATCATTTGCTTTATTCGTCTAGGAAACAGGGCCATGATCTGCCTGGCCTCTAGATCCCAAACTTACTCCACCTCCTTTTAGGACCTAAGTGTCCTACAGCTTTTAAAAGCATAATGTTCTTCGGATGCGGTGTCCCTCCCATTCCGCTCTCTCTACCCCAGAGTAGATAGCAAGGTACAGATATCTGCACAATGTAATTCAGACTTAATATGTATCCAAAATCCAGGATTTTGGTAAATTACTATTTTACACTAGGTGCTGGGGGTTGGAGAGAGGAGTCTTGGTTTTCTTTAACATAAATGTTACTACTAATAAGAAAAAGTATGGTATGTGCCACGGAAAGTAATGTAACAAGCATATAATTTTTTGTGGTGGGTTAAGACCTGGTGGAATTACTGTGTCTTCCTATAATTTGTAAAATGAACATTTAAAAATGAATGATTGACGTTTAAGGTAAAAGTATCTCTTCACTAACCCTGGGCCTTCGATTCAGAACAATTGTATCAAGTTTGAGAGACAAAATTCACCAAGGTTAATAACAAAAAGTTATAGCCAACACTGAGCTCTGCATCTGCCTGCATGGATGGACTGCTATCCAACCGCATCTTGAATACGATTAAAAATATAATTTGACTTTGAAATCCAAATGTATCTAGCACCTTCCTCCCTGGAGGACCAAACCAGATGTGTCTTGTTTTTATCCTGCTGGCAGCTATACATAATTTCCTAGGTAGACATCCATAGAAATCCTGTGATATCTTAAAAAGTAAATTTCGTCAGGCTAAACACAGATCTAAAGCATTAGACTAATGAAATTTTAAACCCATCCCATAAAGTTATATTTCACAAAAGTGGAAAGCAGTTTTTATTCCTTTTTGCCGCAAATTTTGTGAACATATGGTGTAATGTGGAAACATGGATAGTCAGAACAGTTAGCAGTTGCTGTGGTACTTCTGGCTTATTTCCACTTTACAAATTCATACGAAGCTAAAATATCACGCTGGTGACATATGCTTACCGGTTCTCCATTTACTGCCTGCAGCTATGGGCTCCTGTATTCTAATGGTAATTCTACAATCTGTTCACTGACAGCTCAGGGGGCCAGATGATATGCACACTACTGACAGGGACATCACTTTCATGAAACATTTACTTCTCTGCACCTGAATATTGGAGTAATCATATAGAGAGTCGACACACCATGAAATAGAGTTAGACTGAAGATTCTGAGAAGAAAATAGCAGACTGTCACTCAAAATAAAGTTCATTTTATACCCAGCAGAGCTAGGTTAAAAGACATTTCCATACACTGAAAATGCTTTCCATCTTTAAAGCTGCAGTTTAAAAGAAAAATGTTTTCCTCGTATTTTTCTTCAGTGGCTCAAGGGATAATTGCACTCCAAGACTTGCACTTGAGAAAGCTTGCACTTTCTCGTCCTGTGCTATTTAAATGAAGTCAGAATTATAGTGGGTGGGTGGGCACTGAAAATTCAACCCTGCCACACTGTCAAGAGCACCACCAAACTACCTCTGAGTAACTTCATTTTATTTTCGTGTGCTGCCCTGCAAGGTTGGCTGCAAGGTTTTGAACGCTTGAAGGTCATTTGCACAAAGCGACCTCTCAGATCGGATCTTTACATCTTCTTGAGGCAGCAGCATCGGTGCAGCTGAGCTTGAGGCAGTGGATCACTGCCCAAGGGAATGCAGGGCCAGGGTGGGATTAGCCGGCTGGTGCTGGGGAGTTCTGTCCGTGAGCAGCCAAAGTAGTCAAAGGACACGCTGTAGGATCGGGATCGGCTGCTCAGAGCAAGAGCTGCTGGAGTGTCTCTAAGCAGGCACAGGCAAGGCTGATAATAAGCACGTTCAGGTGAGAGCTGGTAAAATGCGTAATGCATTGCATAAATTTTATATTTTATGGAAAAGGGTAATGACAAATTCCAAGGCAAAAGGTTAATTTAATTATGCAAAATTTGAGAAAAGGCCTAAAAGGCCAGATAAT
Source organism: Burhinus oedicnemus (assembly GCA_008921705.1). NCBI lineage: Eukaryota > Metazoa > Chordata > Aves > Charadriiformes > Burhinidae > Burhinus > Burhinus oedicnemus. The sequence continues at coordinate 5,431,040 of VFFE01007706.1, forward strand.
ATCTTATCAACCTCTAGCATTTGCACCAGAAGATAACAACCAATTATCTAACATTAGGAAAGAGGAACAGAGCAGTAGAATAAAACAGAGATTATTCCCTTGCTGATATAGACAGGGCAAGGATAGGCATCTAATGTGTGAGCCAGCAGTTGGTGAGCATGGAAACCATCTTCCCAGTACCCATATTATATGTGAATGGACATATAGTATTGACATTAATATATTTTCCATGTCCTGGCCACCGTGAAAGTAATTACGAACAGAGAATTCGTTAGCCATGTCATTGAAGAAGAAGTATAAACATTGCTAGGCAGATGGAGGTAAAGTTAAAAGCTGGACTGGAAGGCACAAAATGAAACGCTATCTGGAAAGAAAAACAATCACGTGAAAAAAAGGATTTTTTGAAATCTTTCCACATGCTGATGTACCACTGAACATGAAACATCACGCAGACATAGAAGGGAAACGCACAGAAAGAAAAATGGAGTTTGCTGAGAAGTAAAGCTTACATATGGCACCGCTGGTGACAGAGCGTCCTCACTGACAGTCCTTTGTGATGGTCCATTGAAAATTTGATTTTTGCTGCGGTGAGGAGAAGTGCCTTGATTATACTATGTCCAAACTATCATCTGCTACAACAGTGAACTCTGATCAGACACCGTCATAACAATGTGTGTAATACAAACCTTCATAGCTACTTCTCTAACAGAGAGCTACTCCTGTGATTATTTCAACTCTTTTCCAAATTCTGATTCTGTAGATATTCTCAGTAGACAGATTGCATAGCTGATGTTATTAATGTGAAGTTATAATGATTTTGTTCTATAATACCTCATGTTTTTCTCATAATATGCTCATTTTGTGACCAAGGAAAGGCTACCAGATTTTTATTTCTGTGAGGTGATCTTTCTGCTTGTTTCAAAATGACAGCTGACATGACATTATTTTGCCATGATTAGAGGGATCCCATGTCCTCATGATTTCCTGTATCCCAGGTGTAAGCCAATTCCATTTGTGTTGTAAAGATGTAATACAATCCATTTACTTTGGGGCTGATTGAAACTTTTTTTTACTGAAAGGTATCTATATGCAAGGTTTTTATATAAAATGGCTTGTTTTGTAGAAGATTGCAATGTCTGGAGTTAGTTATTGAAAAAAACATTTTGACTAAACTGGGCAAAAAATACTTGACCTAGCTGAACACTTTTATTTTGAAACAAAAAGTAATTGAAAATATAAACTAGCTTCTGTAGTTGTCTTTGTATTCTCTTGTTCACGTGAAAATAAAATACATAAAGAAATAGAAAAAAATGCATTTTCCCCCAGAAAATACTTTTGTTTTTTTAATAAAATACTAAAAAACCCACAAAAATACTTACAAGACTGAATCATACCTACTTTTTAGTCTATTGCAACATTTCAGAGAAAATATACAGCATTTTTTGACTAAGTATAGTAGCTACATTTTATAAGATTACCTGGAAAATCTTCTCTGCTTATACAACAGCAGGGATGGCTTAAGGCAATGCTACCATGTGGCTGTAGCCTGTTACAGAATGTGTACACCCAGTTTATTCTTTTATTAAAACATTTATTTATATACCGCTTGTTTTTATTTACCTACATTTACAGTCGTATATTAAAATTTTATTGTAAAGAGTTCTTATATTTTATAATAAAATATAATATCCTCCGTTCTGTGTGGGAAGATGAAGAGATGGACCACAAAATCTCTTCATTATTTTTCCCCAATTTTAAGTTTCTTCAAGTCTGCAATACATCTTTTTTTTCAGAATTGCCTGAAGCGCGTTCTTGCAGTACGTCTTTCCAAGTGAGGTGGCCACAAATGCAACCGGGAGGGGTGAATACCGTGTAACTACTGTCCCAAACCTGGAATGGAGAATAGCACCATGACTGTATTTTTATGAGGTAATTCATTTTACATCTTAATTGCAGTGAACTTTTTCAAACTGAAAAGCAGTCTGAAATTCAGAGATTAATATACTGGAGTGGAAAGTGTGGAAAATAAGACATCCTACGGTGTCATTAAGGAGACTCAGGTGGATTTTGAAGAGAACGTCTCTCTTCACTCTGGTATCCCTGAGACACTGGGGAAAGCAAAAATTTCTGCCCAAAATATGCAAACTACTTATATATGAAACTTTTTGCATTTCACTGCTAAGCTTACATGCATTCCAGCAATGAAATAGGATGTCTTCTCAACAGAAATTATCATACATGTGTGAAATAACTGAAAAATCCCTCCTCCAGGGATTGGCAATATGTTCAGTGTCCTTGCTATCCAGTCCCATACTCTTTGTATATTCTCAGTGCTCTAAGACATTTTTGGTTAGATATTCATCATTGGGTAATTTATAATACAAATACAAAACAATACATTTCCTATCTTCCTTTCTGTCCTTCTATGGCATGACATTTTCTTTTTTAAATCTGTTGGGCTAACCAAAAGAAAAACATATGACACAGAATAATGCAGGGGGCAATCTCTTTGAACACGCATTCCTGGAAACCTTAGAGGAACGCAGCTGTTTCCCATGTTGTACCAACTCAAGCCTCCCATGAGCAATGCAGCAGGTTGGTGGCACGTGGATAAAGTTTGTTTTCTGTTCCACTGAGCCAGCTACACTGTGCTTCAGCACGTCTCCTGCTCGGTATATTTATCACTGACGGTGACTTTCTCAGGTGCTTTCTCATCCTCATCTCGCAGCACTGGAGCCTCACGGGCTGGAATTGAAGTCACTCAGGTGCAGCCAGCGATGGCTTCTCCATAATGCTGTCTGATGGTGGCTCCTGCCCTGCGCCTCTCCCCTGAAGGGGAACTGATGGAGTTGCTCCATCCCAAAGAGCATGCTCGGCAGCTCCTTTCTGCCTAAAATTTTCCCTGGTCATGCTTGCACTAGCAAATGTTGTGGGCTGATGACTTACATCAGTGCTGCTCTGAGGTTCCTCTGTAGCCCTCAGGCCTTAGTGTCGGGACAGGGAAGCTTGAGGGTGGTGCCGCACTTACAGTTTGCTTTTCTGTTATTTCAAACTTGCGTTCCAGAGTCTCTGAACCTTTCGGGCTATATCGCTGCATGCTGTTATGATACTGGTAGATGGGCACAGGATTTGAAGGAAGTCATTTGAGAGATGAAGAAACCTGGTGATTTTATTCTGGGGAAAATGTAGGATAAACATTTTTTTAAGGTTTCTTTTAGAAAGGGAATCAGGAAGGAAATACAGCATCTTTGGCTACTAAATAATATGTAATATGTAATAAATGGTGTTCTTTATTTCTGCATTAGCCACTGAGGCTTCTAGATCCCTGGGTTGTTTTGCAGTGGGCAGTTTGGCCCAGCTGCTTGGTGGCACAGAGCACAGCTTTCTCCTTCGCTCCAGGGCAGGCAGCCCGTGAGAGCCGAGAGAGGGCTGCCCATGACTTGCATGAACCACCCATGCTGCAGGCACCTGGAGGTGGACCACACTGTGGGGAGTCCAGGCACCAGGCAGACAACACCAGGAATGGCTCATGATGAAATTTGGCTGCTGACTGCTTAGGAACCCAATGACAGCAGGTAATTCCCAGGACACACTAACTTTTGATGAGTCTTTGCTTTCTTTGTCCTCAGCGTTACCACCTCGACGTTTGGGAATACTTTTAGTGTCTTATTCAGGTCATTGTAGATCTTTTTTTGGCATTAGTATCCAAACCAAATGATACCTGGCCCAAAGTATGACAAACATTATTGGGGTTAAATGGCACATCCTGTCCACCCTGATGTCATGAAACAAAAAAATATTTTTGCCATAGATAGAGCAGGCGGACCTTAAAAGCAGATAAATGTTAAAATATAAAGTTAAGATATAAAGCAGGAGTGTCTTGTAATGAGTGTTTTGTCAGTGTCTTTTTTGATTGTCTGGAGCCAACTCAAATGCTCGGTTTCTCCAGAGGTTTTCCTCCCAATGCCTGGCTGCCGATTCAGTGGTTTTAGAGCAGCCTCTTTGCAGGCTAGGGATTATGATGCCACATCACAATCTTTATCTGCCCATTTCTGCTCAGCTTTCTATTTTCCCTTTGCTCCAGCTGTAGATCAGAATTGTACAAATGTTCTTTTTCCTGAATGTGAAATCTTGGTCTATGACATGACATATGTATGGCACCCTGATTCACCCCGTGCTGGAAAGATCTTTCCTTTTATGTTTCTTCATTTCTGGCAAAAGTTGACAAACAGCATAACAGCATTCAGTACTTGTGTCCTCTGTTCCAGTGCGTATAGCAGGGGCATGTCTTTTACCCCTTTCCCATTTTACTTCCATTAGAAATTTTTGCAGTTGTTTTCTCTTATTTATCCCCAGGGTTACCTCTATATGTGGACTCAGTATTTGTTTTTTTCTTTTTTTCCTGCCTGTTCAAATTGGATTTCTTCATGTTTGTTTTTGGTGATTGGAGAGTGTGGCTAATGCTTGTTTACTCTGGTTCTTGGTGCTGCTCTAGTATCTATGATACTATTCCCCTAACTGACAGCTTCACTAAGGACAGCACTGAGTTTCCTGAATTTCACACTGGGCACAACATAAAAAAGCCTCCTTCCTTATAAAGCAAAACTGATTCTTTTTTGACAACACACATCAGAAAGATGTGACAGCAACAGTGAACTCCCAGACTGACTTCTTCAAACAATTCTCTCCTCCAACCAAATCCGATTTTCACATTTGGGTAGAAAATAAAAATAAAGCAAAATTAGCTCTCTTAATTGATATAAGCACCTATACAAGCTTCAGCTTCTTCCTTTTCTCAAGCCAAAAAGTTAAAATGAGGAACCCACCTATTCTCTGCAAACCTTTTTCCATCACAGAAGCAGAATTAGTTCGCTTTCTCCTGCATTGCATTACTCGGCTCACACCTTCACGTTGATGTGTCGAGTGCTGTGTGCAGCTAGGTTGCTCTGGCTCCCCTGGGTAGTCACGTTGTCTATTCTGGAGTCGAATAGGATCTCTGGGTAGTTCCCCTTCGGTCAGACCAATCGCTACCTTTGAGGCACTTACTGTGACAGTCCCAACCAACTCTTCCAGTTGTCTTAGAGTTATTTACCTGCCTACTACTTGTCCTTAATCAAACAAGCAAAGAGCTGGCTACTGGCTGCCCAACTTGATCGGATAACAGAATGAGTCACAGGACTGAGTCCTGAGCGGTGGGATCATCTACACCCATGCCTGCTCACCTCTAGAAAACCAAAAAGGTTGTGTTGTCCAATACCAAAACCCAGAGCTGGTAGTGAGTGTTTTGATTCCTTGAACTGCTGTTTTGGCTTCACATTTCTCTACAAATTGCTGTGAGGGCTTAAAGAAAGTTTGTAACTACTGATTGGATGAAAATAACAGACACAGGACTTGCAATTAGCTCTACCCACAACAACAAAAAGCAAAACAAAACAACTCCTCCCAAAACTTAAATATTCTGTTTCTATGTCTCTGCCTATCACTGTTTGCCTGTTTTCACTTTTTACCCTGTAAGCCCAGTGAGGGAGATACCTTGGTTTCTTCTCTATTCAAACATTATTAGCTCAGAGATGATAATAAATTGTAAGAAAGTTTTAAGAAATCTAAGACAAAAATTTTCTTCTTTTGGAGTCTAAGATCTGCCAACTCTACTTTTTTTGTGAATGGGTCCCCTCTCCAGCCATTAGCCTGCAAAGTGTCAGGTGCCAGCTCAGAGAGTCACCGCCCGGTTGCGTCAGACCTAGAAGGGCAGTGTTATCTGTGCACAGACTCCAATGATTTCACTGTCCCCCACACTTAGGGCTCACATTTTGGCTCAGCTCAAATGTGGTAGGGCCACCACACTGCAGGTAGGTCAGCCCCACTGGGCATAGGATTTAGAGCCTCTTCATTGGTGTGCAGTAAACCCAGAACATCTGCCATGAGACTACTATAGATGTGTAGGTAGACTCCATGTGGACAGCAGGCTTATTTACGTATGTCAAACTACCACAGAGATTTTAATTTGAAATGTTAGTGGACATAAGAATAAATGCCAGTAGATTTTGAGAGAGCAAGAAGTTAAGTTAAACTAACTCTGGGCCCACATGGCCCCTACAGAGCCATCCAAATTCACTGAGACTCTGCTGATTTCATTACCATTTTATCCATGGAGAGAAATAAATTCAGACTAAGGCAGAGTAGTTCAAAGGGGAATAATAACCTTGTGAACTGATGCATTTACTTTAGAACAAGGGTATGTTTTCCAATTAAATCTAAAATAAATTAAGCAAACTCCAAATAAATTTCCTTATTCTAAAATATGAGAATTCATATAGAGAGTTAGTCAGGTCTAGTCATTCTAGAATGGCTCCCTATACAGAGAAACTCTGATATCAGATGTGAGTTTTCTAAGGTAAGAGGTGAGGTTTCTAAGGTAAGACCTTGATCAAGCTACTTAACTTCTCAGTTACACTTCTGGTTTTCGGAGTTTTGGTTTTTTTCCAGAAACTTATTGTTTCAACAGCTCATACACTAGGTGGGTTTGAAGCTCAGAAAGCTAATATTTTTAAAGAACTATTTATGATGTAACATAATAATTTAAGCATTTAGGCCTTGAAAAATCAATCTCTTCCAAGCTCTTCAGAGAAATGTTAGATATATGCAAAAATGCAGATGTTAGCAGAGGCAGCATGTACATATCCAAGAGCAACATTTGGCCCCCTTAAGCCAAATGAAAAAACTTTCACGCTTACATGCACACTCACAAACCTACCCTGCTGTGAAACTAGATATCATTTTCTGATTAAATCCTTACTCAGTCTGACTGTATCACAGAGTGCCCACAATAGTAATAAAGCTCTGATGTGGCATAGATTGAACCTTTAGGACTTTGCGGTGGTGCATTTCTGGATAATTATATAATCAATAAGAATAAGAGTAAAAATTAGAATAACACCCCTTACACAGCAACTTTTATTTTTGGATTTTAGGTTGTGCTAGCATGTAAGATTTAAATCTGAAGTCAGGACAAATTAATCTAGTGGAGAAACACAGTTATCTATCTAATGAAAACCCACTTTCTGCAGTGCTCTGTTTCTTTCATGGAATTGAAATTATGGATGTATTTACTCTGCACTTGCTACAGCAAATGGAGGCGATTCTCAGTGGAGCAAGCGTGAGCGCAGAGAGAATGCAAAGATTATGGGAAAAGTCACGTTTACAGGCACAGGGCTTATTGTCCAGCATGAAGCATTATAACGGGCAAATCCTGGCCTCTGCTGAGGGGGCAAAGGGACAGCAGAGAAGTGGGGAGCCTCCTATCTCCCCCCAAGCCTGGGTGCTTGCAAAAGAGGCTGTCAGCATCCTACTGGCGGTGCTTCCTGAGCCGCAGTGTCCCGATGTGCCTGGTGACCGCAGGGGAGTGAGGGAGGACAGAGCTCTCCTCCACTGTGTCTCAACCTCAGCGGGGCTACAAGCCATATACTGAAACCTTAAGGGGTGGTGTAACATCGTTCCCCAAAGTCCTGGGGAGCTCTTCTTCCCTTAGCGCCTCCCAGTTTGCCCTGCCAGAACAATCTCCTGAAGGCAGGGGAGGTCTTGGTACAGAGTCACTGGTGTTTTCCAGGAAGCTGGAAAGGCATCAAGAGGTGGGCACTTTCTTGTCTGGAGCTGGTGGCTCCTGCTGGCACTTCTGTGAAACTGGGAAATTTTGCTTGTATGTTTTTCTGCTGGAGAAAGTCACTTACTGAGCTGATTGAAAGCAAAATTTGGCAGTTTTAATAAACTTGTAAATCCAAATTTTGTAAACAAAGCTTGTAAATTGTCTAAGTATGACACATTAAAATGAAAAGTTTCTTATTCTCAATTAAAAATTACTTACTGTGCCTAGTTTTATCGTCGTTCTAAAAACATAAAACTATCAAAAAGATAAAATTACATTTTTTTTTAATTAATGTGGATAACAACTTTCCATTTGATCTGGTTTATTTTTATTTGCAAACAGTTATTCACGTACCTTTTCTAGATTTTTTTCTCTAATTTTGAAGCACTTCAGATAATGCCATAGATGGGAACATGTTTTGGCCAGCTCTGTTAAATAAGCTAGGATATTAAAGACACTTCCCAACCCCAAATCCATCTCAGGATGAAACCCAAGAGGTTATCATCTACCTCATCTCCTGGTGCTCTAACTTGTCCCAGAAAAAAGTGAGGCCCATGGTGTGGATGTCCATCTGCTGCTCTGACCTGATTCTGGCCTCAGTTCAGAACGGCCCCTGGCATGTTCCACACTGAAGCCCCTGGGAGACCATTGGGACTTATGTGAGCTGAGACCATTAATTGCACATGCAAAATGGTGACTGAAAAATTATGATAAAATGTAATGAATCTGATAATATGATACAATTATGATAAAGTGATGTTAAAAAGCAGTTATAAATACTGTCCTTCAAGAGTGAAACGAACAGTTCAGTCACAATTCATCAGCTATTCCTAGGAGACATCTTAAACTGGATGTTTTGACAAAATATCAGTAATATGGTTATTCTCAGTGACTAGCAGAGACCCTGACAGAAGATTTTTTTTGGCCATCTGGTTTGTCCATTGGAAAAAAAATAGGAGATAATTTTATCTCTATTACTTTGACAGACCACTAATTTGTTTTTGATATAATTAATATTGGCTCAGCACCAGTGAAGCTTTATTAAATTTAGGGGCAAAAAATTCTTTTGGCTTAAGATGCTGAAAACCAGTTAAGAATCAGGACCTACCGTTATTATACTGTGATTTTCTGTCATTGGTTACAAGTACAGAATAGAATAAAAATATTTATACACACAGATTCCAACGTGTAGTGAAATTCAAACCAGAAGAATTCCTGGGTGTCTTCCTCTGCCCTTCAAGTCATAATTCAGAGCATCTGAGCAAAAAGTATGTTTTTATAAATAGGAAAGCCCACTAAAAAGAATAGGGAGGTGCAAACTGTGGGAATTCTCAACACATAAGTTTAATTTTAAAAAGGTACTTTAAAAAGGAGGCTGTTTGTCCAAGATTTTCTATGTTGTGAATGGGAAAGTCTCCTCCAAAGAGTGATTCCAAATATTTAAGGTAAGTTTTTGCCCAGAAGTACCTCAACAGTGGCTTCTCTCTCCCCTTTAACTATGGAGGAAACCAAAGGCTATTCACCTTGTTAAACTTAATGTGTACCCCTCTGTTTCTCTTTTGCCTTTATAGGAAGCTGAGGTAGAACAGCCTTTAAAGTGTTAGATGTCAAGAATCTGCTGCTATAAGTACTGCCCAAGACGTCCACGAGTCTCTTAAGTAATGACTTGCAAACTGCCACCTTTTATTTAGTGCTCCGCAGAACTCCTACTAGCCTTCCCATGGGAAGTACTTATGGGAATAGAAATCCTGATTTGGGTTTTGGGGTGGTTTTTTTTCTTACTTTTTGCAAGGCTCTGAACCCAAGGAATTTTGTAGCAAAGTCAGATTCTTAGATTGCTGACTTAAACTGCCAGTTGAAGTTTTGATTGTACAGGAAAACACATGAGAGAAATATGTTTTTCCCTTCATTCTGTTACTGCTATCTCATTTTCCTTTGGCAACACTAAACTCCTTTTAGAAAGTTTGTTATGAACAATGAATGAAAATTATAACTAGATACAAAATGCTAAACCAACTGTCAGGAAGAGCAAGAAACTGTGTGAAAAGACAGTCAAGGGATAAGCATCTAAAGTAATTGTCCAGGTTCTCAACCCACAAAAATCCCATCAGACTAAGTGGGCTACCAAGGAAAGGAGCTGTATACATTGGTAAAAGGAGAGGCTGGGGCTCATATCCTGCTGAACACCAAGTGGGATTATGAATCACAGCTCATCTGGAAGAAAGAACAAAACTGGTTCCAGTCTTCAGAGACAACCAAACTGCTAGTTGGAACTGAAAACTCCCTGTTGACAAGAAATACTTTTTTGATTTAAATTCAGATGTATGAATTTTGTGAATTTCAGAATGCTAATTGCTAATTAATAATACTGATTCTTTTAATTACACAGATTATTAAGGAGTAGAGATTAGAAGGAAATGGAAGATTTTTCCTGGCCATCTAACAATGCCACATTGTTGTGCTCTTGAAAAGATCTATACTTTTATTACTACAGCTATCTACTGCTTGCTTTATAGTGATATAATAGTATCTGTTGGCAGTAGGTGCTTGTGTATCAATAGAACAAAGACAAGAAACAGATTCTGCTAGCCAGCTGCTGTAAATATAAATTCTAAATAAAAAGAAATTCAAGTGGGAATGCAATTAAATTATGTGTATTATTAAATGACATGAATGAATCTACTCTTCTAATTATGTTCGGGCTCGCATAGATGAAAGGATAACAGCAGGGATGATCATGAATGAAGAAAACTGATTTCACACTAGACTGGGGAAAATTTCTGAGAAGGAATCATAAAGAAGGTCTTGACACATCCTTATAAATGAGAATTTTCACCAAGGACAAGAGTTTTACCTGCAATACTAAAAAAACCCCAAGGGTTCTTCACTAAGCAGCTCACCTGATTTTGCCCTAGGTAGTTGAAACTGCTGTTATAAAATGATGTCTCCTTATCTCACATGAGATCTGCTGTCTCTCTACATCCTCAACAGAAATTGTTTAATTAATTTCTAGAAAGCTGACATTTTAATTAACAATAGAAATTCTTGGGATTGAGTTTTCCAGGCAAATTTTAATCTTCTTTGTGATAGACTTTATGAAAAACTTGCAGCTAGCATAGGATATGAATAAAAACAGCTGGAATGAGGAAGGGCCATATAAACATGATATCTGAGACCTGGAATTTTTTTTCTGCATAGGCACAAAGCAGAGCTCCTCTTAAAACAGAACAAAGAGACATTTCTAGATAAATCCTAGAGGCAAAGCCTCCTGTCACATCACTTCTATCACACATATCACGGGCAACTGTCTGAGCTTCTTTTGTTTTCATTCATTGTTCATAACAAACTTTATAAAAGGAGTTTAGTGTTGCCAAAGGAAGCAAAAACAGTGTCCTTCACAGTCAGTTTCCATCCTACTTTCCATTCTCAGCAGCAAGATGATGACTTTTGTCTCAAGTCAAACGATAAGGTCTTACCCACCATTTAGTCTTTCTGGAAACATGCATTTGTTCTTTCTCCTTCACACAGATTATGGTGAGGAAGAAATTCTCATGCCTTGCTTTTCAGTATCTCGATGGAGTGCTTTTTTGCTACAATCCAGGTTTTCTTCTACCATGTCCTTTTTTTTTTTTTTGGGGGGGGGGCAGGGACAGGAAGCATCTTTTCCTGGGTGTAGGCAAAGTGCAGAACACATCAGGAGCCTGTGTCTGAAAATGTGCCTTTCTGCTACAGATTTTGGTTTCATGATCCCTCTGACAGAACTAGTTCAAGAGGCTTATGCTGCCTGAAGCACCACAGCTATATTGTTCTGGTACTGAAATTTTTTGCTTACAGCCACCTCAGCCATGAGTACAGGCATCGTTTTGGATAGCAGGGCGGACATACTTCCAGACAAACTATTATATACAGTAATAACTGAGTGTATCAACCGTATAAACCTTGCTGCTTTAGAAGGCCTCAGTAGCTTTTATTGATGATATTTTATCTCATGTGAAAAAAAAAAAGAAAAAATATCTGGAAATATCAAAACCAAAGAAAGGAACTGGAAACAACAGAAGGAAGTCGTGCTTGTGTTGGTTTTCACAGATACCAGTGGACACTGCCTAAACTCCTAAAGATCTGTTTTACTTATTTTTATATTTCTAGCAGTTTCTTGTTTCTAAACAGCCGATACTACAAAGACATCTTTTATGTAGCTACAATATGTTGATTTCCAACAAGCTGGAAACCCCTGAGCTTAAGGTTTCTGACTTAAAGGCAGTGACACTAGTTCATGAAATGGAGATATGAATTAGCTGCAGACAGATATTGATAAGTAGATATGTATATGCTTGTAGAAAGCCCAGAGATTTTTTTCTCAGTGCATTCTTCTTAGATAGTATAAATCTATTTTCATCCTTTAATGTTGTACTCACTTAAGTTGATACACACTGGTGACTTTTGCATTATCATGAGATATTCCCTGGCTATCTTGAGAGCTGGAAGTACTGCTGAGTGAACCCTTTCAAATTCCTTAACAGCTTACTCAAGCTGTTTGAGAATGAAAACAAGTGTGCTTTCTGTATTGCAAAAATACTGTCACATTGCCCTACATTCAACCTAACTTTGGCATTTCCTGACTTTCAGAGCCAAAATCTGTTGGTATAATTCAACCGGTTTCAGTGGGATTGTGTCAGCAGAAAATACGGTCCTCAGTGCTTCACACTGCAACTTCCACCTTGTATTAAAATACTCTGTTACATTTAACAACTTCGACAGTTTAAAGGCAAGAAAGGGAGGAAACCACATCAACACAGCATGGCTGAAAAAGTTTATGACTTCTACCCACAACTTGGATTCTCCGAAGTTTTGAGAGGAGTTTACCATGCCAGTGGTTCACTGGCTTCTGTATACTGGGATAGCTTTGCCACGTCATGACTTTAATCGCTGATTTAATTGGGTTTACCTCCATTGCTACAACATGGTCTTGAAACTCTTTATCCATCAGTATAGTCTCAAAACTCCTTGTCCTTTGTTTTTTACTGTCTTAGAGTTTACCTTTCTATATAAATAAACTCTTCATTCAGTATGTCACAGCCCCATTTAGCCATCCCCAGATATTCAGACAATAAGAGTTGGAGACTGTTCCACTGCATTCCGCTTTTCCTTCTCCTGCCTTCAGAACTGAGGTATAAGAAAGCTCACATTATGAGAAATGTACTAATTATTAACTGATTTTTTTTTTTTAAATTGCATTGATTTGTATTCAAACCTCCTTCTGTGGGGTCAGAAATGAATGATCATACACAGATTAACTTTAATTTCCTTTTTTTTTTTTTGGATGCTGTCAGCATTGGTATTTTTGGAGGGTTCATGTCATCACAAAGAAAAAAATAATCAAAATTACAATCTCAACTTTAACCTAGTTTGAGGTTTTCTCTCCTCTTGGAACAAAAAAAATAAAACCTTTTTTTTTATTTCTCCCCTCCCTCCTCCCCTGCCACCTAAAACCTGATTTGGAGCAGTCCTAAAAGAAAGTTTCTGAATTCTTACTGCTTTCTTGAGGCAACATGTTTTCTAAGATGAAGTATTCTATTAGATCAGAAGATTTCTCCAAGCCTTTTGATTAAAATGACATTCATCACTTAGGGTCCTACAGCACATGCTGAGGTGAAGAGCAGGTAAGCTGATTGCTATAACTACACAGTCCACAAAATAAAAATTGGACAATTTGCTGTAATTTAGAAAGATGAATGTGATGCACAAAATTATATATTTTATTTGAAGGCCAGATTGCATGGCTCTAATCAAGACTTAAAATCTGAATGAGAGGAAATTGTACCATAATTATTTTCCCATAAGAGGACAAAGAGGTTGTAAAAGCACCTAATATATCTCTTTGAAGATTTTGAGAAACTCAGAGTAAGGAGCTGCAGACTAGCAAGGGAAAGCTACTGATACCGTTTACCTCAGTCTTGTTAAAATAAAAATTGTTTTACAATTCGCTGAATGCTTTCTTCTTGCAAAAATAAAAGAAGCCAAATGTTTCCATATGCAAATGTTTTCGATCCAATTTACCTTCAGTATATCTCTTTGGGCTTCGGTGGAGTTGCACCGTAGATGAACATTGTCCTTGTTCTTTTCAGCTTCTACACACATCCTTTTATCAACCTGAATTTCAAGCTTTTAATTAAAACAAATTTTTACTGCTCTAGAGCTTTTAGTTGGGCCCTAATGGGCCTCGGTACCTCTCAAACAGGAAAGAAGTAATGCTGAACACCGTATGCCACCTGACTCGAGGCTGAGGTCAACCAGCTTCATTTATCTTTCTGCGTGAAGTCTTTCTTGAGCTGCTGTATTAGCTTTGCCTATCAATGAGACATGAGCCTTTACAAACTAATGCACCTCGGCCCAGGTGTCTTTAACACAGCATATATGAAGAGAGAGAGAAATGTGTACTACGTGGAGCTTTCTGCTTCATCTGCCCAGGACTCTGGCAATACTCTGAATCGATTCACAGAGAAGGGAAAGGCATTTTTACTTATAGCTCCGCCTGTCATCGTGATACTGGGCAACTCACTTTACTTCTCTGTTTTACTTTCTCCTCTGACTTTTTTTCTGAATTTCCATGTTCATTTACAATGTGATTTCCTATCTTTATTATTTCTTTTCTTGCCACAGGCAAAATGTTTGTGCATTGAACTGGTGGAAGACCAAGAGCACGTAAAAACATTACCATCTGAGTCACAGTCCAGCAACAGCTCATTCAGACAGGCGAGATCTTCAAGCAGTCCATGAACATTTTATGTGTTGGGTTAGTCTGCAGCACACTGAGGCCTGAGCTCAACTGGGACTCATACCTATTCCAGTAAAATATGGTCATAAATAACAAATAAAATACAATAACAATTATGAGAAATCTTGTTTGGCAGATGTCATCAAGTTCTTTTTACATACACATGGTGAGATCACATCACCAAGTTTGTACTTGGCTTATACATGGTGTCTTCCATCACTGATCTTCTCCCGTGGAAAACGGAACTATAAGCTCCTGATAGCCCTTGCCAGAGTTGTTTTTAGTAAGATTAAGTGTTTGTAATAATTTACCTGGCAGAGAAGTCTAACTAGTCCAGAAATCCATTATTGCTCCTCTCCCTTTAAGAGGCAGAATGCCAGCTTTAGGAAAGAGCATGACTCCGAGAGAGGAACACTCTGTACAACTCTCTCTCCCTGCACTCCTCTTTAGCACCCGTACAGAGCCCGAGAGAATGAATTCTCCTCCACGGCCTGACCTTGTGAAACCAACATGAAACGTATGTATAATCCCTAAACAGAAATCTATGGGCGTATACCATTGGCCTGCAGACATTTACACTGAGGCAAAATTATCTCTATTCAAACTATTTCAGGGACAGTGGGCACCTTTCTATTTTCAGGGGGAGATCCCCAAGGAATTTAATACTTGCATTGATTCTCTGCAGTTTTCTTATTCAAAGAAGAAAACGTATATATCTGCAGCTCAGAAGAAGGGAATGCCTATGTATCTCTTTCTGTAAGAAAACAGAGAGAGACCTTGAAAAGTTAATTTTGAGAGGGAACATTACCTTCTGACCACTTTCACAAAGTATTTAATCATCCTACAAACATTTGAGAGGGAAAAAATGTCTTTAAGGTTATTGTGACATTTTCCACATCACTTTATAAATAGATGGTGGCACTAGATTAAAAACAGTATCTCTAACTTTAAGCAAATCAGTTCTGACTGACTTCATCAGCCACTGAGGTACTTAAGCTGGGGATGTGCTAAAAGCCTTGCAGAATGGATATTATCATTAGAGAGAAAACCATTTAGAAAAAATCTTGCATAAGGAAAATGAGGAGACAAAAAGATGGAAAGAAAATAGATGCATCATTTCTCTCTAATTCTTACTGCCTTCTGAGGCTTATTTTTTTAATGAGAGATAAAAATGTTTATATGGATGTTTTAGACACACATCCTTTTCCAATAAGTTATTCTGTGAGAAACTGCAGACATAAAAGCCTTGTTCATAATTCTTTGTTGTTTCATACTTCTTTGTTAGATGTTAATTTTCAGAAAGACATCGTTATATGTACAGGGAGAGGGGAAAAGAGCTGGAAATGTACATCTGAGGTAATATCCGTATTTTTGTCAGTGGTATGACTCCAGCTCATGGAGATGGACTCAAGCTGGATACAAATTTAAGTGTCTGAATTCCTCCATCGGTGCAGTGACTCCAGCGCTGAGGTCAGGAGGTACCTGTCCACCAAGCACATACCAAGGCTGCCCCAGTACACGTGCCAGCTACTTTATGCCAGCACAAGTTATGCTGTGCTCCTAACTTCAGAAAATTTTCTTCTTAGTGACATAATGAATAATATATTAGAAGCAAAGGAAACAGGAATGTAGAGTTAGATTCCCTTTCAATTGTCTGGCACAAACCACTGCAAAATTTTAAATTGAAAATCCATAAAAAATAAGAAAATATCCATGGGATGAAGATAGTCAACCAGACTTTACATCAGCTGTCTTCGTCTGTCACCAGAAGATGAGGCAATGTAGTGGAGTACAATATGACAGAGCAGATCCCATAGAAATAAAATAGGAAAAACTAGGACAACTCTTAAATCACTCTAGTAATTTATGGCATTGACAATGGGCACAACATGGCACCATGAGAATTAGAGAGATTTGCCTCATTGCCTGGCAGTCTCCACATCCTTCAGCAGCAAGTAGACCTCGAGTGAGAATCAAGGTCATAACATATAAAAAATATAACTCTTAGAAGTTACAAGCTGAACCAAAAGGTAATGCATGAACAATTGTTTTCAGATCCTGCCATTTATATTGTTGGTGACAGATCAACATGTATAGTGAGAACAGAAGACTGAAAGAAAAATCAAATCCGTTTTTCATTCTTTTTCCACTGAGAACCTAAAGTTCAAATTTTGTTATGTGTAACAAACTAATTATAAACAGCCTAGCTAAAGTGTGGCACTACATGAATATCAAAATCATGTCACTTCCTAAAGGAGGAAGCTCGAGCAAATTATAAGTACTGAAATATCAAAAGGCATTGAGTGATGTATAGAACCTGATCCATCCTCCTCCCAGGTAAATGAGCCCAAAGGGCTCAAACCATAGGTATTAACCAGGGGCAAGGGAGGTTTACCATCTCCACTCTGCAAAAGTGCCACCCAGTGCCAAAAGAATTGCGGGGGGACTAATGAAAAGGACAAAACTAAACCAGATCAGAAATTGAGTGCGTATACTGGCTTGTCCCTGCCCCTCCCAGCTCCACAGTTGTCGCAATGCAGGCTATTAAACTGTCAAATAGCACCTCTTCATCCCTCATTATGTCTGTGCTAGAATTGGTCATAAAACTCCCCAAAGGCTTTCTTTTTTTCAGAGTAAACAGGTTTGGGTTCATTTTCTGTATTTATAATCTGAACTACTTAAGCCTAAAAAGCCACAGAATGTCCACTTCAGAAGATGGCACACTTCAGAGTTTCTGCTTAAGCTTTTTGTAAAACAAACTAAAATGGAAAAGTGATCTATTTCTATATGTATCTGTATCAAGCCAGAACCTCTTATTTTCCCTAGCTACACAGTTTTGATTGTATTATAGTACTGGAAGGCCCTTACACATTTATCTTTTTGCTCAGTCTTCTAGAAATTGTCATATATTGAAAAAAAAAAATAAAATTCACCAGTCCAAATAGTGAAAGCTCAGAAGCAAGAGATGGATTTTTCTCCTACAAGATGCCAGAAGGCCTACACAAGGTGCCACCTCCAGCGTGAGGAACCATTTAATAAAGGTAAGCTTTTAACTTAGGTATGGAATACTTGACAATGAGGCTGAAATCATAATGGAGAATCATCTGAAAAAGGCTGTCTGTGGAAATTGTATCAGAGAGAGATATTTGGAGAATATGGTATTGAGACTGAGGCAAAGCATGCTGAGAAAGAGAAGTATCTTGGTATCACTGAAAAGATGCTTAAAACTCATAAAAGGTTAGAATCATAAAATCATAGAACGGTTAAAGTTGGAAGGGACCTTAAGGATCATCTAGTTCCAACCCCCTGCCATGGACGGGGCAACCTCCCACTAGACCTGCCTTCTCAAAGCCCCATCCAACCTGGCCTTGAACACTTTCAGGGATGGGGCAGCCACATCTTCTCTAGGCAGCCTGTTCCAGTGTCTCACCACCCTCAGAGTGAAGAATTTCTTCCTAATATCTATTCTGAATCTACCTTCTTCCAGTTTGAAGCCATTACCCCTCATCCTATCACTACACTCCTTGATAAAGGGTCCCTCCCTATCTTTCCTCTAAGCCCCCTTGAAGCACTGGCAGGCTGCTATAAGGTCTCCCCGGAGCCTTCTCCTCTCCTGGCTAAACAACCCCAACTCTCTCAGCCTGTCTTCATAGAAGAGGTGCTCCAGCCCTCTGATCGTCTTCATGGCCCTCTTCTGGACTCACTCCAACATTAAAGTTAGCATTTAAATATTAAATTAATATATTGAAAGTATTGTAGCTAATTATAGGGGTTTTTTTCTCTACTACATTTTACATGGACTTCTGTTGACCTAAAGGAGTACCTGTCTGAGCATAGGCTGGGTGAACTTGTCTGTAGTAAGTGCAACAAGAGGCTATAGAGTAAGTTACAACAAACGGGGCTTTTATAGTATGTACAGAAGGTGAATCTGTAAAGAAGACCACTGTTGAGATCTAAGGCAGCAAGCCTTTTAATGGATACTTAACATATGTATGAGAACTGCAAGGGCAAAGAAAATCCAAATGATGTCTGTGAACACTACTAAGTCAGCAAAGATTTACCTCAAAGAAAATTTCTTTCTGTCTTATGTTTCGTTAATCTTCCTTAAAATTCATTTGATAAATTGGATTTTTTAAATCTGTGTTAAAATATGTATTCTCAGTGCATGTACTGGAAATTATGCAGATCTTTGGTTCTGATATGCTGCAGTAAAGATAAAAAAAATTCTTTCTCTCCTACATTGCAATATATCTAGTCCTCAAGGATGTTTTTTTATGTAAACTGGAACAACATCAACCAGTGAGCAATTAAAATCTCCAAGAACATGAGTGTACAAACAAAGAAAAAAATCGGAGTCAAACTCAATTAGATTCTAAAACAGAGGTTAAAGTGACATTTCTGGTAACTTGAAGCTTTCATTTCACTATTTATAATTTAACTATTACTGTAGCAGTCGTTCAAATTCTATGAAAACTAGTGACTTGTACCTGACCCAATTTTTCTATGTTAACTGCGTAACTGTGTGAGATGATCAGTCAGGTGTGAAGCTTTCTACGTTCCGGTTGCTCAGATGGAGATGAATCACAGCCTGAAAGCCATTGCCTCCCTCCACTGACTGCAGAGACAGATGGGGTGACCAGCCTAGATTCAGACATCTCCACTGCAGGTGCCGAAATGAATGACACCCCGCACTGTGCTACGCAAAGGGAGCAGGCAAAAGGCATTACCAAAATCTTCCAGACATCTACCATCAGTCAAATGAATCTAAGTATTATTCTTTTGAAGTGAAGGCACAGGGAGCGTTTACGGTGTTTGGGGATAGCGATGTGCAAAACAAAGCAATTTTAGAGCACCTTTCTGGGCTTAATGTGCATTACATAGCAGCCTGTCTATATTGGGAACCCCATTCAATGATGAAAGCAGACTTCCAATATTGCATGTACGTACTCCTCTGAATAAAAAGATATTCTTCAGAACAAATTGAAATTGTTTCTAGCTCCTCTGTAGGAAGAGAACTGTGATGAAAAGATGGCGGTTCCCATCGTACTCCTGCACTGATCACTGAGCTGGCAAGCCCTGCAAAGGAAGATACTATTGCATCTTGGGATAAAACTTACTGAATCTGTTGAATACAGCCATCTCTCCTTAAACATAGAAGAATCTGTTGCGTTTCCCTGCACTGTCCAGGAGATGAAATAATAGCAGATGCACGCAGAAGAGGGGTATGCCAAACAGGCAACAGGTCTTCCAACTAGAGGGACCTGTGGAGGAGGTCTGCTCTCTGAGAGAAAGGAGAACAAGCAGATATGGAGAAAAGAACTAGTCCTTCATTGTGCCAGCAAGAAAAAGGGCAGAACAAGATTAATTTTGGAATAAAATCACCTAGACCTTAACTTGAATGGAGAGAGAGAGGGAGGTGAAGAGCAGAACAAAGTGAAGTGCTCACTAAAATAAAAACAATGTTAAAAAAAATCCCTTAAAATCCAAATAGAAAAACTATTCTGTCCAGATTCAAAGGCCATGATTTGAGAATCATTGGTATTTATTTCTGCATACCACAAGACATTTATTTAATTAGAGAAACATGCTTTCATTGCATTCTGAGTCAATTAAATGGAAAAAAACATGGTTTTTATAAATTTGGAGGGTTTTGTAAAACCTCAACTCTCTCTGGATTCTCTGATCCTTAACCTTACTAATTAAGGGCTTTGTTTTCATTACGAATACCATTTAAACTTCACAAACTCCCTTTACTCCTTCATTTCCAATGTCATGTAGCATATGTGTGCACATGTCCCACTGTTAGGAGTTCTTCAAAGCATCCCTTGCTCCGACTTTGCTCTCATCAAACCAGTAACTTTCCCTTGCACTTATTAGATAAATGAAACCTCTTTGGATCAGGAAGAAAACCACGGTGGGCTGACTGTCTGTGAGGGGACATAGGGACCCCTTCCCATTATTTTTCCTGCTTGATATGGGGGTGGCGAAAGCTTCAGCCTGCTGCAATACCTGTGCCGTGTCTTTTCATGCAGAAACACAGCCAGCACTCCTGAGCTTTGCAGGAAATGAAGGAGCTAACTACACGGCCAATTTGCATGCACCCACATAGCGTGCAGTCTTTCAAGCTTGCAGGATAATTTAGTGAAACAAATGCTTGCCATTTTCTATATCATAAATATAATATTTAATCTGCACTGGTTGCTCAAGAGGAATTTTATTATGTGTCGTTCTTATACAGGGTTTTAATAAGCTATGGCGGAGAGTTGTACACAGTACTTAATGCATGCTATGATGTGTGTAAAATCTAAGATCGGGGAACACAGTGTATATTTATAGCAGTGTCTGGGAGATTATATGTAATGAATATATTATACCACATACACACTAGAGGCAGAGTTAAGGATGCGCATGAATCCTGCCATGTGACATTTCCTAACTTCCGTGTGCTTAACTGTACAACCTTAACATTCCCTGAACGTTCTCCGATGGAATATCTATCAGCCCACATAATCAGCTTGCAAGTTACTCCCACAGAGAAAGATATTTCAGATTGTTCTCTTCCAAGAGACATTAATTAATGCATTTTCATTTTGAAATGCACTACTTTCCAGCCAACACGTCCTGCTGAAGATTATAAAGCTTTAAATCTCCATGGAGTAAGGCTCCCCAGGAAGGTTAAAAAAATACTATCTACAGCCCTTTTCCTAGGGGTTTCTCTGTTTTGCCCTTGCACTAAAGCTATTATGCACAGCTTGAATTCTGGGAAGACATGATGCCGTGGAAATACAAGTAATTATGCTATTCTCTCTCATTTCTACCAACTGTTATTTTCATTTTTGCTCTTTCTTTCACTTTTTTCAGCTGTTTTTATCTGCTGCAAACATCACTTGCAGGTTATTACTTGCAGAGAAAATGCCAGTTGAAAATTGGTGATAGATTGGTAAGATGTAAATGATTGCATATTGGGGGCCCCGAACTACAAAATAGCTATTTGGGTAACCTATTTACTCTGAATTCTTGCATGCTGGGCAATTCCCAAGTAGTTGAAAGGTTTTGTGCAAATTCCGTCTATGAAATTACACCTATAGTGCACTGTTCTTTATTAAAAGCAATAGAAAGTAAAGATGTGAAAAAATGTAGTCCTTGGTAAAGCTGACAAGCAATTTTGGGTGGCACCACAGACCTTGTAATAAAAGCTTACAATTGAGGAATTGCAGTTGGATATTAGCTCCTGAGTCAAATACAGCCCTGGAATAACCAAAGACAGATCCATTAGTTTCTAACATCTAGTCCGCAAACCAGACCAATAAGGCTAGCTTGTACATTCACATAGTTATATTTTATATTATGAATGGATCATTTTTTATAGAATTATTTATAAGCATATAGTTCTTTGAAACAGAAAAATCAGTTGCCAGTGCAGCTTAGATTTTATCTAAGCAATAAAAATCATAGAAGAACATTGTGTTGCCTTTTAATTGTTTTTTATATAATAAAGAGAGTGCATTGCTGAAACCCTTGGTTTTTAGAAAAATGTCACTGGGGACGATATAGTAGATGAAATGATGAACTAGCTTTATTTTGATGCTCAGTATTTATGGGTAAAAATGGCTTCAGCAAAAGAAATTCAGCTGAGAAATTTTAATGTACACAAGTTTGTGGGCCAAATTGGGATCCAGGGAGTTACACAACAAATGAATTTGGCCACCTGTGTTCATAAAGCTTCCAAACCCTAACAAATACAAGTAGGTAATAAAACAAAGATTGACTGTTGCAAGTTGTAATGGCCTTAAGAGCAGCTCTTGAGACTTGATGTAGCAGGCAACATTGCCTCCTGTATTAAGTCTCCGTGCCGCTTTGGCTGTGTGAAGGTACCCGTGATGCCCAGCTGAGCAGACAAATGCCATGGAACCCCTGTTCCATGCGCCTCAGCCAGGGTACATCAGACAAATATCATCTGTTGTCACAGACGACATGATTTCAGGCTTCGAGCATGAGGTCATCAGAACAGCCTGGCTGTGCTCAGGGTATGGTCTCAAAGGTGGACAATGATCAGATAAGCTATTTGATAGCACCTGTGAGACCGCTGAATGAAATGGGGCTGGCGCAGACCAGGAGCAGAGAGGTAAGAACAGAGCAGTTAAGGTTTCTGCCCTTTTTTGTCAGAAAACCTGTCATAATGTCTGGTATTATTATTTACCTTGAAGGACATTGTATTTCTTTTGCTTAAAGTATTGGGTGTTTGTTATTGGTGAGGAGTACAGGTTGGTAGGACACCTCCCATATTTGCCAAGACATTCCTTCAGGGGAAAAATGTTTTGAGCATGTTCGCATTTTCCTCTAAAGATGAATGTGTGTGATTGTTTTAAAAGGATTAAATTGATACCCTTTGATGTATCTTTACCAGGTTTTATGAATGCTTTGACCAAACAGTGCGGGTGATAAATTCATTATGGGTGATAAACTCATTATAGTGATAAACCTGGTGTGGGTGATAAACTGATTACAGAAGAGGCCTAGTATGGTGAGGTTGACACAAGGCTTTCTATCACTGTCAGCAAAATTGCAAACTATAAAACTTCCGCTCACATAAATGATGATCTTGGCACACTCCTGTCTTCCATCTCCCCCTTTCAAAGGGTGAGCTTAGACACTTGCATAGTTCAACTATTATCTTCAGTCCCACAACTCACAAATCCCTACCTATTCTTGTTAACCAGTCCAGGTTCTCAGCTGGTTTCTGACATTTCCTCGTTATCACCTAAATTCCAGAGGCAGAGCAGGAATTCTTGTTTTTCTTCCCTGCCCCAACCTTGCCCTTCCCACAGATCTCCCTGCCAGGCCTCCTTAGGTGCACAGTCTGCAGGAGAGCTTTCCTTCCTCTGACTTTGCTTATGAAAATGCTGTTTGGTCCCACCACTATGCCCACCTTGTTCAGGCCAACATCCCGTTTCTCCTATAGCCCTCAGCACGAAACTTTGCCCAGAAAATAACCACACACTCTCCAGAGATTCTTTATTGAAGACGCATTTTTCCAGTAGCCTGGCAAGAAATTGCCACCTGTAATGACCCAGCTGAATGCTAAAAAGAATTTCTTGCTATAGAGGCTTCAAAAATTTTTCACCTCCTATTGATGAAGAACTTTCCCTCCATCTCTCCAACACCTGTAGGATGACATGAGAAGGACACATACTGCAAGGAAGGTCAAGTGAAGGAGTAAAACTCATGGCATAAATCCGCATCTAGAAAACGTATTACTTAAAAGAACTCCTTTGAAGACAAGACCTTTCTAGATGGGCCACCTACTCCAGAGAATTGTGGTGAATGGCATTAAATCCAGCTGGCGGCAAGTCTCAAGCGGTGTTCCTCAGGGCTCAGTTTTGGGGCCAGCCTTGTTTAATATCTGTATTGATGATCTGCATGAGGGGATTGAGTGCACCCTCAGTAAGTTTGCAGATGACACCAAATTAAGCAGGAGTGTTGATCTGCTTGAGGGTAGGAAGGCTCTGAAGAGAGATCTGGACAGACTGGATCGATGGGCTGAAGCCAAATGTATGAGGTTCAACAAGGTCAAGTGCCAGGTCCTGCACTTGGGTCACAACAACCCCAGGCAACACTACAGGTTTGGGGAGGAGTGGCTGGAAAGCTGCCTGGCAGAAAAAGATCTGGGGTCCTGGTGGATAGCCGGCTGAACATGAGCCAGCAGCGTGCCCAGGTATCCAAGAAGGCCAATGGCATCTTGACCTGTATCAAGAATAGTGTGGCCAGCAGGAGTAGGGAAGTGATCGTGCCCCTGTACTCAGCACTGGTGAGGCCGCAGCTTGAGTCCTGTGTTCAGTTTTGGGGGGACATAGGAGGGACATTGAGGGTCCCCTCAATGGGGGAGGGAGGGACATTGAGGTGCTGGAGTGTGTCCAGAGAAGGGCAACGAAGCTGGTGAGGGGTCTGGAGAACATGTCTTATGAGGAGCAGCTGAAGGAATCAGGACTGTTTATTTTGGAGAAGAGAAGGCTGAGGGGAGACCTTATTGCTCTCTACAACTACCTGAAAGGAGGCTGTAGTGAGATGGGAGCTGGTCTCTTCTCCCAAGTAACTAGCGATAGGACAAGAGGAAACAGGTTCCAGTTGTGCCGGGGGACGTTTAGGCTGGACATTAGAAAGAATTTTTTCACTGAAAGAGTTACCAAACATTGGAAGAGGCTGCCCAGGGAGGTGGTTGAGTCACCATCCCTAGATGTGTTTAAAAGTCATCTAGATGTGGTGCTTAGGGACATGGTTTAGTGGCAGACCTGGTAGAGTAGGGTCAATGGTTGGACTGGATGATCTTAAAGGTCTTTTCCAACCTAAACAATTCTATGATTCTATTCTATGATTCTATGTGGTCTCAAGGTGTTTTGTTTCTACATATTTTCATCTTAATTATTACTTTTATGGTGGTATTGCAACCATGTTCACACTGAGGATCCTGTTATGCAATATATTATACAAATCCAGGAAGACTATCTCTGCTGTGGACAGTCTCAGCCTAAAGCCCTGAGTATGCAAATCTACATATATGGGAGTGCAGCATCTATATATCTTTATATGCATCACTATAAGCTCAGAGTTGAATTCTTACTTACAAAAAATTAGAATTTCAAAAAGGAGAAGAAAATAGCACTTGCAATGGTATGGCCAGCTGGTGACTGTTTTATAACAAGGCCTTTTTTTCCCCTCCTTTAAATATAATTTACTGGGACTTTACTTAGAGATGCAACAAATTAGCAGCTATTCATTTTATAATGAAGAAGGCCTCATGTAAATCTAAGCTGTGAATAGGCAATCAGAATTTATTTGGACATAAAGGGTTATTTGCCAGGCTAATATTTCAATGTTGAACTGCATACTGCTATCAGTACCGTCATAGACCATTTTATGCAGTTATTTTAAGCTCTTATGTCATCACATTGCCTCTGTTTGATTCTACACGATACCTGTAGGTATTACTAACCCCTGCATGAAAGACCACCAGAAAAAGACAAAATGGTTCTTCTTTGGATAATATATAAATTTAACTCATCTCCCCTCAGGTCTGAATAAGCATTAAAAAGGAAGCTTTTATTCTCCTGGAACAAAGTCAGTTCTGGAAATTCAACAATAAGATTACATGCAGGATTTACATTAGTTCAAACAACAGCAATTGAGAACACCAAATAATCCGTCATTGGTTCATCTAAAATAACTACAAAATGTGCATAGCTACATCGGTTCAAACTCCTAATCCACATGCCTTCTAACACCCAAATAATTTTGCACTTCAATTCCATCAGCTAATCTTTAGGTGCACCACCCATAGCTCATTGCAGTGATGTTTTTCCAGTATGGCCAGTGAAGGTTTCCCATCTGGCAGGACACTAGTGATGTTAGTTGGTAAAACAAAAGGCTGAGGGTGATGGATTGTGGGTTCTTGTTGTTGCTGTGCCTCTTCTTTGCCCCCGAACTTCTCTCTCTGTGCAAGTAACCCTATGGTTTTGAAGAAATGGTGCCAGATTAGATGGGCAATTGGTTTACGGTGACTGAGGTTTTCACAGTGGCTTTGGACAAAATGTGTGTGACTGCAGAGCACAGTGCATGTGGGCAGCAGGGACAGCAGGTCTGCCATACCTGCGGGCAGCCTGGCTGCACGTACCCGATCTGCTGGGATAGCAGGTATCCAGAATCCTGGACAATGGTACAAAACCTTCAAAATCCAGAAGGGAGCTTTTAATTATTATCTTTCTCTTGTTTCACAAAGATGTGTGTGGGAAAATTTAGATACATGAGAGCCCAAGAGCCCAAGAGCCTTTATGGTGTCTGTCTGCATTCATTCCTCTCTGAGTGTCGTCTGTGCTTAATAAAACAGTGACTTTGACTGCAAAGCTACGTAGCTGCCTAGTTTTGGATAAGTAAAATTTGAAATCCAAAATCTCAATTTATATTAGGTCCCTAAAAGACACCTATGCCTATAACCAATGTAGACATCTAAAAATTAGATGTTGCAGTGTGAACTAATCACACAAAGCTCATTTAAGTCGTTATAGAAAAACTGATATACCCCAAGGTTAAGAAACAGGTATCCAACTAAATCTGGCAAATCTCTGGAAGTAAGCTTTTCTCCCCAGTGCCTCTAAGTAAAGCCTTTGGTTACTAGTTCATGGGAGGAGGGAGTTATGTCCCTCTTCCCCTTGGGAGGTTCTGTGCAGCAGGTTCCTCCCCACCCCCTGAAGTGGTCCAGCACACTTTAGCACAGGAGAGACACGATGCTCTGTATTATTAGTCTGGCCAGGAATAGCACAGCTGGGGCAGCACAGAGCTCCAACGGGTGGTGGATTTTCCCCCCACATGTATTTTTGTCAGTTTAAACAGCTCCACGTTTGCCCCTCCTGTTTGTCTCCCAGCTGTAGTTGTACTTTAGCGTGTGGTTCTCTACACTGGTCTTTCATGGCAAAATGAGTATTATAACTGTGCTGGAGTCACGAGGAAGAACCTACGTGGGTATTAGGTCATGCATTTTCTTAGCAATTTATACACGTTACGTGGGCATGTAACACATCCCCGTGAGCGGCGGCCTTCCTTCTTACTTGTTTTAATTGCTAAATAAATTAACTGTGAATATAAAGCAATATCTTCAAGCAATCAATGTACCAGATCAGAGAAAATATTCAGAAAGTATGAAGGAAGTGAAAATAAGTTGAGCATGTGCTTAAGTGTTTTCCCACTTTTGCTGAGACTGATTTTTCACAGCTACGTGTGTTTATCACTCTCATTCATCACCCTGCCCTCACCTGGGGACTCAGGGTCCTCCGGAATAGGAATAAGAGCCCTAAATCCCTGTCAGCCAGCCGAAGCCGTGCACCATATAACAAATTTCTTACATCCCCAAAGGTGGCCTCAAACAATTTTAATAAATCTTTAGCAATGTATCTTCTGTACCTCAAATCCGTAAAGGTCAGACGGCGCTACTCTGACTGACCCTGACCTGTAGCTGTTCCCTCCGTGACTGCAGCAGGACTGCCCGGGGGGGAATATACAGCCGTTGTGACCGGGAGCGGCACAGCCTGGCCGTTCAAGACCGGGCGGTCCTTCTGCTGGTGCCCGGCGATGGTCGCTGCCTCCCCAGCCACGCTGGACTCAGGGTGCCCAGGGGAGAGGAGGCACCTTGCCCCCGGGCTGCAGCACAGCCCTGCCCGAGCACACCGCTAGCACCCCTTGTCTGCAGATTTAATGGAGCTGCCTCTGTTTTTAGCCGGAGCTTCTTTATGCCGCTGCTTTCCAGCTCCCCTTCGGCGATTTCCTTGTTTGGTTTTAACATTTTAATTTTACCAAAACGTTAAGGCAGCGCTTCACCTGCTGACCGGGTATAACAGCGCTGCAGCGAATGGGGAAAAATAAAAAAGGTGCTTAGCTCAGCTGAACTCGCCGCCGTAAAATTAATTGTTATCATTATCTAGCTGTTTTCTGGAGACCGTCAACTTACCTGCTACACAAACTGTAGCGGCAGTAACAGCAGCTGGACCTGACATACAGCCTTGCCCTTGGTGTATTAAATCATTCTGATGTAATGTCTAACAAACCACATGACTCACCTATTAAACCTTTTCAGGGGCATGTGCTCTGGCAGTAGGAGAGAGCTTGTAATGAGGCCAAACTCACAGAGGATAAAAGGAACATATTATGAAAACAAGCTATTGAAGGCGTGCATGCTAATTTGAGCGAATGCATTTGAACATGTAAGAGCTTTGCTGTTTCTGTGTAAAATGTTTCCAATTTCTTATTTCCCATTGCAAAGCTGATTGAGTCAGCAGCAGCTTGCCACTTGCATTCCAGGTGGCGTGATATGTCTCCTCATGCACTAACTCATATAGGTCATTAATATGCTAAATAAGTTGTAGCCAATTGGCTCCCATGGTGACAGCTCCAAAGGCTTCATGAATAATCAATGGAGCACCTGGAGGCATGAAATTTTCATACAAAGAGTTTCTAGACTTTTGCATTAAGCTCTGAGCAGGGACAGACAAGTGATAGACATGACTGGCACTTTGAGGGGTTTCAAAAATAAGAAGTGTTATTGTAAAAGAAAATAGAAATCTTATTAAAATAAGAACGAATCCGAAACTCCATCTCCTGGAGCATTTCTAAGAAATACACCTAAATTGATTCCCTTGCCATCTTTTGGACAGCAGCATGTTTCAGAGTTGGTGAGGACGAGTGAGAATACTTCAGCTACCCTACATAAACTGCAATAAACTTGTCACAGAATAGCAAGCATTCACTGATAGAATTAAACAGCACCATCGTTAGAAAATTAACAATGACTACTGCTTTTACCTGTTTTCTCGGCAAGAATTTGTATGCCTATAGTTTATAGGAGTGAAAATTGCATGATCTGAGCGACACTGACAAGCATTATGAGCAGGGTGTCTGTTCTCCCCCTTAAAAGCTGGTGTCTTTCTGACATTGTTTCCGTTTCAAGTACTAATGTATTATCTCATAGACCCTTTCAGACGATGTCATCACTGAAACAGGTAGACCGTGGGAAGGAGGTGGCTTCTATGTTTCACTATTTGATAGACCAGATCAGAAAATTAGCGGTCTTCCACGAGGACCGTGAGGATGATAGATGTGGCTCTGCCTCACGCTTCCCCCAAATAAGCTTGTGTTCCCAGTGCTGCGAAAGAAGAAACTGGAGATGTGCTGGCCAGTCAGTATGTGTCTAGTGATAGCTGTAAGAACAGAAATGAGGCACTCCAGTATTTCCTCCTCCACATGGAGCTGTTGCGTGTAGGAGAATCTTGCAGAAGTCAGTGCCAGAGGAATTGTGGGACCCTGCCTCTCCAAAGCTTTGCCCCACTGCCCAGTTCTATTCCGTGAGTACCAGCTGCTCATATAGGTGCACTGGGAGGAGCAAGGAAAAGTGCCAGTACTTCATCTCTGCTTGACACAATTTTCATGCAACTGCTGAGAAGACAGCAATGGCGCCAGCCGCTCCTTCTGGCATTACTATGGGCAGTTTTCCAATCCCTTCCTACAGAGCCTGCAAATTAAATGTACTTCAATCTCAGCTGTGTTTGGGGTGTTTCAGATGAGATCCTTGGCAAAATATTTGTGCTCTTTGCCATCTATTCTGACATAATGTCAGTCTGGGTCATCAATAAAAGGACTGGAGAGATCAGGCTGTGGAAACACCCGCAACACCATCATGGAGACCTCATATAGCAAGAGATTTCCCAGTGAGGAAAATGTACAGATGTTGGAGCTAATCAAAGCTGGCACAGCCGGTGTTGGCTGAGTAACTTAGAAATCTCCTTTTTTCCTCCTTGAACACTTGTACAAGCAGAAAAAAGAGTGTAAATATATTACCAACATGGCTCCACATAAGCAGGGGCAGACCTTATTTTGGGATTAGTGGAGTCTGTGCGCACCAGAACTTTACAAAACTTGCAAAAATCTTTCTTTGCTCTTTGTCTTAACAGTGACATATGGTAATGGTATAACACAATAGAGGCAACCTGCAGGGTTACTAGGAGATAACATGTAACTGGAAGGTAACATGTAAAAACCTGTAATGAGTTTCAATATGTTTGGGGTTTTTTCCCTACTAAGGTTTAACTGACTGCTCTACAGAGCTCTTGTGCATTTGTGTGACACACAGCAGCACTCCGCAGTGATTGTGCTGGCTGATCCAAGAATGCAGGGACAGACAAGGGTTGACCTAGGTCAAGCATTAAAAAGTGGTACATAAGGGTAAGTACAAGGTCCTTTACAAGGTATTGGCAGTTTTAGAATGTTTTCTAAAGTAACAGAATGACATATTCTCATTTTTTAATATTATCTTGATAATGAATAACTTAGACTGTTCTTGATTTGTACAATGTTGTTCTATTAAATATGTTGCATACAGAAAAAAATCCCCACACAAAAGTGCATACACGCTTACACACACAGGTGTGCACCCACGTACCAGTCTACCACACAATTTCTTTTGAGATCAACTGCCAGTTTAAAAGCATTGGAACTGCCACCACACATAAGAATAGGCAGGTGTCTTGGCTTGAACACAAATATCCTGAAATCCTCTAGCACTTTCATTTACAATGGAGCAAAGTAAGGGTTTTCCCTAACAATCCCTTAAGGAGAAACGTAAGAGTAATGGCATTGACTTCTGAGGCAAAATGTGTCTCTTGTTGGAGGGAGAGAAATTGCCATCAAAAAAACATAAAGGAAGGAATACTCTTTATAGACTAGAGCAATTAAAAAAAAAATACTTTGACTTCTTTACTCTTGGATGGTGAGGTGAGAAGTGTGCTCTCCACTGAGATGCATTAGAAAGGGGGTCCTCCACCGCTCAGCTCTGTAGGCTGTGAGAGTTCTCTCAGGCCCTCCAGAAAGAGTGGTTTCCAAGGCAGAGCCCTCCTGCCAGGCTGATAATCTCTGTTCTTAATAAAGTGAACAAGTCTGGTGAAAAGTACTAAATCTTCCATACCATGTGATATCATGCTCAGCAGAAAAAGCTGGAGGAAGAGGAAGGAAGGGGGTACATTTGGAGTGATGGTGTTTGTCTCCCCAAGTAACAGTTATGCATGGTGGAGCCCTGCTTTCTTGGGGATGGCTGAACATCTGCCTGTAATGGGAAGAGGTGAATGACTTGCTTTTTTTATTTTGCTTGGTTTTGCATTACCTGTTAAACCATCTTTTCACACTTTTACCCTTCTGATTCTCTCCCTCATCCCACCAGGGGGAAGTCAGCGAGTGGCTGAGTGGGGCTGAGCTGCCTACCAGGGTTAAACCACAACACCACCATATCTCAGGAACATCATAGGTGGCATTGGAAACCTCCTGACTCTGAAGACAGTTCAAAATTGTTTCCTCCTGGGTTGCAGTCCCCGATTTTCCAGAGACCAGTGAGATAATCCTTAGAAAGGTTTCCTCTCTCACATCTGTTTCCTCCAGGTTTGTCTATGTAAGATTTGCTTTTCTCCAGTTTGCTTTCAGAGTTCTGTGCCCCAGATTTATTAGGCTTTGCAGCTTTATTACCACATCGAGAATTAAAATCTGGAATCACACATTGATTGTCTGGTTAAGAAATGAAATGCCACACTGCATATAAATGTCTCCGCATTTGAAAATAAAGTGCACAACTTAAGGCAGGGACAATCAGTGCTTGCAATGACTGACGGAAAATTAGGGAAGTGGTGAAGTTCATGCATGACTTGTTTTGGCTTCTGTACATGTTAAGCCTTACAAATAAGTTACATAGAAAAACATCTATAAAGTGTGCTCACTTCTGTTTAAACTTAAATTCTATCTACACTGTGTGAAAGAATCTTACATGAGATAATTACTAACAGGGATAAAAGCATGACTTTGACATTTTAAACATGCATCTTTCTAAATTCTGTTGCAGTCATTTGTAGTATCTAAGCAGCTATAAAACAGATTGGTGGCTTCTCTTCTGACATATTTTATGTGTGCAAGTTCTCTGTGCCATACAAATATTGCAACTACTTGTGGTGTTTTAATACCTTCCTGCATCACAGCCGAAAACTTGCCCTCATCAAAAAGGACAGAAATGCCATTGAAGTTAGTTACACCAGAATTTGTCCTCGTATATTTGTAAAACCTCCTCTCTTCGAGGCTTCAGTGGAAGTCTGAAGAAAACTGTGGTGGTGATTAATCTGTCAATTTGACTGATATTCTAAAAATATATCTGCATAGGAGAATTTTCTTCCATACAAGAACAGCAGAAAATATTAAGTCAGGATCTTCTGTGCTCTGCTAGGCTTAAGTCTTAGGATCACCTAGATTTATAGAGGGTGCAGTTGCTTATTTGTACATTGGGGCTGGGGTGCAGCTGGGTCTGCACTGTGCCTACGCAG
Source organism: Burhinus oedicnemus (assembly GCA_008921705.1). Classification (NCBI taxonomy): domain Eukaryota; kingdom Metazoa; phylum Chordata; class Aves; order Charadriiformes; family Burhinidae; genus Burhinus; species Burhinus oedicnemus. Next base: position 5,463,351 of record VFFE01007706.1, read on the forward strand.
CAGGGTGAGCCCCAGCCATTCCCACTCAGGAGCCAGGAGGACCTCCAGCGAGTTCACCAGCCTAAACGAGCAGAGCATCAAGACAGCACGGGAGTGTAGAAGTAAACAATATGGATCAACAGTTTTGAAGACTGAGGTACTGCTGTTGACCTTGTCACTAAATCTGTGACTCATGTTCTCTGCTATAAATAAAAAATTGTTTTATTCCTTTTAAAGCATTTACAATTTTGGATGAAAAACATAGAAGAGGTAAAAAAAAATTTTATTTGATGAAGGAATGCTTTTTTACCTTGAGGGCAATATGCTGTGTCCACTGGGTTTCACTGTCCTCATTGTTCCTCTTTGATCACTATTTAGACAGAAGCATATAAGTAAAGGAAGTGTAAAAAACCTGTAACTGCTTTGTCTAAATTCCATTTTAACTGAATTGAAAGAGAATCTATTAGTGAGTAAAACATATCTGGCAGTCACAGGGGCCTTGCTCTGCACAGTCATCATGTGTTTCATTATGAGGTGACTAAACGCTGCAGCTACCATAGAGGATTGGAAGAGTTTTTCACCCTCTACATTGAAGACAAGCTTCCCAGGGTGCAAATCAGGGGTTCTGGGGTCTTCCTATGGCCAAAAGCTTCAGAGATTGCTGCCAACTTCCTACAACAGAAATTTCCTAGATCCATAGGTGTTTTCAGTAATTACTTAGCTGACGTTGTAGGTTTACCTAAGTAAGAAAACCCACAGGCATATTATGTATTAGGAAAGGTAAGACATTAGAAAGCTGGTGAAGCCACACAGTCTCTATTCTCAAGTAGCCTCAAGCCTAGTTCATCAGAATGTATTGAGCTTTGACAAGTTTCATTTTGCTTAGAACCTTTCCTGACTTGGAGCAGGTTTCTACTTTCAGCTGGTATGATTATTGCTGCGGGTTTAATGTCTGCCAAGTACTGCTTTTGTGAGGTTCACTAAGTAAATATTGCATTTTGCATTCATTTGCACATTGTAAAGCATGTTTTTATAGATACCTCACAGACCCAATACCGCGAACACTTGTGCACTTTCATAGAGCTTACAACTGTGAATCTCATGGCTGTGGAAATATATGGGGAACTGAGGTGGGATGAGTATTGGCTATTTTCAGATGGTCGGTGTCTGATGTACACGTGCAATGTACAGGTCGACATCTGAGTTATATTTCCCAGGATCCCTTTAAATTCACGGAAGAAAAATAAGTATTTTGACGGACTAATTAATTTGGTCTACTGTAGACACATGCTTAAGGATGAGGTCAGTCATTCTTTAATTCCTTTCTGTTGCCTCAAAAGTGGCCATGGGTGAATAGTTAAGATGCAGATGTCTACCCTGTAAACGTTTACACATGGAGAGATGAATCCTCATGGCAGAGCCCAGCACATCTTGTTAATCAATTCACGGAAAAATAACTGTGAGATGTGGGTACTTGGATGATATATGTATGCTATTTACAAGATGGTTTCAAAACATCATCTTTCTTAATTGCTTAGATAATCATAGTAATGCTATGCTTTATTGTGATCTTTCCAAACATCACTGTAAATTATTGTGAAGCAACATCTGATCTTCTCATAGGTATAGCAATTAAGTCAAGCAGAATTCTAAATTATAGAGGTACACTTACAAAAATTGACAAGAATATTTTAAAGCTTTGTCTACAGCACAGGTTATTCCTGGATGTCAGCTTATCCAATGGCATAAATACTGTTTTACAACTGTCATTTTAAAAATCTTAGATATGCTTACCTAAAACTAAGTATTGTGTCAGTTGTTTGTTTACTACCATTGACTGTTACAGTAAATGCTATTTAAAATCTATTAATTCTGGAAAATATTTAATCTCCTAAGCTTCAAAGCATAAATAATGACCAGTAAGAGGTGTTGGAGATCCCAACCCTGGTAGCAACTTCTCACAGAACCTCTTACTTGATTTTTTTTTTTTGGCACCCATGTCTGAAACAGGAGGAAACAGCTGGATTAGTGGAAGGACCCTGAGTAAGACATTGAACTGGTTTGATTCAGTCTGTAGGTTTGCATGTAGAGCTTCAGTACATCATAAGCTTCAGAAATCAAAGCAAGCACAGCCTGGAATCTAATTTGACCAAACTACCATCTGCATTTGGAATGGTTTCCATCACTGTTCATCTTTAAGACACGTGATAGTTCAGGAAGACAACATTTTTCAGTACTGTCTTTTCCAAATTTGGTCCCCCCCTTTATTAATGTTTTTTGCTACCTCTAAGCAGTACACATGCGTCTGCTGTGCATGAGGTTGTTTTTTTGTGCACATGGTAATGGAGACCACCACAAACCCCTCTGCAGAAGGCCAGTTCGCTGTCAGCTGCCTGCAGACAGATGGCCCCTCCATTCTCTCACCATATTATGAGGAAGAACTGTGTATCAACTCCAAATAGACTGGCGCAGTGTGTGGCCACAGCTGGAGGAGCCATTTGCAGCAGTTCAGGTGCCAGGAGCTGCCTCCGCATGGGGGCCGGGGGTCTGCTGCACTGGCACCCAGCCTGGGAGAGCAGCCCCACCGCCTGCTCCCCCACTGCCTGCATGTGAATACTTGGTCCTTCAACCTGTGCTTAGCTGCCTTGAAGCCTTTTCATTGCGTCTTGTGTTTCAAACAGTAATTTTTTGCCTGTAAGAATAACTGGGGCCATTTCATCAACATTTCCAAAAGCATATATACATTATTGTCAAATTCTGTAAAACCTTTTGTCAATATGTTATTGAGATTATTGTCTTATCCTTCAGTGTGCAGTGACTCTATATCATATTGTTGCACGTTATCCAGACCCAGCCATGAATTTAGGCCTTCCTCATTTTCTCCCAGGGTTTCCAGAAGTGCAAAGTTATTGCTACCCTGTACGATTTCAGTATGCCTAATAGCTGTTGAGTTGTGCAGTAAAGGATGCGATCAGTCTCATTTTACAGAGTGAGGAAACGAGTCGTAGAGATTGGAGCACAAGTTTTACATGAATTGTGGTGTCCAGAGATGGTGAGGACGTGAGTTTTTTTCCTAGCTCGTTTAGCATGAGATAGCAGCACTCCTCATGTTCAAAACACAGCTCCTGTTGAATTTAGTTCCGGGTCTGAGAGCACACTAGCCCACAAATCAGGGACCCAGGAGGAAAACACAGTTGTGATCACCTTTATGGTCACTATGAGTTACGGGGTAAAGACTACAAACCTGACGTTTCATTCTCTCGTGCTGTCTCAGGGGAGGAGGAATCTGGGGCACTGGGTCCTTGTCCAGCCCAGGACAACCATTACAGCAACAGGCCAGCCAAAAGCAATGGTCAGTATGATTTGAACCACTGATGACACCAGTATCAAGATAAATGTAGCACAAGACTATCAACTGCCACCTTACTGCTCAGCCTTCTAGGCAAGAGCTCACTAAGCCCCCTCGGGAACCATAGGCTGGCCCTGGCAGACGTGATCCCATCCATAGAGGATCCAGCAATGCAAAATTATTGCGGGGCCTCTGGAACCCTCTTCTTCTCTGTTTTGCAGCACACAATGCCTGATTTCACTGCAATCCCTCTCTCACCTGCTTGTGCCCCAGGACTCTCTGATCTCCATGTGTATGGCCTCGCTTTCTGGACCTGGCTGGGAAGAGAGAAGATGTTGCCAGTCAGGGGAGGAGGGTCACAGTCTAATTGAAGCCCTCTGCACCTTCCCTGGCTGGTGACGAGAGACCAGTCAGGTAGCGTTGTCCTTCCCATGCCAGAGAGAGAAAAGCAAGTTGGAGATCAGACTATAACAGGTCTTGACTCTCACATGATTAGCTGATTCCACTGAACTCTGCAAAATGGTTTGATTTTAAAAAAATAGATAATGACAAAGCTTTTTACATCAGCTTTTCTTATCCAGCCTTACTCGTAGTTCATGATTAGAAGGGGAAAATATTCCACTACTTAGTGAGGAGGGCACATAGGTAGCCTGTTCTCAGGAAGAGCAGTGTATACGTCATAGCTCACGCTTCTGCAGGGAGAGCCCACACTCCCGTGGTGACACGTTCTGGTCACCACTAAAGCACGCTGGTCAAACATGCTGAATGAAGATATCATTTGCAGAAATATTTAGCTCCAGATCATAGCTGACCTGAGAGTTTTACAGGTTTTTAGGATTCACAAATATTTGATTGACTTCTCAAGATGACAGTAAATGTCACTTCTGTTTTACAAAGATGGCCTCTTTGTCAAATTTCTGAATCACGATGGTATAGGAGATGCTCACCAGTGATTTTCAGCATGAGGAACACAATGTATTTCCCCCCAGCCTTGTTCTCAGAAATGACTAAAGTCTGCGCTGACATCCACTCCTCCCTCACCCCACTCCCTTCCAGTGAAACAACCTACTGAAGTTTACCATTTTCTGTGCTTGATGGGAACTGTCAAACAACCCTAAAACAGACATTATTATCGACAGCCATTATATCCAAGGTAGCTTGCTCCGGTAATGAATAAGTATCCATTCTTCTTCCGCCCACAGGTACACACCTGCCATTAGTGACTGTCACAAACCATGTGACACGTTCCTATGGACAGGACCTTAATTATTTCCCTCAGTTTCCCCTCGTATCTCCTTAGAAAACTTGCCAATATAACCAGGTATGGCTGAGTTGGAAGTCTGATTTGGAAGGAAAGAGCTTGTTAAAGGGTCTTTTAAGAGACTGGATGCGCTGCGGGTGTGGAGTTAAAATTGGTGGCATCTGAGCAGGGGTGTGCAGTAGCTGTCGTAGCTGTGACAGATGCAGCACGGCTCCGTATTACACGGCGGTACAGTCACCCCACATCATGTGTCTGGGGTGTGTGTCATCCTCAGCAAGCTTTATCTGGGGAGAGGACAAGGACTGACGGTAAGCTTGTCCCAGCAGTCGCTTAAGGCAGATAGGATTGAGAACCACCCCTAAGGTAAAACAGTTTTCTAGCAAAGTCTAGTTTGCATTACAAGGAAGAAAAAAAACCACATTTCTTTAATATTTAGCAGTTGCCTTGAACTTGTCTGAGCACAGTGACTTCAATGATTTTCTGGACTGACAAAGTATATTTTCTCTGGAGCTCATTACAGAGCTGGGCTGTGTCAGAAACAAAGAAGTGGCTTTATGTAAAGACTTGAAAGAAGAGAGGGCAGAGGGTTTGCAAGGCAGCTCAAGAAAGGCATTAAAAGCAAAGGGACCACTGAAGAAGAAGCTGCAGAGACAGTTGCAAGAGAATTTAACACATAAAAATATGTGCGACGCTACACAGAGCGTGTATATGTAATATTCATAAGACTATCTTTTAGATGCACTCTTCCTCTAGATTTTGAAGCTGTCTGAAATCTGCAGACTTTCAATCCACTTAAATATAATAAAGCCTGCACTGATTATATCATGATTGCTGACATTTGGTGTCTGTCAGTCTGAAATAACTTTTCCTCCTTGCTATAATTTCCTCTAAAAAGCAAAGCAGAGTCAGTGATTTTCCACAAAGCTTTCTCCAAACAACTGCTGCCTGAATGCCTTGGTGGTTTCTTTCTGAGGTCAAACACTATTGCCCCAAAGCTTTTCTTTTCTCCCCATTTTAATGCATTTGTTTGCCTGGTACTTCTGTGTCTGATGCTCTTGACTGACAAACTGGAGTTCTACCTGTGTATAGAAGAATGTTATTAAAAAATCTTAAAAAGATCCTATTAATATTTTATTAGCATTTCTTTTCTTCCTGAGACTGAATGACAGCTTACCCAAGATAGCTGATTTTAATTATTTTTTTCAACCTGTATTCCTCTTGTCACTGTCTCTTCCAGCATCAATCCAGTCAGATGTTGTTCTTTATTATTACCATAAGGCCTCAGCAGCCTATAATTACTCTAAAGAATTTCTTATCTTTTATTTCTGAAGCTTAGATTTTCCCTTCTTTTATTTTTTTTTCTTTTTTTTTAATATATTTTGGTAAGATCTGTAATTAACCTTGCAGCTGTTGATAGTCTGCTTGAGTATGTAACTATTATACTTCGCTTAGCTTCTTTCTGTCCCCACCCCCTCTTTTCCTGCTCGACTGTTCGTGAAGGGCTGGTTACAGTAATGATATTCCTGTCTTCAAAGCGATGAACAAAATGTATACAACAAATTCCCTTTGGAATTGCTTTGCAGAATCCATTTTTAATGCTAAGATGATTAAAAGCCCTGCTCTTAATAGCCCACAGTGCACATTTCCAGCCATTTCCAACCTGCAGTTTCCTAGGATTTGCCAAGGATGGGTGATGCAGAGGAGATGGCTGGGTGGCTGTGCCCATGCGGCAGCCTCTCCTGCCCTAGAAGGGAAGCAGCAGAAGCCCTACACAGGCTTTCGTCTGGGAGGGGACCATGCCCGAGCTGACAGAAATCAAATATAAATAATTGCATAGATTACATGACTAGACTGCTTTCCTTGGAAATGAGTATGTGCCTTCCACTCAAGAGATGGAATTACAGAAATAGGAGAGAAACTGTTTCAGGTCTGTGACAAAAAATATATAATAAGGCTACTCTCAAGGTACATTGCCTTGTCATTAGATACAAAAGGCTTCTTTCAGGATACTGCATTAGCTTCCTAGAATTATGACTTGTGAGTAGAGCTAAATGCAGATGCAATGTTTCCATGATAAAGTTCCTTTCTTATATTTTTTACAGAGGTACGCCTGCCTTGGGCACACTCATTGACATCACTGGGCTTGTAACATCTATAAGAGATTTTTTTTTAAAAAGAATAAACCTACACTGAAACAGAACATATGAGAAACATATTTAATGAAGGAATTCTTTCAGCATTTTAAGACTTCTATTTAGTCTTTTCCAGGGACTGTTGAGAGAAAGTCTGTCCTCCAGTGATGGAGCAACCAGGTAGAGGTTATTATAGATAGATCTATATCATCAGGACTCTCCTTGAAGGCTTCTACAATGACCTCCACCATGACATGCAGAGGTCACGCCTTTTATGAGTCAAAGATCATTCAGGCCTTTCACAATCTCAGGTGTGGACTCTTGAGAAGAGATTACAGATTTTGAAGTGGTACATGTCACGATTTTAAGCTGTGTCCCACAGCATAAGGACAGAACTGAAACTCCTCCACTTGTTTAATTTATCCTTGTGTAACATGCAAAATAGTTGGTATCCAGTTCTTCGTGGATTACTTCCTAAGCTTTAAAGCTCATGATAAAAAAAGACGAGATAAAGGACATTCGTCAAGGCAGTTGACACGGGACTTGTATACAATCTTAATTCTATATTTGTTTCACTGCTTTTGTTTCAACATCTCATCTTCTAAGAGTCCTTGGTAAGGAAAATCAGAGCTGGGAGAAATTAGAGCAAGGGGAAAGAGTCACCTTAACTACCTTTAGCTGTTTGACTGCAGCCAGTGCCTGGGTTCACCATACTGCCAGTGAAGAGAAAAGAGCCCTTTCAATGAGCAGTTCATCCCATCCTAAGATACATGCCTAAAACAAATGAGTGAATTTGCTTCTAAAGATGCCTGTCTTTCTCCAAGGATTATTGTGTGCATCTTGAATAAGAAGCACAGATTAGATACTTAACTTTGCAGCAGGTAATTTTACATGTGGTGAGCATTTCCCATGCAAGTTAAGTGAGAATCAGAGTTGAAATTTAGTTGTCCTGTCTTCACCCAGGTACTCATATCATTGACATTTATATATTTCTGAGACAATAACATACATAAAGATCTCTCAATGAACATCTGTGTAGTCCTTTCAAAAGTATCCCAAATAGAAAAAGCAAAATAAAAATTAACCAAACGTTGCAAAAAAATTCTTTTTAAAATTATTTTAAAAAGCAGACTGAGCAAAATCCAAGAGGTTTTTTTTAAAACAGAACAGCTCTCTGAGCAGCATTTGCTGTACTCAGCAGTTCATTTCAATACATACGGTCCTCGGAATTATAAAAAAGAAGAGTAAGTATGAAAAATCCCATCATATGTTACATCTCGACATGCGTCAGGCAGCAAATTCATTAGAGTCTGCTACTTCTTCCTTACTGTATCTCAGGAAACGAGTAAGTTGAAAGTTTAAATATATTGAGGTTCACAGTAACCCACAGTGGAGATAAAATTTTCCTCTGTCACAGTACAGATGTAAGTCTACACTACACTTCATTGCATGTTGCTGCTCTGCTAACAAATCTCGCTGCTCTCTCTCCCTCTCCTTTGGTTCGTCTCCATAAATCTTGTCAAATGCCAGGACATGCTGTGGCAGTCAAAATTCTCTCCTTTAGACTGGACACATATTGAATGTGAAACCATGATGCTCAGCCATTGTGTTTTCTGGTATCACACAATTCGTCAGAAGCCTGTAGCAATTGTATGTAGTGTTCACACAGTGTCCTTGAAACTAAAGGACATTGTTCATGTCAACGAACAAGAATTAACTTCTTAAAGAAAAATCAACAAGATGAGGAATTCAAAATGGTAACTGGAATGCATTTCTGTCTTCCTAAATTCCTTCCATAATATCCTGGTTATTAGTCCAGATACCTCTGTCTCTCCTTTCCCTTCCTCCCCCAAACTGTTATTTGTCTGAAAAAGCACTTTTTCCTGATTCAGACAAGTTTCTTTTCTTTGTTTGTGTTGAAACACCTTTCCTGTCCAGGTCCAAACTGGTTTTGAGAACAGCTGACATCAGTGAGAATGTTGTTAAAGAGAATAGATTTGGCATTGTCAAAAAAAAAAAGGTACAGTCAATGAAATTATCAGGTAGCAGGTTGAAAACAAACCAAAGGAAGTACTTTTTCACAGAGTATATAATTAAATCGTGGAACTCATTGCCAGAGGATATGGTGAAAGCCCAATGAATAAATTTTTTTTAAGAAGGAACTAGAAAAATTTATGGAGGACAAGTTCATCAGTGGCTACTGAATGCAAGGGTCAGATTTGACCTGTCCTTGAGCACTACTGGCGATGGTCAACAGCAGCTTCCTGGAGTGGATGGGTTCTTGTTCTGGCTCAGCATGGCCCTTACGTGTTCGAAGAAATATGGCTATCCTGAGCCATTCTTTTCCATCTATTTTTCCAGATACACCCTAGTGGTTTTAAACCTGTGCAGAAAACACCTCATATGTACAATATGTATCAGTTTTATTCCAATCTACCGGTTTCCTCTTTATTGTCATTTTACAGTCTGTTCATTGAATTCTTTGCATAGAAGCTCTAGCCTAAGCTGATTGGAAAGAATATTTGCTAGGTATGTCAGTAAAGATATGAAAAATACTTTGAGGTATCATGCTTGGAAGAAGGATGCATCTCCTCTATTACGATGATTGCAGAAATTATATTAATATTAATTGCTAGGAAAAATCACAGATTGCACTTAGACAGTGCCAAGTTTTGAAAAATCAGAGATGGAAAAGATCAATTACATTTTTGACTGCAAGGCAGGCTCAGTGTAGGATTGCTCCTTGATGTTCATTTTCCATTGTTTCGACCGTTTCTCCTGGTGAACTACTTTGCATGCAGAAAGTGAAATGTGAAAGAAAAAAATAAAGTGCTTGGATCTGTTACTACACTTACATTTAAACATTAATTGTTAGTGGTTTTAGAAATATTAGTTTTATCTTACCTATTTGGCAGGAGAATTCTTTGGAAAAGCTGAGAAGTGGATGGAGACTAAGACAGCTCAGTCTGCTGAACCATGAACTTCATTTTCCTCACTCCAACTTTCAGAGCCATAAGGAGACATAGTCTGCTGTCTGAAAGATCATCCTCATCCAATTTTACCATCACCACTACTGCAATGAAAGTAAAATGCATATTAGTTACTGACTGATTACAATATGTCCATTTTCCTAAGTATTCTTCTGTGAATAGATGTCATTACAATGTTTCATGGTTCCTAACTATTCTAGTTTTTCTTTTAAAAGGAAGCACTAAAAAGAATTTAGTTTCCAAGGCAGTTCCTGTACCTTATACATTATTACTACTGACGATGTTGTTGACCACAAAAGACCAATTAGAGTACCACTTTGTGGGGTTTTTAATCCTTCTCAGCAAAGACAAAGGCACTATCTCTCTCCCAAGGACATTGCAAACTGGTGTGAAATGTAAAAGTTTGGGACAGACAGGGTCCATAAATAGAAGGTGAGTTTCCAAGATGATGGAGGAGAGCAGCAAAAATACAGCCTTGTGGTTAAATATGTTAATTTCGTATGTAACTTGATGGTTCAAATAATATTAGGGGTTTGGTTTTGCTTGGGTTTTGTTTGTTTGTTTGTTTGTTTGAATAAATAAGTACATGCTTATTATCCCTAGGTCTTGTTCTTCTGTGGTGCATCGGTGGGCCTGGGGTAGACACTGCAGGTGAACTGTGTTTTCGGGGAATCCGAAAAGAGCTGTGGACTTCTGGATTAGATCTGTGGTTAAATCTTCTATTTCAAATAAAGCTACGTTTGTGCAATTTCACTCATCCATCTGGATAGCCTGAAAATGACTGCTTCTGCTTCTAAGTGTCTTGTTATAATTTTAAGTGCCTCGGAACTGCTGCTCTATTTAAGTCTTTTAAAAATTAATTTAGTGTTCATTAAAGCCTTCCTCCTCATAGCCTCCTTAATGAAATGATATGACTTGGTTGCTTTTGGAAAGTCAAGGATCACAATAGAACTCCTGAACTGCCTTCCGGAATTTCGTCCGTTTTACCTAACGGTGAGAAGAGAAGTAGAAGACCAGATGTTACAGTGTTTCTTTTCTAATCTGTATTTTTGCTGATACAGGGAGATAGACTCTGGTTTTGTACACTTAGATTGAGATCCTACATGACTTGTGATAAAACAATTCTGGTTTTACCCTGGTATAATCAAAAACAGAATTTGGAATTGTAGATGTTCTTTTAGTTTGTGTTTGTATTTTACAAGCTGCCATGGGTTCCAGTCACATCCTCACTATTGCTTTATTATTGTTCACTCACCTGACTTTAGGATTTCAAGTTTATCATCACATTTCTGCAAAATAATAATTTATTTCTTGCTTCTTTCACCAGTCACAGACCAGTTCTGCTAAAGTGTTCTCTATGCTAGGGAGAAATTTCTTGCTGTCAGAACTAAACACATCAGAAAATAAAGGGAAATTTGACCAGGGGCTTCATTTCAGTGCGTCACAATAGCAGTACTTCATCTACTCTGTGCTTTGCTTTTCTGAGCAACAGTCATTTTCAGCCTTTTTCAACTAACAGACCCTCTTTTTCTGAAGCATGAATCCCTGAAAAACAAATGTAAGCTTTCTGATAATGTCCTTTTCTTTCCTTAGTTTCTTTTCATATCTCTCAAGACATCACTCCCGGACCGCTAGTAGTCCACATGCTGAAAACTACTTTGCTGTAAGAAAGATAAAGATGCTTCAACAGCAGTGTGTTGCTGTTTGAGAATTTCACTGTCTTTATCTGAAGTCGTCCTCTAATCCCTGTTTCACACGTGCTTAGTATTTTAATGGAGTCTTGGCTTGGCTTCGCGGACACTTCCACTTGTAATAGTTCTCATTTGAAAGTGGGCGAGTTCCCAGGTGCAAACTCTTTGTCACAGGAGCGCTGGTGGGTGGCACAGGGCGGGCAGAGGTTACACGCTCACTGCGCTGGACTGAAGAGCAGGAGAGGAAAAATTCAAAGGAGGACAGAGCTGAAGTATGAATATCCAGGTGCTGGAACATGCTTTCAGCCTGAGCATTTCAGCTGGACTCCTTAATGATACGTTCACATTTCATCTCCAGGCTCACTCAGTCTTTCTTACATTTTCTCAGTAGAGCAACTATGGTGATGGTGGGATTTATTTTAACGTGGATCTTTGCCCACTGCGAGCTGTACTGAATTATTGTTTATTTTCACCTGAAGGCCTTGTATCTACATTTTCAGTGTTTTGGGGACTCCAGTTAATTTTCTTCTTTCTTTTCCCCCAAGAAGCAATTACAAGATTAAAAAAAAAAACAAAAAAAAAAAAAAACCCAACAACAAAAAAACCCCAACAAAAAACTGGGAGAGTTTAAAAAAAAACATCACTGAGAGGACTTTAAACATGTGTTATACATGATAGTAACAGCTGCAGCCCTGTTGACAATATAATACTGCTGCAATCCCCAGGATATAACTCAGATACTGAATTTCAGACTGCAGAAGAATGGTGCTTGAAGATTCTTGAGAAGAATTATGTTTGGGCCCACTGGAAGGGGAAAGAAAGTTTAAGTAAAACAAAGAGGAAGTATGCTGGTGGTCCAGTGCAGAAACCACAAATACAGACCAGTAAAAAAAAGAAAAGTTAGTACACGCACAATAAACACATTCGGCTGATATACACACTTTTTCTGCTATTATCTTAAGTTTTCAAGGTTTATTTGTTTTTACTGCTATTAGGGACTGAAGCACATGGTGAGGGCTGTTGTTTTTGTACTGATATGCTGTTAATGAGCAATGAACACATGCTAATATTAGACCAATGGCAGGCTGAAAAATAATATCGGTGTTGTAACTGAAGGATATTGAGAGAACAAGACTCTTCTTTTCTTCTTCTCTTCCTTTACAATGAGCAAATGTCAAGAGCAGTTGCAAGGCAACTTTTAATCCTTTTCTCTTCTTTAATTACAGTGATGTTTGCTTTCAGAAAGAATTAATTATAAAACATAGCTTCTTCCAGAAATAAAACCATAGACCTTGTTCCAGTTTCTACTGTTGGCCTGGTTTGAGGTAAAACAGGACCAATTTTGTTCAGTAACTTTACTTTTTAGCTAGGCCTCTTCTAACTGCTGAAATTAACAGCATATTGTGCAGAAAACTGTTCGCTCTCAGAGCGGCAAGACCTGTGTTTACAGTTGATGCCAAGGAATGGGATGCAGAGAGGCTCTTGCTTATACTTATTGCTATAACACCCAAGGGCAGCCAACTTTGTTATTTGCCTTGTTGGAGAGTTGGAAGTGGAAAAGCATAGAGGGATCACACCTGCGGGGAGGAGCGGACAGGACAGGTGACCCAAAACTGACCAACAGGGTATTCCATCCCATCTGCCTCATGCTCAGTATAAAAGCTGAGGGATCAAAGGATCAGCTCTCCTTCTTCAATGGCAGGTGTCCGAGGAGGACTCTGTCTGTTCATCTGCCTTTGATCCTGATCCTGAATCCAGATCCTGAATTCAGTTCCTGTCTGTCACTGAACCTGGGACTTCCCCAGTGCCAGCTGGTGACATGATAGTCATCCTGGGAGCTTGATACTGTTTTGTATATATTTCATTATTTTCTTTTCATTATTTTCTTATTAATATTTCATTAAAGTAGTTCAGTTCCTTCTAAACTCATAAATCTCTTTCTCTCTCTCTCCTTCCTCTCCTTGGAGAGAGACGTGGTGGAGAGCATCTGTTGTCCGTCTCGGTGGCCAATCCAGCCCACACCACGACAGATTTATTGGCGCCTAATGTGGGGCTAACAACAGTTTCCACTCTGCCAATACGACCTCCGCAAAAAAATTCTAGAGTAAATTAAAGCAATTCCTTTGCAGTAAGATATCTGCTTCTTCTGCTAAATCCATTTGTTTTATGAGATAAACAGTTCTTAGAAAAGATAAGAAACTCTGTATTAGCCCCTTATCCCACTGTGTTCGATCTCCTCATTACGCTTGCTTAGGAAGAACATACACAACAGCCGAGCCTTGCCTTGGAGCAATGCCTGGGCCCACACTGCTGAGCAAAGGCCAGCTGGAGGCTTTTCGTGTTACCTACCTCCTGGGACAACCCCAGGGCTGACCATGAAGACCGATTCATGGTCCCAAGGGAAAAATTCAGGTGCAGTTGATCCCCTATAGTGCACTTTAAGCAACACCCGCTTACCCTGAGAGTTCACCCTGATATTCTGTGCCTGATGTGATGGCAGCTCTATCAACTGCTCATCACAAGTTGGTCTGAATTCCCCCTTAGAAAGGTCCCAGTTACCTACTAAAGGACAGGTAGAGTTTCTGGAAATCTTCCTACACAGGAGATGCAAACACATCTGGTGGGATGTGTATCAGCCTAACTTTGAACTCTTGCAACAAGAATGAGCTCGTAGCAGAAGGCTTTTGTTTGAGCAGCAGAGAGAAACAGCCAGTTGTAGAGCACTGACTCATCTGACCTATTTTAGGTGTCTAGTTTAAGATGAAGTGAATCACACTGTGGGAATAATATACTCTGAAGGTATTGTAAGGAGGCTTGTCCATTTTACATTGTAGATTTTTATCATTAATCAGGTGAATCCTACACAAGAAACCGGGCTTCAGGAGGAACCCAGAATTCATATCTTCACCAAATGTAGATGTAGCCAATCCCAGAGATTTACCTCCCAGTTTAAGCTGCACAAGTAGAAACACAGACCAAAAGAGGTTTAACTGCATAATGTCTCTGTGCATGGTTCATTGCTGTCCCATCAGTGATTCTGGTCGTTACAGAACAAGTGAAAACTGGATCCAGAATGCTCCCAGGCAAGAAAGCAAGTGACTGATGTTAAACTGTGCTGGTGAAAATAATAAAACAAGATTGTATGTGACAGAAAATCAGGACCTCAGAGCCAAGCACTAGGCTCAGCGCATCCCAGATCCCACTGACTGTCAGAATACCCCAGGTTTGAAAACAGTCTTAATATATCACTACATATAGTTCTCCCTTGCCGCTCACTTGAGTTACATGGAACAATCAGAAGTGAAAGGGGATAACAGGAAGGATAAAATTCACTGAAGGTTTCCACTGTTCAGGAAAGACATAGTATATGAAAAGCCGTGTCAGTTTGCATGTAAAACAAGAGTACCAGAGTAAGAAAGGAACACCCATAGACACCCACAATCAGTCCTGCAGCAGTGGCTGAACAAAATCTGTCTTATTTCACACAGGAATGGGCTGTCAACACTCACATCACCAGTTCCTACATTTTAACTGAAGGACAGTTGTGGACAGCTGAATTGGGGTAACTCTTAACTTGCTATGAAGAGCTGTTTTGGATGGCATTGGCCAGGCCCCTCTTTAGAGGTAGTCGGGCTGCAGGAAAGACCAGAGAAAACAGGCAAGATCCTAATGTGCAAAGCCCCCAGGTATTCAGAGGAATTGGTAAATGTATATACTTCTTTGCATAAAGAGCTTCCCAGCACCATTTATTATTTCTATAAGGGGAGGTTCCTCTACAGATGGGGGAGGGCGTGTTTCAGCACAGCATAAACCTATGGGAGCGACTATGGTCTTTCTGATGAACAATGCTGCTCAAGACATGTTTTCAGAAAAGATTCAACTTCCTAAATAGTTCTAATATAATATGACAATAACTGTTAACTGTTTTAGTAAACAGTCATTTTAGTCATTTATCTTTTTTTCTCCAAGTTTAAAAGTTGCTCCCGACGCAGGGCATGTCTGTACACAAAATGTGTACCTCTTCACATGGAACTACAGGTGCTACCACCATAGACAGGACACGGCCACTGCAAGAAAAAAGGCTTTTACCTGATCCTTCCTGATTAGTAAAATGAGTAAGTTATACCAGTATAAGCTTATACATACAAAGCAAGAAAATCTCAGCTCCTGGGTGACAGATGTGGGCAACTCAGTTAACCCACTGACTCTGAAAACATTCAGAAAATATTCGGTCAGTACCTGAAGATCTATTGCAAAGGAAATATGCAGTTCTCTCAAAAACAGGGGTTTGGGTTTATTTTTTTTCATTTTTCTCTCCTCACTATTCTCCTTTTCCCCCTGCTCCCAAGAATGGTGGTGAATGTTCTTACTGAATCACACTTGCTGCCCTGTTGGACCACATAGAGCAATTTCTGTGGAAAATAAAATACCTGACACATACTTCTTCACATCTCAGCTAACTCAAGCAACCCAGACAGTCATAATAAACCGAATTGTTCTCTTAATCCTCAGAACTGTCAGATATTCGAAGCTGCGTAGCCTCCTTTTGTATATGCCAGCTGTACAAACGGATACTTTTTTTTATCTAAATGGTCAACAGGTGTAAGCAAAAATAATCATTATATAACAAATAATTACATAACAAATTTGCTTTTATTCTTTCACACTATTTTGACCTGCAGTAAATATTACCCTGCAGTATTTATTTTGCTTTCATTGGTAGTTGAGCCTGAGCTTGGGCTGAATGGACTGCAAAATCTTGCCAACACATAGTAAATTCAAACATAAATCACGGTTGGGGAAATGGTCAGGCAGGCTTAAGCTTGTCTTTCAGGGAAGAAGCTTTACAAGACTGAACTTGCTGGCAGTAATACTGTTCATCCCTTCTTGAATTATATTTCATCCTTTTTTTTTCCTTTTTTTTTTTTTTCTTTTTCTTTTTTTTTCTCCCAGAGAATAGTTAAGTTGCCATTTTAACGCTTTTAGTGAGCTTCTGGAAATAAGTATCAGAGCATTATTTACATCATGAAGTCAAGCTGTGTCTGGAGAATTTCAGTCACATAATTTTTATGAGATTCTACAAACCGAATGCTGAAAAGTCTTCTGTGGCACTTTTCTTTAACGCAGAGCAGGGAGAAGAGGGGAGGGGAAAACTGAGAAAAAGAGAGAGAAACTTTGTACTGCAGATACATGTTTCAGCATTAATAATTCCTCAGTGCATCTGTATTAACATGATATCCTTGCTGCAGATTTGATTTAGCACAGCTTTATATATAAGCTATACCTTGATACTGAATTTTATTTCACAGAATCCATGCTTAATCTGGCCTTAATGAAAAAGAAGTGTTAGTAAGTGGATAGTAAGATGTACAAACTATTCTCCAGAGTTGTGGAGGGTGTTTCATGCCCATACACAGCACAACGGAGAACAAGAATTTGTATAGACATATAGCAAGGATGCAAATCATGAATCTGAACTAGAAGAAATGCAGTAACAATCTCAAAAATTGAATTTAAGAGGGGAAACTGGCAGTACCATGTGAAGGATGTAAGAGGCATGACAAAAACTACTATTAAATTGTTGGTTTAACGTAAAGTGATAATTCTAACATGAAGAAGTTAGCAGTAGACGTGACAGATCATGAAAGCACGGACTGGGCCGTATTCATCCCATCATCGTCTGCATTACCTGTGTAAAAAGAATGGCTAACAAATCAGCCAGGCAGAGAAAACAGTTTGAGAATGTCCAGGTGCTTTGTTATTCTCAAAGAACTTTCACCCTATATTTTATTAAAGTTGTATGACCTGCTAATGGAGGCAAGGTAAAGTTGCAAACCACATTTTCTTAAGTAATCTTTCCAAACCCATTAAAGTCAATGGAACTGCATGCAGCAATGAAAAGCAAAATTTGTCCTTATATATCCCTCCAGGAGAAACCCAGCCAGCAGCAGAGATGAAGTCCCAGCAGAGATTAAAGCTGTATGCATTTTCCAAGTAGAGCCTGATTGGATGGATTCAAATCAAATCTTTCTATTCTATTTTTTTTCTGTTAAGCTGTTTGATTTTGAGGTAATTGATGAGCCTGTCTGACTACTGATCTATTAAAACTGGCAGCAATATCTCAGAATGGGTTATCTTTTATTGAAGACCGATAAAAACTAATCACTGTAAGTGGGTGTGGGCAGAGATTAGAACAACAGGAATCTCAATGTATCTTAACAACAATAAATGCTTGATCTTTTACTAAATGCTTGATCAGTCAAAGTATTGTACAAACATTAACCAGTTAACCATTGCAGTCTTGCTACAGCTTGTTAAGTACTATACATTTACTTTGCAACTGTGTTTGTCTTTTTATAGCTGAGAAAAACCTGGGAAAGTTCACCCAGGATTGCCAGATAAATAGTCTGATTCAGGTACCCATGCACAAAGTTACAAAGTTTTGCTGTGGATCCAAGGGAAGAAACTCTGCTGGGAGGCAGATTATGGACAACAGTGAAACACCTTGTGTGTCTCTAGGTGCTGATGTACTTGCTTTTAGTGATTTCACAGATACATCTGAAGGTGAGATCCTGACCCTGGCTGTCATTTCCTACCACTGCTAGTTGCTACCCAGCCCCAACAGCACGGCCACCATCATCCAAGCAAATTCTTCCAGAGGAAGTACTCCATGAGAGACACAGATTGCAAAATCTCATCGACACACATCTCAGGTGCCAGAATGAAAGCTGTGTGGAAAGCATGCATGTCACCAACCCATTTTAAAAGAAGTAGAAGCAGAAGGGAATGGACTGGCAGATGGTGTTGATAGTTCATGGTCTTCCTTTCCTTTTCTTTTAGTTTTTTCTGCACCTTGAGTAGGAAGCTACAGAAGGAGCCAACTACCTTTCTTATGACGGGTCCTTCTTTTCCCACTCTCTGCTTTCCCAAAAGAGTTCTCTTCAACCACTGCTACTGCCAAAGAATACACTGTTTCTTTACCCCATAAATCAACTTACCAGTAATGCAGCCTCAGCCAGAGCAGGTAGAGTATATGTACCTCCTTTTTTTTCTTCTTTTGTATCAACAAGACACCTCTTCAGCACAGTAGTGAGCAGGCGGCCTTCCTTTAAACCATGGTCAGGCTGATCACGTATCTATTGGCCTCTGTATCTATCATCAGACTGGCTTCTGATGATAGTTTGGTCATTCTAAATGATGTGCCCATCAGAGGTTGGGGTCTGTGCATATTTTTGTCTCTCCAAGGCACAGTGTGGAGGACACAGACTGTCTCAGTGTCTCATATCTAGGTAACAAAGGTATGGAAGGGGAGCAATTGCTGAAAGTTACTGGCTGCCTGCATAGGGAATTTAACTGTTTGGCCTTGTAGAGGCTTTTTATTTTTTGTGCTTGACCCTATTGTAACCCCACTATATTAGAGATGAGAAAGACTGGGCTCAAAACAGTCATGGCTGCTTTAAAAAGATATCATGTTTTATTGCATAGGTGTGTGAGGGAAGAGAAGTGTGAATTCATATATTTATTTTTTAATAGCTATGAGAATTGGGAGAACTAATTTACACTTTATCTGTGTGGTATTTTATAATAGGGACATATGAGAGGAGGACTCAGGAGAAACGTAATTCTTATTTCTGTATTTTTTATGGAGGAGGAATTGGAGGGTAAAGAAGTCTATCAATATTTTAGACTTTGTCTCTGTGAGGAAGATTTCAGGAGGGCTTGTTTACATCTTATATGTCATATTTGTGTACATTGTTTTTAGCAGCTGATTTGATGGCCATGAGGGTTCGAGCAATGTGCTTCTGGCTACGCTTTGCTAACCTGGTACTAAAGTCATACTTCAGCACTGAAGAGCACTAAAGAAAGTCTTTCAGTATGTGTGGCATGAAGTGCCCTAATACAGGACATCCCAGCATGGAATGAATACATGAGACACTGCACCACCGCACACTGTGGTAGGACACAAGTGTGGAAAATGATGTGAGCTGGGAAGGCTTGCGTGCAAAGAGACACAAAAGGGCTGTGCTATAGCCATCAAACAAAGATTTGTGTCATTAATATGGCACACGAACAAAGCTAGTCCTTTCCAGAAGGTAATGTCATTGAACAGCACAGACATGGGACATTCTGACTTCCCTGGGGACCAGGGATTCCTTCCTGGTATGATAGTGAAGGTATATCTTAAATGCCTTCTAGGTATACATGTTATGGATGTGTGAAATGCCTTTCATAGGTCTGTGTCTCAGTGACTCATTCAGCGTCACACATCGGTCCTTGAGAAAACAGGAACTGCCCAAGACACAAAAAGTGTAAATTAGCCTGAGAAGCACTAGGCTGCCCTCTTTCTCCCCCATTTCACATGCATAACCATGAGACAAAGAGTGGGGAAATTCGGTGGAGGCAGAAACTCTCATTTGGCTTTAAGTCCAGATTTCATCCCTTTTCTGTAAATTTGTTATTGTATCTGTCTTAGTAATATGAGCTGAGAGGAGCTGTAGAAATCCATGAGGGGAAGCTCTTCCAAAAATGCTTTATTGCTTCAGCCTTCTAAACAGCTGGTTTCTTTCTGAGGAAAAGCTGACAGCTACACCAGACTCTGTTGAATTATGTATTGTACATTTGGGGAGTAAGCTGCAATATGCAATGCAGTGAGCAAAGCTTTCCATTTGTCCAAGGATAAGACACAAATCCAAGTCCAAGAGGTGATAAACCCAGTGGTTTGTGTTCCAATCAGTTATAGCTGTGCTCAAAAATAATACCTTGTAAGTGCACATTAGGGGCAATGAAGCACAAAATTACACATGCAAATATAACTCACAACACTGAGGCTTGTTGTTGGAAAAGGATTCTTCTCTTTTGTAAAAGAGCACTGAAGAGTAGTGTGTTTGCAGGGCTATTTTACATTCTGCCATCTAAATTGTGACCCATACAGACAAAGAAAGCAGGTGTAAGAAAGATTTCACTCAGGTACAACAGTGTAATACAATAGTGTTGTAGGACAACACTGGACCATATATCCTTTGATTATGAAAAATCTTCCTAATTATGCAGATCACTACTATTCTCTAGCTGGAGAAAAAGTAAAGGTTGGATCTTAACATTAACAGTCATGTTCCTGAATATCAGTACCAGTCTGCTCTCCCAGTAAGATAATATTACACAAGTTATAGGTTCAGTGTCTTCATTCGATGCCAAAATCCCAAGAAACAGCAAAAAAGAAGAAATGCCTTTATCAACATCTCCCATGTAGGGTCAATCCATCTGAATGACAACCCAAACAATTTGGCAAATTGCAGAGCTAAGGACAATGGATTCACCATTGTTGCTGTGATAGTAGACCACCTCTACGAGCCTCAGGATCCCTGCCTTTACACAAACAGATTCACAGCACATAGCTCCCGTATCTTACCACATACACAGCATGATTCCCTGTCGTGAAGCATCTGGCTCTGAACTTCCTGACTCTAATTAACATTCTATTTCCTCAAACCATTTTTCCTCACCTAGGAAATTTCTGAAATAATTTGCTAGTGCTTAGTAGTAAATGTAGATACTTAATACCTATAAAGATGGCCAGTAAATTCAGCCTCTAGATATTCCCTTGAAAGGTGTAGTTCAGGTTAAGCATCTGCTCTGTAGGTGGTTAATTAGCAACAAACAAGTTGTCTTCTGCATGCTAACAGCAATAATATGTTAAAAGCTTTCCAGAAAAGAAAAAACAGCCTCCTTATTAATAGAAATGTCTCAATATTGGGAATTTATTATTATTAATCCCCTCAGATGGTTGTAATGCTGATGACTCGGAAGAGTCTGTAGGGTCTGCCCTGAGGAGCAGACAACAAGCCCAGGGTTTTCTCATTGACAGAGGCTGTGTGTGTTCATTCATAGAATCATAGAATCATAGAATGATTTAGGTTGGAAGGGACCTTAAAGATCATCTAGTTCCAACCCCCCTGCCACGGGCAAGGACACCTCCCACTAGACCAGATTGCTCAAAGCCTCATCCAGCCTGGCCTTGAACACTGCCAGGGATGGGGCCTCCACAGCTTCCCTGGGCAACCTGTTCCAGTGCCTCGCCACCCCCACAGTGAAAAATTTCTTCCTGAGATTTAATATAAATCTACCCTCTTCCAGTTTGAAGCCATTACCCCTCATCCTATCACTACATGCCCTTGTAAAAAGTCCCTCTCCAGAAGACAGCTGACTCTCCTAAGACAGGTGAGAGTGGGTGATTGACAGCAAGATGAAAAAGGGTCCAAAACATGGGTGCAATGTGAACAAAAGCATTGAAATGAGAGGAAGAAAGACTGAGAACAGAAGAAAGAGGAGAGATACTAACAGCATCAGGGAAGACACTGTGACTATGAGAGGACTGGCCTAAGGGGATTCTGCTCTGTACCAAAGACAAGCTGCGGATCCAGAAATATTAAGATGGCACTAGATAGGACTCCACTCTCTAGTTTTACACTTTCTGTGATATTACATTTGGAAATGGATACCTACTAATTCAGACAAGTTTGGACACAAGGGTAAGAAAGATTTGGAAGTCTGGCAGCCTCGGGCAGCATGTTTAAGTTCTGCAGAAAGGCAAGAGTCACCAGCAGGAAGGCAATTCCTACTGCAATCACCTCTAATGCCATTCAGCTGTTACCTGGATGGGGTATCACATGTGAAGATAAGTCACAAAATCTGAGAAATGAATGGAAATATTAAAATAACAGATACCTAAATCTGTAATTTTTCTCATTTTTGCCTTACAGAGAGAAAAAGTTGGAAAGACTTTGCCTAGGAGCTGTGGGACAGCTCTTGCAAATTGAGCAGGATGTATGGGATTACACAACAGAAATCCCACCTTGAAGCACTAGCATATGAGTAACAAGTAATCCTCACTGGATTAATGACATTTCAGTTTGGAGAAGAGACAATAGAGGTAAAATTCCACTAGATGGAATAGTTGAAGCAGATATTAACAGGCCATGTGTGGAAACTTAAGTTTTGGGCCAACACATCCTATTATCTACTTTACTTGGAAGAGGAGCAGAAACTTATAATATACACTTTCTTCTTCGTGTTTGGGAGCAAACTGAAGCAGTACTCCTATGAGGTCTTCCTGTGTAGGACCTGAGTAAACCCAAGTATTTTTAACTAGGACCCTCCAGATTTAGGACCAAGTAACTAAAAAAGGATTTTAGTTATTTTATAATATAGTTGTATTAGTAGCAATAATTTTATAGTCATTATAGATTAACCAAGATGAAAAAAATATCCCATTTTTGCTTCAGATTGAATAACTCTGTTTCATTTGTGCATTATTTAAAGTTCTTTATTCTACTTTTAAAGCTCTTCGGTTTCAAAACACAAACACTGTTTTCAATATTTGTGAAAAGCTGAAACAAAATATCTCACCCAAAGGAGAGCTCTTTCTCTTGAAAGCATTTATACAAAAAAGTCCAATATTTTCAAAACTTTCTTTTTTTTTTTTCTTGAAAATGTTTACAAAAAAGGAGAGAAAATTTTGAACGTCTTATTCTTAGCTGTTGATGGGCAGCTGCTAATTACTCCAAAACTACTTTTTTTCCGAATTTATTACATTTGAAAACATTTTATCCTGCTCTAGGGCAAAGCCCAGATGCATGAGATCTATGGCGAGGCCTTGACCCTCAGGGAATAGCTTCATCTGAAGAAAAAGATAATATCATGATTAGTATGGGATCATCTGGGAAAAGACAGAGAACTCCTTTCACCAGATCTCACTTCCCCCTGAAAGCCTCCTGCCTTTCACCTTTTGTTGCTGGCATTTTTGACACAACTCCATTCTGGAAATTGGAAACCAAGGCTACCATGGTCAAGCAATATGTCTCGCTCCTTTGTGCACCTGGTCAATAGTCTCTTGTATCGCTGAACTCAGGGCACAGATGGTTTACATAGCTGAAAGACCTACCACACTCTTACTGCAATATGATCCACCACCAGGATTTGGTTCCTTAGGCAGAAGATATTAATTGTAATTTGACTGGATGACTAAAACACTAATGAATTTCGAAGGTCTGTATAAATCTACTTAGAGAATAATAAAAAAAAATCTGCATCTTTGTTATAATAAAAATACTTTAGAAATACCAATGTATATGTGTTCATAACATTTATAGAAGGAGGTTTTGTTACATCACAGCAGTTTTTCTCAATCTGCATTTCCTGGATATCATTAGAATTTTAGAATCAATAAAAAGATGTCATGAGATTTACTGCAAAGCATTAATCCACTTTTATTCTGCTGTTCTTAGAAGTTGAACTGGTGGAGAGGCACTTCCAATAACACTCTAATCTAAACCCAACTCCCAGTTTCATCACTGGAAGTCATACAAGTATATTAGATGCATAAATGTCTTCCTGACCCAATTACTCCTAATGGGATATATATAGCAAAAAAATCAATGTCACCGTCTTTTAAGTGGTGCATTCAGAATGTCTGAGAATTGACCTCTATTGCGTTCATTCATTTTCAAAACTTTTCCCTACTTCTATAATATTTGCCTTTGTGAATCACAGCAATCTATTATCAGTGGATAAGCAACATTCTCCTGCAATGTATAAATAAGTATTAAGGAGCAAAGGTAATTACAGTACAAGCAAGGCTGTCACATCAACTTCAGGAACTAGTCTGAAACTGTTCACTTGATGCTTGCCAGAGCTGGAGATTGCTGAGAGGAGGGAGAATTGCCCTGAAACTAGCTGGAAAATGAGCTCTGAGGATTTGTTTTAGATGTTTTTGGCCATCCCAACTGTGTTTTAGAGGTTATCTCAGGCTTTTAAGGGGTAGCAACACTAGCTAATATCTGAATTTATATTGCCTGGGAAAGTCGGTCTGGACAAAGACAGAGAACACAAACAGGACTTGCTAAATGTGGACTCAGATCCTCCTGTGCTACCATTGTGACAGGGATGGTAACTTCTGGAAAGCATGTGAAACAATCAGATGGAGATATAAAGCACTGCAGAGAAATTCACAGGAACCCATCTATCAGACCCCTAAACTCTCTCTCTCCACGTAGGAAACTGCTGGTTGATAGCTGAGAAAGGACATTTCCAATTTCTCCAGCTACAAACAACGGTAGCTCTGTGAGCTCAGCTCCCATCCTGCTGGCCCTTGTCAGTCCACCTTGACCCCTGCTGCCCTGCAGGAGCACAGACAGCAGAAGCTCTAACCAGGAGACTGCAGCCCTGTGCTTCTAGTTATAGACACAGCTTTTCTCTGTATTTGTTTTTGCAATCACTTTTTGTCTGATACATATACCTTTCCAGTTAACTTTGGGAATACTGTGCTTCCCATGAAAAAAAGTAAATATTCATAATTTGTTATTATCTAATGATTCCATTGTTTTAATATTTTGTTATGAATTAATTAAAAGTAATCTTCATTTCAAGCTATTGATGCTAGGATTTTCTTGGAGAAGCAAGATCCCATTTTATTTACAATCTATCAATGTATACTATAATCCGGTTAAATTGTCTGGGATATTGCAGGGAAGCTTACAGGACAGAAGATCGCCGCTTTATCTTTTCTCAGTTTTACTTTCTTTTCCATTCTCTTTCTTTGTCTCCCAGTTCTGATATTCAGCAATCAGATCTCATTAAAAGCTTCAGAACATTCACACACTTAAATATATGCAGATGCTGATACCGATGTCTCTGTAGTCTGGATTCAAATTTATTCTTGTGGGAACCATTCTCAAAGCTGAAGAGTATTGCAGTTTTTGCAGAAATTTTCCATGACTTGCTGCTCATCTAGGGTAATTACCATAGTCTTCTACTTCTCTTACAGGTGTTTCATCTTTTTCAAATAATAAGCTGGAATCAATACAACATACACTGATGTTTTTCAGGCAATTCACATAATTTGTGACCCTAATTGTGACCTGCGTTCGTTACATGTAGCCAACATTTGGTAACAGTTAAGAGTGTATTTATAAATAGAGGGAATCACACCCCTTGTTACAGGATATTTTCCTAACCATAAAGTGTGTGTAAATCTAGATCTGAGAGCCCATCATCTCTCATCTAGAAGCTGAGCTGCTGGACCAGGAATGGAAAATTTGTGGGTGCAGAAAAATGGACAAATAAAAGCCAGCCCAGCTCCACAGATTAGTAGCAAGATTGCTGAGCTGGAAGGAGACATGAATCTCCAAATCCCGCTCCTTGAACTATTTCCATTTCTTGGTTGTTGATTGTGTAATGAAAATGCACTGCCCAGGGAGCGAGAGATAGAGCTTTGTCTCTGCTCACCTCTCCAGTTAAAGCCTTAAAAGCTGTTTCAGTGCCTGGCAAAACATACAGACCACCACCATATGAAGGAACTGTACCTTAGGAAGTGGTGATTCTGAAAAGGACACGGAGTTGTTGGTGAGGAGGCAGCTGTGAGTCATGACATCAGCTCCCCATGTGCCGCTGCACATCAAGCAACTCTTGAACGTGTAGAGAAAGGAACTTGGAAAAGAAGATAACTGCTGTATGGAAGAACTGCCTAAAACTGGAATAATCTATGGGAACAGTGGCTAAAACTGCAATAACATCTTGACAAATTGGAGAAGATTGAGAGAAGAACCTTGACAGTGACCATACAACTGGACTTGCAATGAAAGTTTTAGCCCTAATGAGAAAAAGTTGTTTGCCTCCAAGGAATATTTCTATGGAAAAAGACATATCTGATAATATTTGCTGCCAACTTCAAATTCAAGATCAACAGTTTTTCAAAAAGAAGCGTTGTCTGTTCTTCAGCATGTTTTATTCATGAAGTCAAACAGTGATCCTCGTAGTCCTTTCAGACTTTATAGGCAGTGAATTTATGATCAGCACCAATTGCATGTACAGTGCAAATATTGAGAAGCTAACTTTATTTCTCATTGTAGCTGTGAAATCCATGTGTGCAAAGGGCTAAAAAAATACAATGTAAGTTTTTCTCAGAAACAGAAAACGTCTTAGCTTTTTCAGATAATGTTGCTCTCTGCATTAACTGCTAGTCAAAGCAAATTTTCCTCTTTTATATGTCTAAGTCTGAGATCTTTTTGCTTTCTCTCTTGAGTATTTTGAAGTAATTATTAATGTTGCTTGCTTGATTGATTCTTAACTTCAGTACCATTGCAGAATCCTCAGATTCTGTCCTAGGATAAGATGCTATAAAGGTGTAAAATATTGCTCCTAAGAAGAGCAAAAAAATGCAGTCCAGAATCTGCTACTTTTCATTTTCAGGTATGCCACTGTGTGGGTTTTTTTAAAATATTGATTAATTAATAACAAACTTTGCCACATGGTTACCCATGCATGAAAACGCCCAAGTACAAAAGACAACCAAAATAAAACCTCAAGTGAAAACAGTCAGCGAAGTCTCAGAGTAAGAGGGACACAGTCTTCAAAATCCTAACAGATCTTTAGATAAAATGGAAATAAGCAAAACCAACAAACTAAAAACCAGGTGATGCAGAAAGTGGAGATGGTAGCTGGGTGGGATTTTATGCATGGGCACAAGTATGGTAGACATGGTAGCAGTGTTTTACAGCAGAGGCAAGGAAACCATCAACAATACTATAGCTTTTGTTTCCTCCTACAAAGGGAGTAGGTTTAACATGAATATGCACCCTTCTAAATATTAATTAAACAGTTGTTGCTTATTGGTGACGCTAGCGTACAGCACACGATATGCAATTGTCAGTGGCTGCACAGTGTGACTCAGAGCACATCTCAGCCCTTGCTCCTCCAGAGCTTCCTTTGCTTTTCCTTCTCTGCTGCTGAAGTGAAGGGCGTACTTCACCAGCAGTTATGCATTTATCAGCAGATATATTTTACCTAGCAGCTAGTTCTGACAATCTGATTAATTGAAGTCTTCTGTTGCTCTAAATCTCTTCATTTTAAGCACATTTTAGTCAGTTTCCTAATCTCGAGCAAATCGCTGTGTTTTCCATGCCTTTGTTTTATTCTTCCCTCTTTGACTATTTGGTTCATTTCCAGGATAAACTCTATGGGACAAGAAATCTCTTATTGTATATGTTTGCTCAGAGGCATCTGAATTTGAAAGGGGTACTTGAATTCTGACGGAGACCTCTAGGTACTGCCACAACAGAAACCCACTGGTGTTGGTTCTTTCTAAAATGGGAAACTAATTAAAAAACCATTCTTCCATTTTTTCTTAGACAAAAATCTGCAAATTCAGGGTTAGTTCTTACTTTTTGCCTCTCCCTTTCAACATCAAGTGATTGGAAATGAAAGGAAAATACAGCAGTAGAGTTTCTGATACCCCGTGTACTGGAGTTAACCAATAAAGCATGGGGTCCGCTCTGCCCGACTGGACTCGCGCTGCAATGTCAGGTGCTAACAAAGTCCCAGGGCCAAAGCAGATGAAGCTCTGTGTCTGATCAGTAGATATCCCCCCGAGAAAGATCTGTTGGCACAATGTAGGCACGACAGCCCCTCTGAGGGGAGTTCAAAGCACTTGCCGTCGTTGACTATCCAGGATGTACTTACCTGCAGAGAGTGGGTTCCTCAGGCTACATATGTACCAGTTCCTTAGATGTGCTTGGGACAATTCTCGGTCACTGAGGCTGACTGGCAGCGCACAGCCTGTGTGCGTGCTGCAGTCAGCTCTTTTACCCTCCAAAACTGGGTAACTTCCTTTAAAACACTGATGGCAAAGGTTTCTCTCACCTAGGCCGTGCTCTCGTGCAAAACTCTTCTTGGCAACTGTTTGGAAAAGTTCTGCTTATTGGGAGAAAATGTTTCCAGGATCGTTCCAGTGATTACACTCTATAAATAATTAAGTCCTAGTGCTTAGTTCCTGTCCCAGACTTTTTAACTTACTAGCATAGATGTAGCCTACATATCCAAAAACCAGGAGCAAGTTAGGCAAACTGGATCCCATGCAGAAGGTCTACCCCAGTTACAGACCTAGCCACATCTCTGAAATAGATACTGGCTTTTTGGCAACTGCAAGGGGAAAAGAATAAGATGTGTAGGCTGCAATCTGAAAAGGAGGGGAAGTGCTTTCCTTTTATAGTTCCTTTTATAGTTCTTGTATGTGGTATTTTGAACACCGAGAAGCAGCTGCTTGGACAAAACTTGATTAGCTCAGGTCATTGCAAAAGTAAGAGTAATAAATCCTGAATATTCCTTAAAACTAAGTGGACATTTAATGCATTGCAAAACATTCCAAGACAAATTAGGTTTAGCAGGTTTCAAACAAGAATCTGACTATCCAGTTATACTAGTTAACACTTAAATGGAACATTGGGAGCAATATAAAGCCTGACGTTTCAAGTTGTAAAAATATTCTTAAATTTTAAAGATTAGCATGAGATCTTCCTGGCAAGGAGACGGGGACAGATTATCCCCCATGTGCCTGCTGTGGAATTTCCTACATGTTTTTCTGAAGCATCTGGTGCTGGCTGCCATCTGAAATAGGCGGGACTGAAAAGCTAGGGTTTTCTGCCCCCCTGTCCTCCCCAAATGGCACTTTCTGTGTTTCCAAATTGAGATGGAGTTGATTGGGTTTTGCTGATTATTTTCTCCACACTGTTCAGCACATACACTGAGATTTATGATTTCTGGGGCTCCTTTTGGTTGTCATTTTCCCTGGTTTTATTAAAGTGCTAGCTCAGGGACCATTGCAATATGGGTTGCAATCAATAAATCTTCAGCCGTTTGCACTTACTTTACCAGAAAAGTTATATTTCTATATTTCAGTCCCCCGACTCCTAGAATGTTTGCTTATTTTTCCGCTATTCCCTCTCACTTCCTCAACCAACCAACGCTGGGTTTCTGCCAAAGAATGAGCAGGCACAGGGAGTTACCAGCAATCTCCCTTGGAGCAGCACCACTTGCACGGCTTCTGCTGCTTTAAGGAAACACAGGCCCAGGTAGTTTGCAGCAGAAACCAGCTCTTTTCCTCATAAGCAGTCCCGCAACCTCTAAGCAATTTGCTGACAGATATGGGGGTCTGCAGCTCCAGCAGATAATTATTGGAAAGATACGTTGCTTTCCCAGATTACCACCATAACTTCCTGATTATATTGCAAAGAAGCAATTAAATGATCTGCCATGCGATTTTGACCTTACTATTTGCAATAGCTGCTTTGGGCTTCCTATAGCTGCGCATTCTCACCTTACACGCGAGGACTAGAATACATAGACCAGCAGAGGATTAAAGAGAGGAGTGTTGCAAGAGCTGTCACTTCGGACATTTAATTAGTTTGAAGTACAAAGAAAGTGGAAGAAAGGTCTCTGAGTTAAAAAAAAGAAATGCTGGAGGCTTGACAGCAATACTGGAAATCCCACCTCCTGACACGTTCACCCAGTCACCTCCACAGCCTGTGCATTCAACCACCAACACAGCAGTTAGTAACAGCTTCTTTTCAATGGATGATTTCTAATTAAGCATTTTGTAATATATTTGAATTCTGGAGGAATTTGAACATGGAGCTAAAATACCAGCTTGCACCTCCTTGTACTTTAATAGCAGTAATGTGACAATTTGTTTTGGTATTTCTACTTATTGGATTATTCTAAAACATCCACATACATACTCATACTTTTTAAGTAGGTGAAACAGAAAAAAAATAAGATAAACTCAACCAATCCTTTTTTTAGATAAGATTTCAGACTCGTGACATTTCAGACACAAAGCTTCTGCAGTGGATTCAAGTTCTACACAGGAGCGTTACACACCCTGTTTTGGGGGATCACTCCTGGCTGCCACAGTCTCAGCTTTTCAAAATGCATCATATCCCTGAGTGCCAAATGCAATTAACAGTGTTTGCCAGTTTTCCAGATTTACAGCAAAAGAAAGGGGCAGCAGCCTGCTGACCTGTTCTCTGAAGGAGAAATTAGAAAAGCTCCAGCTGGTGTCAGAAGACGTACATAGGCTAAGAACCACTAGGCTAAGAAACTGGGGAATGTCTTGAATAAAGAGTTACCTGAACAGTTGAGGGGTTTACAAATCAGAGCTGAATCACAAAGGACCATCTTGAAATTAATCATCTGGTTTACAAGGCATTTGTGACCACTAAAGGCGTGTGTCCTGCTCACTGTAAAATGCAGCTGAATGAATAAACTGCAAGTGCACAGCACCTAGCAGGACTGAGACCTACATATACCACAAAGTAAAAATGTTCATTTGTAGGACACCAGCAAAAATTTAGGTGAATAATTAAGTAATAATTCAGTTTCCAGCAGGCCTGTAGGACTTTGTCTGAAATCTGAATTGCATTTTGTTGCTTTGTTATTGCTGAAGTGTCGAAAGATAGGATATGTGCAAGTAGGTGATGAAAATGGAACAGAATTCATTAATACTATAGGTGGGATGGATCTCAACCACCTTAGTTCCTTAAAAGTTAAGTTATCCAAGTCTTAGGTAAATCCTAAAGGTAGGGGAAAGGTTAGCCTCTGCTGACACCTACTTCTTTCTGTCCATGATAAAAGGAAGCCCTGTGTGACTAAGTTAGATGATTAACTTGTAGGCAGCTAAAATTAGGTGAGGAAAATTCCACTTTACGTCACCAGGCTTGTGAGGTAAAATTAGTGTCTATTGGACTGTGGGGGACTGTTGTACAAACAAAAGGGAAGAAAATAGTTTCACATAGAAGTGCTCGAAAAAGCCCACTCCAAAAAAGCACCTACTGTAAGGCTCTTACCTCCCATTTCCAATGGATTACAAGCCTCATTGCTAAAGCTGGGGACTAGAAGCAGTCAGAGTAATAAAACAGAAACTTTGTCTTGGCAAAGAAAGTATGAAGATGATAAAAAGAAGGTGACCTTTAGAAGCCTCATCCTTAGATGCTGGAAGTGAGAACAGATTCATGAGTTGAAAGAACAGCATATACCAGCTGAGATTTCGAGGGTCTTTAAAACCTCAACACTACCAGCGTCTCCCTGGAATACAGTTAGGTATCTGACAAGTCAGATTTTTATTATTTTAACACTTTTTTATTTTTTCAAAATGTTACTGTTCCAAATACGTTGCTTTAAGGAGATTGTTTCATCTCTGGCTATAATTGCTATTGCTCCCAGCATGAGGAGACATCTAGATGATGGATATGCCAGAGGTGCTAGCGTAATTGCTGTCAGTGTACGTAGGATTTCAAACTCCAGGTCTGGCCTGAAAGTAAGAGAACTGTGTGCAGCTGAAGTGATGATCAGACCTCAGAATAGGTTACACTGAATGAGACCAAAACGACGATCGATTGATAAAACCATCCAGTCTCAACTGCAACCTCGGTAGTTCGGGTGTGCAAAGAGATTACAGTCTGCTTCTGAGCTGTAAAGAGCTTTTTCCTAACTTAATGTTAGAACTAGTCACCTTGCAAGTTCTTCAGTATGTTTGAAAGTAAGCACAAGCACTCTCTTCACAGAATTGGATTTTGGGTGTCTTAAGGGTGCATCAGGAAGCAGCTCATTTGAGAT
Source organism: Burhinus oedicnemus (assembly GCA_008921705.1). Lineage (NCBI taxonomy): Eukaryota > Metazoa > Chordata > Aves > Charadriiformes > Burhinidae > Burhinus > Burhinus oedicnemus. The sequence continues at coordinate 5,495,198 of VFFE01007706.1, forward strand.
CTCATCAGACTGTCAAAGTGCTTGTTGATAGTGACTGTTTTGAAGGACATTTCCAGTTGCATTTTCACTTCTGTGTTAGACCTTTCCCTGTCATTCTATCTGCCATATGTCCCTCTTCTCCTCTCACTCACCATGGTGAAACCAATGTGAAGCACGTGGAATCACTGTTTTTTTCCCCATGTGCTTTTTATCTTGTTCTTTTGATATACTTTCTGAGGCTTTTACTTTAATGATAGTTCCAAACCGTTTCCTGTACTTTCGTTAATCTTTCAGTACAGACCTACTTTCAGCAGACGGCTCCTCTTATTTGCATGCCAGCACAATGTTAAGCCCTTTCAGCCTGATTTGAATGATTGACAATTTTAGTTCCTTTTAGCAGTCTGGAACAACTGATTTACCGCTGTGGGTGTAACTGCTTTCTTTCTGACATTGCTAATTTACCAAATGAATTGTGTTCTTGCAGATTTACTGAGATTAACAGAAATTGGAAGGTAAAATTATGTAAGTCAGTTGCAAACTTATTCTAAGTATTTCACTTAAACAGTTTTTCATCTTTTCAAAAGTAGGCTCCATGTGCTACCATTAACTAAGGTATAATTGATACAGATGGGTATTGCATTTTTATTTCTAAGTAAATAAAAAAAATCCACCTCTGACATTATAGCTAACGTTCATGGAAAAATCAATAACATAGCAATAACTTCCTGCATATATCTTTTATGATTGCTTTTCTCATTCTTCTTCATTCTATACAACCACAAATGAAACTGAAATAAAAATGAAGAATTTACAGTGAGTCCAGGATTCATTTCAAATTCAGGATTTAACTGAATATACATTGAAGAAAAACAGGAGAAATGCAGAGGTAGTTAATTACTTTCTTATGCTTTATTTCAGGTTGCTTTGCATTTTATTAGGAGCAAGGAAGGTATGGCAAAGAATATAGTGATATCTTGAAATGTGTAAACAGACATTACATTAAGTACCTTAGAGGTTTGCAGGGCTGCTCTCTGTGGCCTTACCATGCCAAACCTGAGCTCTGTGTTCCTAAGGCGGTAGGAGATGGCATCCTTGCTTTGCAGTGTGGCTGATCTGAAATTAAACAAACACTATTTGGGGTAGGGCTGAAAGCTTTGCTGAAAATTCCCACTCATTAAAACTAAACCTGTTTTCACAGTGGATTGAGTTTCAAGGTTTTTCAGCCTTAAACAAAATGCATAATAAGGTTTTCTTTTTTTTTCACATTTGTTAAAACCCTGCTCATTTGATAAAGATGTTCTCTTTTATAATTTCAAATTGACTTGTTGTGTATTTATAGTCAGTTATAGAAAAAAACCCCTCGTTTTGATGTGGGATTAAAATCAGTTACATAAAACTTATTTCTCTTCCTAAGTGCTATATGTCAAAGTTACTCAAAATAAGTTTTGATTCCTATGCCTTTAATTTCCTTGCTACTGTACTGTGGAAACATCTCCCCTCCCCCCCTTTTTTTTTAATCCTGATTTGGATTGAAGTTTTATTTTCATTTAATGTATTTTTCATTTCCATCCAGGTCTCACTTGCAGGGGACTGTGAAGGGAACAAGAACATTTACAAAAAGAAATCTCAGACGATGTTAACAGAGGGAGTTAATATCTAACTGCCTGCAAGGAGAGAAAGATAAAATAACTTCTTTTGGATTTATTTTTTTTAGCGTGTTCTCAAGGTGTGGTAAACCTACAAAATTGCTGAGGAACATTAAAGGCAGAAATACCATGCTTTTGCTAACATTGCTGCACTTAACGTCCATTGATGCAAGCGAGCAGGTAATTGGGTCCAACGTGTTTGTCGTTCTCAGGAAGCTCTTCTGGCCAACATCTGCCAACCACAGCGTTTGCAAGGATGCAAGCACTCCATCCTGGAAAACACACAAGTGCACCAAGTAGGGGCAAACATGTTTAAGCCTCGCCACTAGTGGCTGCTGTGGGCCGGGAGGAGAAATGCCAGGAACACACGTGGCAGCACTGGTTTAAGGAGCCAGAAGAAAAGCGCCCAGGGCAGCGGGCTCACTAGAAAACACAGCTCAGTTTAGAAGTAGCTCTACACCACAAGAGAGGAGGCAATTGCAGAGACCTCGCAAGCATCCCACGCTAGGAGTTTGCATTGCCATGTGTTCACTGTTATTGTCAGCTGCCTCAATAGATAACACTGACAATTTGGTTTACTCCGGGCTGCAATCGGCCTTCCAAGTGGGATGTGGACCCATCTCCTCTGAGGAGTTGCTTTTTCTCCTCCTAATCTCTGTGGTAGGGAAGAAGGTCTCCCCCAATGCTTGCTGGGCTGGCAGCCCACTGCTAAGTGAGCAACATTTCCAGAGTAATGGATATGGGCAGTTGCGTCTCGGTGTAGGGTCAGTTAAAAGGCACACAGCAGAATGTTTTGAAATGGACATCTGGCATGCAGTAAATGCATTTAGGAAGCAATAAACAGCTCATTTTGAATGACTTCTGCAATTGGTTTCAACACAAGCAGTTGGTGGAAAAACAAGCTTTTAGAAAGGTCATTTAGTGCCATATATAACCCATCTCTTCCAGTTAAACTGCTTAGCAGTGTACAAAGCAAATCCCAGCCCATTTCTGGTCTGATAATTAATAGAGTCTTCTACTCTAGCTGGAGCAGTACAAAGAAAGTGAATGTTGTCCTTGTTATCCAGACTTAATAATTTACCATTTGAATTGTCACGGTGTCTCCGAAAGAAGCTGATTGTTGAAATCCAAGTGCAGTAGATGTGAAAGATTTTATATTGTATCTTCAAGATGAACACGGAATTCACATGTTATTAGTCAGTAATAGATTACTGACAGCGCTTGGAAAAGGAGAAAAGATTTTTGATTGTAAGACATAACACTGCAATTTTCTTGCTGGTATTCTGTTCAAAGAGTATAAATAAAATATGAATACTAAAGCATTTAATTTTCTAAACCTTAAAAAAGGAAAGATTTTTTCCCCCTTTTATTTATCATTGGATAGATGAGCAGCTTGAGCATTACAAATGTAGGTTTCTAGTGATAAATAAAAGGGTCAGATTTCTAAACTGGCCAGACAGATTGACACTGATACATGACAAATACATTGCAATTACCCTGAGAGGCTATTAGTTAGTTCCTAAAGTAAAATTTTTGAGGAACTAAGCTGTCACTTCTAGACAACATTGACTCCACATGCTCCAGATTCAAAACCAATTATCTTTACTCCTGAAAATCATTGTGGTTAGTTTGATTTAGATATATCAAGTCTGCACTTATGTAAATGAATGCAAGTGAATCATCACATTTCAAGTTGTGCACAAAAACTGCAATGCCCCAGGACAGGTTACTCTGATTTTTTGTGCGTGTAGAAATGTCAGGAAGAGAGCTTGGTGTTTCAGATTAGTGTTGTATTAACTGAAAGTATGATGGTGTCAGTAACTGTTCATGAACCTACTCTATGGTAAGGCGAAAAAGCAATAGGGGAAGAGAAATTTGGAAAATTTTCATTTTGGCATTTTATTTTAACATATCATACTAAAATATTCTAAATGAAAACTTTTTTTTTTTAAATTAACTTTAATTTAGAAATCAAGATGATTTTTTTTTTTTGCCAGAGTATTACTTCGTAATTCTTCTGTTGATCACCACTTGAAAAAAAATGGTTTATGCCATTTTAACCAGAAGCCCCACCCACAATGTATGGCTCTTTTCTAAGAACAAATGTGTCTCCTTTTCTAAGCATTATTTTCTTAATTATTAGTTAAGAATCAAGAGACATATAAATTACAATTCATGACACATGATAGAAATGTAAAGTTTCAGATTAACATTGTATTAACTGTGCGGCCTCCTGCCCAGGCCTGGCTCAGAAACAAGAATTCCATTTTGCCAAAAATGTCAATATTTCAGTCTTTGTTTTCATTTTGTAGAGTAAGGCAAAGAGCATTCAGCATTTTCATTAAATATCCAGGAGAGCAGTGATCAGTCAGCATGCCATCAGCTTGGGCGGTCGGGTCCCATCAGCACACTGGTTCTTACCGTGCCCCAGCCGAATTTGTATTCAAAAAAGCCATTGCTTCCTCTAAATGGGCATCGGGGGTGAGGGAGCACTGAGTGATCTACCCTACGCTAATTCTAGGTTAGTGTTTGGCTATAAAGTGGTATCTCTTTGGATGATGTAAATTTGTAGTGATGTGCCGTAATAAGAAGAAAAAACTAATCCTGTCTGTGCCCTTCCTACATCCCCCAAATTACAGGATATTTCTGCTGAGAGAACCTGCAAAAAGGTAGTTAACACTGACCTCAGATGGTCATAATTAGGTCTGTAAGCTAATGAGCTATTGAAGCCAACAATTCCAGCTGCATTTCTTCAAAAATTGCTATTCAAAGTCATTTGTCTCTGGACCTTGGCACAGTCTCACATAAGGTATGACTGTGCTTGTAACTTGTGCAGATACAGCCAATATGAATCTCACTAATTTACTGCAAATAACATCAGAGAGTTCAGTGTGGGCAAGTTGGTCAGGCACTCGCCGAAGGCTTGAGGTGGGCACTTCAGAAAATGCTTCAGCAATGTCACAGCCAGCCGGTTTCCTAAGCCAGCTAAGCCAGGTCAGGACTGTTAAATGGAGACACCACCTCTAGTTCAGAAATCCTGCAATTCTCACATTGCTGGGTGATGGGGAAATACTCTGGGCAAGAGTTTATCTGTGCTAACTGGGGCTTCATGGTCCTTTTGGCTGCAGCTGGTAGTGGGGGACTGTGCTAGCCAATGGTATCCTGCTGTCCAACCTTCTGCATAGGTTCCTGAGTAATTTCTCTGGCAGATATGGAATCATAGAATCACGGAGTTGTTTAAGGTGGAAAAGAACTTTAAGATCATGGAGTCCAACCATTAACCTAGCACTGCCAAAACCACCACTAAACTGCGTCCCTAAGTGTCACATCTACAAGTCTTTTAATTACCTCCAGGGATGGTGACTCATCCACTTCCCTGGGCAGCCTGTTCCAATGCTTGACAATCCTTCTGGTGAAGAATTTTTTCCTAATATCCAGTCTAACCCACCCACCCCACCCTCCCTCAGCATAACTTGAGGCTGTTTCCTCTTATCCCATCACCTGTTACTTGGCAGAAGAGATCGACCCCCACCTCTCTACAACTTCCTTTCAGGGAGTTGTAGAGAGCGACAAGGTCTCCCCTCAGCCTCCTTTCTCCAAGCTAAACCACCCCAGTTCCCTCAGCTGCTCCTCATAAGACTTGTTCTCCAGACCCCTCACCAGCTTTGTTGCCCTTCACTGGACACGCTCCAGCACCTCAATGTCTTTCGTGTAGTGAGGGGCCCAAAACCGAACACAGTATTTGAGGTGCAGCCACATGAGTGTAGACTACAGCAGGACGATCACTTCTCTAGTCCTGCTGGTCACACTATTTCCGATACAAGCCAGGATGCTGTTGGCCTTCTTGGCCACCTGGGCACACTGCTGGCTCATATTCAGCTGGCTGTTGACCACCACAACCAGGTCTTTTTCTGCCTGGCAGTTTTCCAGCCACTCTTCCCCAGGTCTGTAGGGCTGCATGGGGTTGTTGTGACCCAAGTGCAGGACCTGGCACTTGGCCTTGAACCTCATACCAGTGGCCTTGGCCCATCGATCCAGCCTGTCCAGATCCCTCTGCAAAGCCTTCCTGTCCTCAAGCAGATCAACACTCCTGCCCAACTTGGTCTCATCTGCAGACTTACTGAGGGGATACTCACAGAATCACACAGAATCACAGAATGGCAGGGGTTGGAAGGGACCTTCGGAGATCATCTAGTTCAACCCCCTGCCAATGCAGGTTCACAGCAGGTTGCACAGGAACGCATCCAGGTGGATTTTGAATATCTCCACAGAAGGAGACTCCGCAACCTCTCTGGGCAGCCTGTTCTAGTGCTCTGCCACCCTCAAAGCAAGAAGGTCCTCCTCATGTTCAGCCTGAATTTCCTGTGTTCCAGTTTGTGCCTATTGCCCCTTGTCCTGTCGCTGAGCACCACTGAAAAGAGTCTGGTCTCATCCTCTTGACAGCCATCCTTTAGAGTCTCTCCAGTAGTTCCTTGTCTTTCTTGAACTGGGGAGCCCAGAACTGGACACAGTACTCCAGATGTGACCTCACAGAGTAGAGGGGCAGGATGACCTCCATTGACCTGCTGGCCATGCTCTTTTTAATGCACCCCAGGATACCATTAGCTTCGTCTAGACCCCCTCATCCAGTTCATTGACAAAGATATCAAACAAAACTGATATATCTTTAAGAGCATCCAGCTTTGGACAGAAATATGAACCTAGCATCAGAGCATTTCATTTTCTGATGAAGCCCACCAAGGGCTTCAGTGGGCCAACAATATTTACACCAGCACGGATCAAACCATAATAATCAAGCCCACATGCAAAACCCACAGGCTCACTAATGTGCATACAAACAGGTTACCCTTCTTTTTCCTTGCTTACTCCTTAACACCACGACTTTGTCCTTTAATATTTACTACCTGCCTCTCAGGCTGAGTGAGAGAAAGCAGCAGAGACAGAGGGTTCATGCCAAACCCTTTACAAGGGATTAGTGCTGTTCAAGGGCTGGAGACTGCCAGTCAGGGGAAGGTCACCTGTCTTGTTGGAAAAGTTAAGCATTTCACTGAACATGGAGATTTGACAGTGGCGCACGACACACTGGTGGCTTTATCACACCTAGCTGAAAGTTTATATGCATTAAATCATCCTGCACTTTTCCCAGGATCAGGTTGGGTTAAACACCTTTCAAAGTGATGCTACTCTAAGCAGAATAGATATTTGTGACAGTAGCTCAAGATTGTTCTGTCTTGATAATTCAAAATTTGAAGTATTTGGAGCACTATAATTAAATAAGAGCACAGCTCTGAATCACATCTGGCCTTTGAAAGTTTATGGGATATTTAAATTATTTTGATGCACAATTTGGGTTGTTGATTAACATTTTTGGTTGAATATAAAACAAATTATTAAAAAACTGTTGTGTGCCTATATAAAATTGAACAATATTAGAAACATGATTACAATAGACACTGTAGAAGAATAAAATTGTAACAAAAGAGGGTGTGTTTTTATTGGAAAACTTTGCTTCTTGCAGCCCATTGATTGGGAGAGCAACACCTTATTGACAGATTAATTATCTGTTAAAAAGGAGTTTAAAATTTTGTTGGATTGGAGGTGAAGAGAAGGGAGATTATAAAATCAATAATTAACCTGCTTGGCTTCCAGTACTTTCAACAGACTGTTTGGAACCAGGGAATTTTGGGGGGAAGGTGGGAGCTGGCTGGCTTTTGTCCTTGTTTAGGGAAGGGACTGCATATATATGGACAGGTTGTATTCCATTTCCAGATATAAATATCAACCTCAGGAATTAAGAGGCTAGACCATCTGAAGAAACTATCAGCATGTCTTCTTGTTTGTAAAAAAACATTGCAGCAGTTCTGTGCCAGACAGTTTCTTGGCACAACCACAATGATTTCAGAGAGTATTTTGGTTGGAGGAATGCCTGTTTCCAACTGTACAGACACTTGCAGGAAAGGATGCAGGTAAGCTAGGAGTGGAATAGATCGAAGTACAGTAGGTGAAGGAAATTGAGATGGGGTCCTCACACAGTAGGTCTTCACACTAATTAAGAAGTGGGAAAAATGAGTGTGAGGATGGATGACCTTTGAAAAAAGCAGCTCTGTTTCTTCTGCTCCCTTAATTCATCCTCAATTATGTCAATTCAGCTATATCCTAGTAATAAATATTCCCTTCTATGCTTGAAAAATCAAAATCTTATCAGTTTGGCTCCAGTAGGCTCTACTGTTGCCTAGCTATATCTTAGCACCCAGACAGCTGATATATGCTTCTTATTCAAAAAAACCCAAGCTTTTAAAATCCTCCTTGATCATTTGGGGGGGAATTTTCCTCAAGAAAACTGGTGTCATTCCTCACCTTTAAGAATGGAGTCAAAGAGCCATCTAGCCATTATCAGAGCTACAAGCAGCCTGAGCTCACCATCTGCACACAACAAGGACATGCAGAAATAAATATTGTCCTCAGGCTGTGATGCATCTCTTGCTCCTCAGCCACCTCCCCTTAAATGCTGGGCAGAAAGATGAAAAGAAAATGTTTCAGACCTGGCAGGAGGGACGGGGTGAAACTATAGCTCTGAAGTGTGTTCAGAAAGGAAATTAAGGTACTTGGTTGTATCCATAAATCTCCCTCTTGTCAAGCCTCACTTTTTCATAAACACCCTAAGCAAAGACCGAACTTAGAACGAATGTTCAGCATGGGAGATGGGCATGCAGGGGCACAGGTTTCAGCAAGAAACAAAGCACAGGACAGTGAGAGAGGACTTTGTCCTCAGTCTGATACTCACAAAACTGCCTTCCCTCAAGAAAAAATACTCTGAACTTGATCCCTGATTTCACTCTGACCCCTCGGTCAGATGTCGTGGTGGTCAACATGCTGAAAACAACTGCTCAGTGTGCAAAAAACAAATAGAGGATGCGTCAAGAGTGTGAGAGAGGACAATATCAGTAATATTGTAATGCTAGACAATAAACTGATGGTACTCACTGCTGTTATAAATGTTTAAATCCTACACTGTATGGATAGCCCAGGGTGCTGGGGATATTAGCCTGGGGAGGGACACTCAGTCATGCTTGGGATTCACAGATAAGGCATGGGATGCCTCTGGCCTGCTGTGGATATCTTTAGTATAGGATATCAGTGTCTCAAGGTAGGCATCTGAGGCTCACTTCACAATCAAAGAGTAAAGATGAGCATCTTTAGCATTCAATCAAAAAGAATAGACGCCTAACATTGACGATTGTGATTCGAAACAGCCAGCATGGCTTCACCAGGGTCAAGACCTGTCTGACCAACCTAGTGGCTTTCTACGATGGAGTGACTGCATCAGTGGACAAGGGGAGAGCTATGGATATCATCTATCTGGACTTCTGCAAGGTCTTTGACATGGTCACCCACAACATCCTTCTCTCGAAGTTGGAGAGATACGAATTTGACGGGTGGACTGTTTGGTGGATAAGGAACTGACTGGATGGTCACATCCAGAGGGTGGTGGTCAATAGCTCAATGTCCAGATTCCAGATGGAGAGGGCTCATAAGTGGCATCCCTCAGGGATCCGTACTGGGACCGGTGCTGTTCAACATCTTCATCAATGACATATACAGCGGGATCAAGTGCACCCTCAGCAAGTTTGCCAATGACACTAAGCTGAGTGGTGTGGTCTACGTGCCAGAGGGAAGGGATGTCATCCAGAGGGACCTGGACTAGCTGGAGAGGTGGGCCCGAGCAAACCTTATGAAGCTTAACAAGGCCAAGTGCAAGGTCCTACACTTGGGTCGGGACAATCCTTGGTATCAATACAGGCTGGGGGATGATGTGATAGAGAGCAGCCCTGCAGAAAAGGACTTGGGAGTACTCGTGGATGAAAAGCTGAACATGAGGAAACAATGTGTGCTTGCAGCCCAGAAGGCCAATTGCATCCTGGGCTACATCACAAGAACTGTGGCCAGGAGATCCAGAGAGGTGATTCTCCCCCTACACTCTGCTTTCATGAGACCCCACCTGGACTACTGCGTCCGGCTCTGGAGCCCTCAGCACAAGAAGGACATGGACCTGTTGGAGTGGGTCCAGAGGAGGGCCACGAAGATGATCAGAGTGGTGGAGCACCTCTGCTATGAGGACAGGCTGAGACAGTTGGGGTTGTTCAGCCTGGAGAAGAGAAGGCTCTGGGGTGACCTTATAGCAGCCTTCCAGTGCCTGAAGGGGGCCTACAAGAAAGCTGGGGAGGGGCTGTTTGCAAGGGCATGTAGTGATAGGACAAGGGGCAATGGTTTTAAACTAGAGCAGGGTAGGTTTAAATTAGACATTAGGATGAAGTTCTTTACAATGAGGGTGGTGAAACACTGGAACAGGTTGCCCAGAGAGGTGGTAGAGGCCCCATCCCTGGAGACGTTCAAGACCAGGCTTGATGAGGCTCTGAGCAACCTGATCTAGTTAAAGATGTCCCTGCTTACTGCAGGGCGGTTGGACTAGATGACCTTTAAAGGTCCCTTCCAACCCAACACATTCTATGATTCTATGACTCTATGATCAGACAAATTACTATACAAGGAGACAAGAGGTACTAGCTCATACATTTCCTGTATTGCAGACCGCTTGACTCAGATACAGTGAATCACACTGTTTGTGTCTGTGTGCCTGGGTTTCCCAAGAGCATCAGATCTGGTAGATCTTCTCAGAATGTACTTAACTCATGGAAAGCGCTCACCTGGCCACAGGGAATAGCAACTGTGGTCACTCTCAATTAAAAAGAAATAGGCCAAATATTGCAGTAGTCTCTAATTTTGGAAAAAGATATGGTAGATCATTCACTGAGGAAAAAAGTGGAGGATGTGTGTAGCCCAGATGATACTAGAGCCTGATTCTGCATAGACATTTGCCTCATGCTGCATAGATGTGTAGAGTTACTAGTTGCTTTTTTGTCTGATTGTCCTCTTTTCTCCAAAGAGGCATTTGTGATGCTGTGAGCCCAAGGACTCCAACTCTTGACCACAATTGGGAAACGTGAGCAATAAGACCACTTCTAACCTGATTTCTGGAGAGAATGGGGCTTACTGTGATGGTACAGCTTATCAGCGTTCCCTTTCCCCACATCTCCAGCAATACCCTTTGAACTCATCAGTCAGTCCCAACTGGGCAGCGTGTTGCCACTGTCAGCGGCTTCTATCACACAAGCTTTGGTGCTTTAATAAATTAAGACACTGTTTCAAATGTTGCTCCTGCTGTAAATCCAACCCCAAAACATTTTTATCAGGGATTCTTATTTCTCTTTCTTGAAAGCACGTTTTGCATTTTAACTGGTGCCACTGCTCGCAGAGGGATTGCTCTGTTCCTCCTTCGGTCTTCAGGAAGGGCACAGAAACAGTGGGTCTTCAGTTCCGCTGCTGAGAGTTACTGGAGGAAAGATAGAGGGGTGGAGAAGAGAAGCAGAGAGCATAGTAATTAACATTAACTGCAGGCACATATGATTAATGTTATTTGTATAATAACATATAACCAACAGCAGCATCCTCATAACAATAGGTGGTTTGAGGGAATGTCGTGGCAAATGTAAGGAGCTGCTGCTGGTGGATAATGTGCTTCAGCAAAAAGACTTTCTTCATGATTCATGCATTAGAGTTGCAAAAATAACAGTAAGGGGGGAAAAATAGCTCCTCGGTACAAATACCGGACTGCAGCTGAACCTAGCCAGCACCTTTATGAATACTACAAGGACACTGACTTATCACCAGTGTATTTTCTATATAGCACAGTCTTCAAATTGTTAATAGGACTAAATGAAACTAGCTGCAAGCTGTTTTTCTTTGTCTATATCCTACTCTAGTATTTAGACCTTATAAAAATCACCAAAATAGTGGGTTAAATGTGTAAGCCTATGGATATTTTTGTGAGAATTATCCTTCAGTATTACCTCTTCCAGTAAAAAATGCAAGCAAAAGAAAAGAAAATTGTCCCAAACTTTTTTTCCAAAGACCAGAGAAACAGACAGCTTTTATTCTAAGTGCTTGCGCTGCTGTTCATCTGCAGCCTACAGGAAATCAGGTCTGGGAGGGTCACATCCTTAAATCATTTTTCTGTGGCCATCTAATGGTTTGTTCAAGTCACTTTTCCATGCTGGTCCTGGGGAACATTAGGAATGTTCCGTTATACAGGCTGTGGCTCCAGCTCTAGAGAGACATGTGTGATATGCTAAATTTAACCCTCTCCAAGTCTTGCTGGCTTCAATGAGATTATTCATTTGAGCAGAATAGTTCACCAGCATAAAAATAAGCATGGCTGAGCCATGCATTTAGGCTCTTTAATTATAACTGTTGTGAGCTACTATTATCTATGTATTTGTTAAGCATCTACAATTTGCTTAGCACTAGCCATTACTAGATACATTAAACAAATGTAAGGGTTAAATCTAAGTGCCAAAGACAAAATTCTTTTAGGTTCCAATGGGGTCATTATTTCAGTCTTGCGATTTGTAAGAAGAATCTGAAAATAAAATGCCCCCATACTTGGTCAAATAATGAAGAAGAAAGAAGTCTTTAAGTTATTTGCTGAATGATAGAAAATGTTACCCACAATTGAATCTGACATTGGTTTTTTTCTTGGAGGTTATATGCTTCATTTAAACATTTTAAGAATCTTGTGATGGTCCAATATAGCAGAAATCCAAGTCAGGCAGGCATCTTAGGTGCATACCCAGTGGAAAAAGTAGCACAAAAATAGCCAAACAAGATGTTTATATGGTATCTGAAACATGAATAGGAGGGTGAAAATAAGATAATACCTTCACATAAGCAAACAGCATGGTTTCATCTGTTCTGCTGTGTACAATATTGGCCATTCTGCAGGAAGACAGAATTTCCAGCTGATATTGCTGGCAACAGCAGACATGCTTTGGGGCATATGTTCTCTTCACCATCTTTGATAAAAAAACAGCAAATTCCACAGGTTTGAAGCAATGACATTGTTGGAAGCATCACAGGTCTGTAACAACCTAAACTCCTCCAGCTGCTAGTTCCACCCTCCCTTCTAACCCACAGGTATATAGTTCATCCCTACACTACAGAACAGTACCCAAAAGTATACTGGCACATATTTCTAAATCACCTCATGGCAATACTGAAAATTAATTCTGCAGAAGACTCTGATCCACAGCTATACAATCCCAACAGTTGATTTCAAAGGAGGAGCAGGAACATGAGGCTTGGACAGGAGCTGGGGATAGATCTGTCCCTTTCAACATAGCACAGTTACAGATTGGTTTAAACAGATGACGAAACTGCATTCTTCGATTATAGTGGATCTAAAGAACAATGTCCCTATTGAGTCCAGGGTTTTTTGCAGACTTTCAAGCTAAGAAGTCAAGCTTCCAGACTCCCCTTGTGCCTGCTTTCTGTGCGTCTCCCTGGAAGAGTACAACAGAGAGATCAGGGATGGGGTAGATGTTTTCTGAAACATATTTACCCATTTGCAAATGGGCACTGATGTCCTTTATTCATCGTCTGTAAGAATTCACTCCAACAGTCACAAGAATGTCTTTTCAGTTTACAACAATATAGGGTGACAACAATTTAGGCAAGACTTGGTTCTACCTGATATTTCTATTAGAATTTCTGGTGACAATAATTTTAGAGATTTTAGAGAAGAAAGTTATTTAAATTTAGATGTTTTAGAAGGGGAATTTGTGGCAATATTATTTTGAAGGTATAATCTCCTCCAGTGTAAATTAAAATTGCTTAATTATTTTCTGTGTAGGTTTCATCATTGTGTGCTGTTATATTATCCACAGATGTGCACAATTGTTGAAGTTTTTCTTTCCTAGCAATACACTTATAAGATGACATGAGCATCTTGTACTAAATTAAAATTTATTTCACAAGAGTATCCCCCTGCTAAGAGGGTTTTTTTTTGCCTTGGTAAATTGGGTGTTGTGACTGTTCTAAAAACAGATGCAGCATTATCTCAAAGCTCGACCAAATGCCAGAGAATATTGGTTTTCTTTAAAGGATTGCAAGCTTTCTGGCAGTGTGTTGATCTGTGGATTTTTTGAACATGTTAATTGTATATGATAGGTTATCTTTACTGTATTTATTGTGGAGTCTAGCAGTCTAATGTTGATGGAACACTAGTGGTATCTACTGAATTCTTGATGAATTTAACTCTAAAACACTAGTCTGGAGTTCAGATGGATCATAAGAACAGCATAGTTTTGGTTACAAGACTGTCTAAGTGGATCATGGAAAGAGTTACATGATGGAGTGAGGGCTGCTCTCAATCCCTTCGTCCTGCAGTCTGTGTTGTTATTGGGGATTGCCCCAACCCAGGTGCAGGACCTTGTGCTTGGCCTTGTTGAACTTCATGTGGTTCACACAGGCCCATTCCTCAAGACTGTCAAGGTCCCTCTGGATGGCATCCCTTCCCTCTAGTGTACTGACTGCATCACTCAGCTTGGTGTCATCCACAAACTTGCTGAGGGTGCATTCAATCCCACTGTTTATGCAGTTGATGAAGATATTAAATAATATTGGTCCCAGTAGGGACCCTTGAAGAACACCACTTGTTACATTGAGCCGTTGACTGTAACTCTTTGAATGTGGTTATCCAGCCAGTTCCTTATCCATCTAACAGTCCATCCATCAAATCTGTATCTCTCCAATTTGGAGGTAAGAATGTTGTTGGGAACTGTATCAAAGGCCCTACAGAAGTCTATGTAGATGACATCTGTAGAAGTTTATGAAGATGACATGCCTTGTCCACTGACCAGTCACTCCATCGTAAAAGGTCACTAGATTAGTCAGGTCTTCTACAGACCATGATGGGTGGATGAATTTTCGTGTTTCTTTAGTGAGGATGTTACAATTATATGTGATAGACTGTCCTGGTTCTATTTCTTTATGAAATTTGAGGAGCAGGTATAAAGTTCTTATGGTGGGATTGTGAATGAACATTGTAGGGGACTCATACAAAAGGACTTTGCTGACCTTAGCAAGAAGAATGAAGAGACAAGCTAAATGTTTACTCTGTTTTGATTTACTTTTCCTCCATGTTTTAAAGGTTGCCAAAAAGAAAAAAATAGAGTGTTATAGAATTAAGGACTATTACATAAGCACAAGGAGACTATTAACTCTATGTGTCATCTCAATTCTGGCAGTGCATATTTGGAATTTTTGCAACTATGTATTGTATTGCAGCTTCCTGTAGCTAAATTCTTAATTCTGGATGGAATGTTAAGAATTCAGCTACTATGCTCTACAGAACATGAGTTAACTAAGAGCTGCTGGATTAAAACTTGAAATTCAAAAACTGATCATACCTGGAAAAATTATGACAGAACAGATAAAAACACACTTTAGACACCAAGACAACAGCCTTTCAGTTTGCCAGTTCCTGCTCAAAAGCCAAGCAATATGCAGGCTTTTCAGTTTAAAGAGTGACCTGAATAACTTAATATAAAAAAATTGGGTATTTTTCTCTGTTATCACTGGAAGAAACAGCTTCCCTGTTTGAACCGATATTTTTTGTTGGAAAATCAAACTGTGGCAGATATTTGGGAGGGAAAATTTTCATTGCAAACAGGTAAAGTCACAAAATTTTAAACAACTGAAGCCTTTCAATCA
The DNA here is from genome assembly GCA_008921705.1 of Burhinus oedicnemus. Classification (NCBI taxonomy): domain Eukaryota; kingdom Metazoa; phylum Chordata; class Aves; order Charadriiformes; family Burhinidae; genus Burhinus; species Burhinus oedicnemus. The sequence continues at coordinate 5,510,431 of VFFE01007706.1, forward strand.
ACAGCATATGGGACTGATTGTAGGTATCACAACCTATGTTATAATACATGAGAAAGTGACCTTTCAATTAATTAAAAAAGGCTGAGCTTCAAAACCACCAAAGATTTTTTAAATTATAAATCAGGCAATTAGACCAGATAACACATCGGCACAGGGAATTGTTAAAGTGAAGCTTAGGTAAGATTCAGAAAAAAAATTCCTTTTCTGATTCCAGTAACAAGGCTGCTCAACACTCAAAATTAATTATAATGTCCTTTCCTTTTTAAGTCAGGGATAGAAAGATTCAGGACTTGAGCCTTTCAGGATGGGGTCTAATACATATAATATTTTATACCTGCCTTTCTGTATAATAATTGCTACTGATTATGGTCAGAAACAGATTACAAGATAAAAGGGACATGGCATCTCACCCCTTACAGTAATTGTCGTGGAGAAAAATTCTGTGTTGTAAAGTGCTGCTCAAGATAAATAAGAGCAGCAGAATACAAATGTACTCAGTATCTATCCCTGAACCTTGATGAAAGTTTCTGGTAAGGAGCCAGAATTGTTGGCTTTACTCAGAAGCGCACGACTGCTGTGCTGGAAGCAGCTGCACTTGCCTACCTTATTTATGGAGAGTTTGGGTCATTACTTCTTGTTATATTTTAATTACTTTGAGAGTCTATTATTCGTATAAATTATAAGAACTTGTACATAATATTCATCTTATATAAAAAAATTTTCCAAGTGATACATATTTTGTGAAATTCCTTGCAGGATGTGTCTTACGCTGTGGTGCCATTCTCACAACAGCTCATGGAAGGTGGCTCACTGCCGTAATTATTTGTTCGTGGAAATTGTGACTAAATTAGAAATGGATCTTTAGAAGCTGGTGAAAGACTGTGAAAAAATCGCCTATTTCCTGTGAATCAAGACAGGAAATGAAAGATGGGATTTTTTTCCCATAGCTTCAAAAGTGTACAAACGTCAACACTGAGGATACAATTACTGTGTTTTGCTATTTTATTTGTTAAGTGGAAAAAATATATTCTTGAAATTAACATATTTTTTAAATTTTGTTAATCTGACTCAAGATAAGGCCATATTGGAGCAGGTACACCTGCAAGGGATTGCAGTCTGTGGATAAATCCATGCTGAAGCAGGTGCAAGAGGAAGGATTAATTGCAATGTTAAACCCTACGGCCTGGTCCAAAGGGACCAGGGGTGAAGATTGTAATGGAAATACCTTTAAATTGTTGCAACCCATGATTTGAGTTGTATTTTATAGCCAGTAACTACATGCAACACATCACCTCTCTTGTCCTGAGTGACCACCACAACAGATGGAACCCAAAGTCATGGACTAAATGAACTCAATAGACATTTCATGGACATTTGTGGACATTTGTGGACATTTAACAGAGGTGCTCTGTAGACTAAGGGAATGATATCTGTGTATCATAAGTGTGGGAAAAGTATCACAAAGGATGGGAAGGGGGGTGGTGGTTAACAAGGATCTGTTGGATTGTGTGGGACCTGAGCATAATGTAAATGGTATGGAATAAGGGATGGAGAATGCATTGGTTTTTGCTGGGATAGAGTTAATTTTCTTCACAGTAGCTTGTATGGTGCTAGGCTTTGGATTTATGCTGAAAACAGTGTTGATAACACAGGGATGCTTTAGCTATTGCTGAGCAGTGCTTACACGGCATCAAGGCCTTTTTTGCTTCTCACAGTGCCCCACCAGCGAGTAGGCTGGGGGTGCACAAGAGTTTGGGAGGGGACAGCTGACCCCAACTGACCAAAGGGTTTGTCCATACCGTATGATGTCATGCGCAGCAATAAAAGTTGGGGGAAGGAGGAAGGGGGGACGTTCAGACTTATGGCATTTGTCTTCCCAAGTCACCATTACATGTGATGGAGCCCTGCTTTCCTGGAGACGGCTGAACACCTGCCTGCTGATTGGAAGTGGTGAATTAATGCCTTGTCTTGCTTTGCGTGCGTGCACAGCTTTTGCTTTTCCTATTAAACTGCCTTTATCTCAACCTACAAGTTTCCACACTCATGTGAAAGTGAGCAAGCGTCTGTGTGGTGCTTAGCTGCTGGCCAGGGTTAAACTACAACACTACACCAGAACATTAATTCCCACTCTTCTTCTTGGCTTTGTGAGCAGCATTGGCTCCAAGTTGTGCAGCTGTTGTGTTAAAAAATGCGTGAAATTTCATCTTTAAGCCTTGCTCCATGGATTGCTTTAAAAATAATGGACTGAAGCTTTAACTTTGCATCATGAAATGACTGAGGATAATTAAAGATGCTTAAGCACAGGTCAGTTGCATGACTTAGAGCCTGTGTGTGTGTTCCATGATTCCTTTTCAGGCACAGGAGTCACGGGTGATCCAGCCCTGAGGTGAGAAATACTTTGTAGGTATTTCTCAAGGAAAGGTGCATAACTTCTTAGGAAGATGAAGGAACATTTCAGCATTGAGCTACATCACACAAAAACATTCAGATCACATCAAGAAATCAGAATAAATTGAAGAATGTTGATTTGGACTAAGTGCTTCTTTTATTTATTAATTTATTTTTATGTTTTACTAACAGAACTTAGAAGAAAAACACAGAGATTCATGTTTTTCTGAAGAGAAACATAACTACTATAGAATTGGAAAATTCCAGTAAAACATTCTTTATCATCTCCACCCAATATGTAAGTTCTTCCCCAAGGAGATTTACTCCCTCTTACACTCACGTATAGTCATGCCCAATATGATTTCTATTCGTTGTGGCCTCTGTAATATTAATAACAGCCTTAATTACATTGTGCCTTCTGACCCCAGTTTAACATAACACATTTGAGTTCATGCACTAAGTAAAATGTTTAATCACGAGCGTGCTGAGGGAGGAGCAGGTGTTCTCAATATCTCACCTCCAAATGCTTGCCCTATGGCTGGTTTCCTCTTACACACCCATTTATTATAAAGCTGATGGAACTCGCTGCTCCCCCCTCTCTGAGCTTCTTAAGTAGCACCTCCGGCATCAGCATATTAAAAAATAAAATCAAATGTGAAAGAAATAGGGCAGGTGGATGGTCATAAGGATTTGGTGCTATTTAGATTACACAGCTCCTGAGGTATGTCCTTACATTAACGATGAGCATTTGGTACCTGCAACTATATAATCACCTCAGCTCATGTCATTACTTGGTTTAACAGCTAATGCTTAAATCATGGTTCTTGACGGATTGACAAGAGAATGCTTTTCCCTTCCAACTAAATACAAAGGATAGGGATCCAGGTTTCCCTTTTTTCTAAGGGTTTTTAAGACTGCTTCGTTCCTGAACCTGCAAGGGCTAGTCAAGGGATTTCGTGTAATAATGTGAGAAATGTACTTGATACAAAACTTGTGTCATTCTGTGCAGAAAGGTAAAGCACAGGTCACTTTCTTTTTAGCAGAGAAGAACTATTCAGGGTAAAATAAATCTGGGTTCTCATTCTGCATCTCTGAGGTTCAAAATAATGAAAATGAAGTCCTTGAAAATTATTAAAACCCATTGGAGGCAGATGCTTATTATGCACAACTGACATCTTGCTGAGAATTCTTAGAAATTGCTACCACTTGTATGTTTGCAATGTACTTGGACATTTCCCAACGCTGACCTATGTTTTAAGGTCAGAAATGACTGCTATGCCTGCTACCTCTGACCTCCAACACAACGCAGACTGGAGAATATTGCTTGGTAATACCTGAATAAAGCCCATAATTCCTGGTTGAGATAGAGCAGCTGTGTTTAGAAAGCCATCCAGTTTTTATTTGAAGACCTTAAGTGATGAGGAATGCATGAAATGCCTAGAAAATTAACAACTGTAAGAAGTTATTTTTATATAAAATTTCATGTTAATTCAAGCTACTAAATTGTATGTTGTCCGTTGGGATGAAGAGCTACCTCCATTCAAAAATAATCTCTCAAAGGTGGTACTTGTACACTATGAGCAGGTCACCTCTTAGCCCTCCCTTGGATACAGTAAAGAAACCAAGCTTCTTTATCCTCTGGCTGAAAACATGTTTTTCCTGAATGTGACTGGTTCATATAACTCTTGTCAGCGTTTTCTAATATCCTTTAGCACAGACACCAGAACTGACAGTAATGCTCTCATTAATGCCAAGGAGAGCCACGCTACTACCGCTTTATAATTTTCCTTGTTTCCACTTCAAAAGTTCCCATGGGTTCTTTCCACACTTAATAGTGCTGGCAATGGGTGCTCAATTGGTTGACTACTGTGACCTTGCATCGTCTTCACTGTTACTGATTGCTAAAATAGAATCTCATCCTGTAAATGTGACCCATTTCCTTGTAGTTGAATATATTAAAATGTGAGTTGCTAAGTACTATTTATAATGAATCTCAGATCACTCTGTCGAACTGGCCTGCTTTTAGCATTATTTACTGTTCCCCAGATTTTTCTTCAGCTGCTAATTGTCTATTTTGTTCAATTTAGCATCAATGTCCCATTAGTTACCCCTCAGACTATTCCATGACCCATCTGTTCACACCAAAAGGAAGCTATATTCATCTTAATCCTTTTTCTTTCTTAAGTTCATCTATTATTTCTATTAATATTCCTTTGTGCAATCTGACGTCTTTCTTCTTTCTCTCCAGGAAGCCATTCTCCAGCGCTATGCCTGGCAAAGGCAGTGATTGCAATGGGTGAAAATCTGTTTTGTTTATTTTTAACCTGCTTTTTTTCCCTCTGCAGCTGTTCTAACTGATTTGGGAATGACCTGTAGGCAGTCAGCGAGCACCCCCTTATCCCTATCCATCATAACTTGGCCCTTCTTTTATTCTGTCTCATCAAGTCCACTAAAGCATTTTTCAAAGGATCTGTCTTTTTATTTCCAGTGTTTTCCACATGGCAGTGCAGTAACCAGGCTGGCACAAGACCCACTGCAGGGAATGAAACTTGCCCTAAACCCAACTAAGCCATTTTCACAGCCCAAAGCTTAGCCAAAAATGTATTGTGGATTCCCTCTGCTATTGCATTGTCCACCGAGTTTACTGTAGCCCCTGTATCAGGAAAAGTCTTTTCCCCCACAAGGGAAAATGGCATAGACTGAGAGAGATGCTGCTTTGTAAAGCACAACAGGAATACTTGGAGATGTTCCATTTCTGTCTGTAGGGTAACACTCTTTGTTCTAGCCAAGCAACGTATCCTCTTACTAGAAGTTAGCCACAAATGGATCTTTAAACATCACACACAGGCTACTGAGAAATATTTGACCAAGTGTCGACACTCACATTGCAGCATCTTGCTCATAAGCCAATGCTCACGTACTTGGCTGAGCTAACGCGCTGATGCTGCACCCGAGCTGGACACATCCTTGCCTCTCCTCCTCAGCTGTGCTCACAGCATACCTCACCCTCCACAAAAAACTGTTGGTGGATCTTTTCCTCTTATACCAGGAATTGAAAAATGCACCTGAGAGAATCGTGACCTGCATGCAAATCCATTTTCTGCCTGGTTTAGAGCAAAGATTTTGATTCCGAATTCTGACAGGTATTTGTAGGAGTCACCTTCTGTATAGCTTTCTAAAATGTCTTTTTAAGAAGGGTCTGATGCTTACATCCTCATTCCGGGGAGAAAGTTTATACTTTAGGTTGTAGCAGGACATCTCCCTGATCTTCTGGCAGGACTGCTCTTCCAAGCAGCAAAACATCCACGGTGTGCGGAAGAGGCCAGAAGTGAGCAGCAGGAAGGCTAATGCTCAAGTCTAGGAGTTTGACTTGGAAGAAGTAATCCAGATATCTGGTCTCTGCTGCAGGGGATGCTGATACATGTTATCTGATGGCTTTTCTGTGTCAACTGTAGAAACAAGAATGCAAGGCAGTAATTTTGGAAACACTGATCTGTGCTGTATAGCAGCTATAGGTGTCTTCCCTCAAAACAAAGTTTTGAACTAGAGGGGGTACAAGTGCCTGCCTAAAGCCCTTATTTGGGGTATTCAGGCATAGAAAGGAGAGGAATTTTACCACTCTGTGCTGAATATTCCTCTTCGTTAGCGGTAAAGTGATCTTCATTCACTATGCAGAATTTCTATTGCTGGTTTATCTTGGTTTACCTTTTAAGTAATTCAGATCTCTGGATGCTGTTCTGGGGCCTCAGGATGCTCAGAAGGTAAGCATTATAGCATTGACACGGTGGGGGGTGCCCAAATCCTGTGCTGACTCCAACCTCAACTAAAGCAGGAGAAAAAGAGGTCAAGAAGGGGTAGTGGATCTGCCTCAAACTGGGGAAAATAATGATTATGAAGGGGAAGTCCCTCCAGCTGGAATGCATTAGGGCAGGATGATGTAAGGATGAGACTGAAACAGATTTTTTCCCAAAGAAGGAGTTGAGACACAGAAGGGGGAAAAAAAAAAAAGCTTTTTTATTGTGAGAAATCTTTAAAAGTCACAAAGGCATAGTAAGGCCCTAGGTAAGAGTATCTCTTATGGTCGTTTCTTCTTCTGAGTCGCAGAAAGACTCCTGACAAAAAAAATATTTTTTTCCTCAGTCTGAGGTGCTCCAGGGGTCAAAGTCTCTCCTGTCTCCATAGTCCTTAAATGGTTCTTACTGCTTGCTCTCTCTTCACTCTTTTTGTTTATCCTTAACGAAGCCATCTGGCCCAGCTTTCACAAGGCTGCTCTATACCTTGCTGGGTAGGGCCTCAGACTCCCTTCTTCATGTCAAGTTTTTTGGTCAGACACCATTTATAGAGTTTTTTACTTGTAAAAACTACAGGAGCTTGGAAACAATAACTGGGTTTTTAAATTTTTCTTTTGCTATAGTAATAAATATACCACAACACAATAAAAAAACCCCACTTTTCTATATTAATTAAAGCAAAACAGTAATGCTCTGATTCAAACACGGGGAAAAAGGGAAATTTAAAGCTAGAGTTGAAAATGCCTTAGTCCAGATGAGCTGATTGAGATTGAGTTAATCCTTTGTGCTGGGGAACCAGAACCTTTTTCAAAATGTCTCCGACTTCAAACAAGAAATTTATCTTAATTTCCTGGATTTTTACATTCTCGAAATGATGCTTGTTATTTTAAACTTAAGCCAGCGATGGGTTTAGTGGACCTGGGAGCACATTAGCTTTCTCTGGGGCAGCAAACCTCCCCTTTCCCAAAACTCCCATCACCCCTGTCGCCACTGACTGCACTTGTAGTGGTAAATAAAACCTCCTGAGGCGGCTTTGCTGGCCCGTAGGACAAATGGTACAGAAAGGCTCACGTCTATGCAGCTTAACTCTCTTAACCCTTCCTCAAACTGCCCACGGAGAGCGTTTCCTAGCCTGAGTTTGCTCCCGGATTGTCCCCATGATAGCACTAATTGGCTGAGACCAAAAGTGTGCCAAAAATTTCACAATATGGACGGCCGCATTCATACTGTGCTCAGGCCCATGTGCTGACCTTGTTTAGTTTATTAGTTTAGCTGTGACCATTGTGGTCACATCCAGTTCTCCATAGGTTGCTCATTGACTTTAAGTATGGCTAGTTTTATATACTCAGCCTTGGATAAGAACTTACCTGAAGTACAATCCTACAATTTATCTTTAAATAAACCTCACAAACAAACAAACAAACAAACAAACAAAAAACCCCAAATCCTTGCCTGAATATGTAATTAAAGGGGGGGAGGGGTGTGTTCTGAACTTTTTGTCCCTTTGTTTTGGTGTTTTAAAATTTAGACACTGGAAATCTGTTGAAAAGAAGAACCCAACCATTCTAAAAAAAATCTGTTAATAAAAATAATAAATGACAAGTGCTACATAAGGAATGCATAGTTTTGAAACAGGGCAAAAAAATAATATCTAGTACACAAAGGATATTACCAAACAAACCAACCTAAACGTGCATGTTTAGTCACTGATTAGCCTTTGACCACTCCAAACCATATCACTGTAAGTTCTGTTGGTTAAAAAAATGATCAAATTATCACATAGGAATATAGCAATGACTTTCTGTCTCACCAAAAATTTTTAGGGGAGTGATTTATATCAGATGCTGAAAATGCTTTTTCATCCTCAACCCCAGAATTGGCTTCAGCAGTGATATGACAACTGCTAAATGGGGAGGTGGACAACCCCAGCTGGACAGAAGTCAGCTTGTATCGTGAAAGAGGAGGCTTGATATGCCTAAAATTGTTATGACTTTGTTTTTACAAATATCTAGAGTTTTTTCACCCAGCCCACAAACAAAATCTTGCAGCGCAGAGTCCCATATGTAATTATTTCTTCTATTTAAGCAGGTATTGCTAAGAGATTATTCTTCCTTTTTACTTTTATTACCTTCTTGCTATTACAGCTCCATCCCTGGTATTTCCAATAAGAAGAAAATATTTGGTAACTACCTTGTAAGGTATGGATTATGTGATTTGAACTCCTAAAGGACTTGGAGAAAGTTGATTCTCTGTATTGTGGGGCCAGTATTTGATTGGTAGATTACAGTATAAGAAGCAGAAGAAGAGATGCTGATACTACTGCTTCCCCCTGCTGTGCAAAACGTGGTGGCTGTGACCACATGTGAGGAGTCTCATTCTAGAGAGGAGTAGCTTGCTCAACATTTATTTTGGGGATGTCAGTTTTTCCTGAAAGATATCTTAGCCCTTGTCGGCAGTCTTTAAGCCAAAGGCGAGGTGATGGAGAGAGGGCGGGAGGCTTTCCTATCCTGAGACACATCATAACTTAAGTATTTTGGATCAGAGCGAAGGCTGAAAGCGCTCCTCAAACACATATCCCTCAATTCCCAGGCACTGCTTTAATTATTATTAGGCTACTTGACTTTGCAAACCTGCTTTGGGAATCCCTTGTGGCCACCCTCGCAGAGATGGTGTCAGAGCCCGTCTGTTACACTAGATGCTAGATAACTCTTCTTGGTTTCCTGGTTTATGAAGCACAGACCTGAAGTGACGCCGTTACGGTGTATTTCTGTTGTGTTGTGCCCTTGGAATAAAGACGGAAAATTCACTGTAATACAGCAGATGAAATCATCAAGTAATAGCCATTAAATAAATGCTGCTTTGAAGAATGAAAATGCTGAAGAACACTAGCGAGAACTTTGACTGTCACATGAAAATGCAGAGTTAACTATATGGTTATTAAAAGCCAGGCCATATTTTCCATCCGCTTTTATTTGTGAGGTCTCCTTGAAATGACTTATAAAACTTGGGAGCCTAGGCAGCTTTTCTCTAGGGAATATAAAACTATAGCAGCTGATACTGGTAAAATGGGTTATATGGAGCCTTAGAAATGACTGCTAGATTTGTCCAGTATTTATTGCCTGAGTAATGTACAGAAACAGTAAAACAGAAAAGCACAACTTTCCATCTGTGCTGCATTATGCCATACATAAGAACTATTTTTCATTTGAAATGGTGGTAGCCCCGTAGGCTTTCTTGCTTTGATATCCTATGCTACCACACATGATATGATAGAGTATAAACAGACAGACTATAAATCTGGATCTTTACAGTTTTGAAAGCTGAAACATTCCAGTACTCACTTCCCACCAAATAGGCCTCCTAAAGTGTAGCCTGGGTCAGGTGTTTGGATTTTTTTTAAGTGGAGACCAAAGGTTGTTGCATCAGAAACCTGAAGCCAGCTAGGAAAACAGAAAAAATAAAGAGACCAAAAACAGGCAAACAAAAAAAGTGTCCACATCTGGCAGGCAAAATGAACAGCCCAAAAGCTCATCAGAACATAAGTAAAGGGTTTGCTGTTTTAAACACACAGCTTTCAAGCATTGATTTCCCTTTAATTCTCTAAAACTCTGCTCAAAATTTTGCATAGCTTGAATGTCACTAAAGCGTGAGCCTGAGTGATGCTGGAGGAACACTATCCTCCTTTATCTCTACCCATTTGTAACCAGAGAGAGACAGCAGGTTAAAACAGATGGGCTAGTAGTCTTAAAAGGGATCAAAGTTGTTGTTTAACAGGAGGGGTCAGTTTATTTTTTTTGCTATTCCATGCTTTTATTTTTTTAAGAATGTAAGTTAGAACTCTTATAACTAATGTTCTAGAACATAGTGGGTTTTGTGAATTAAACAGCTTTCATTATTTCAGTATATGATTCAATTTTTCTGACTTGAACTTTATATAAATTGACAGGAGTGTGAAACTGTAAGCAGTTTCCAGCACTCAGAAGCACTTCGGAGCCCAACAAAATCCTCCTGACTGCAGTGAGAAGGGTGGGAGGATGAGTGCTAGGTATTCCGAACAAAAACTTTCTATATAGGTATCCACCACTGGTGGCAATAAAATCTGTGTATGGAGCTTAAATTAAAGAACAAAAAAAACCCTAAACAACAAACAAACCCATAGTGTGACACTTTTTTCAGTAGAAACATATACAACAGCAATAAATCACACTGGTAAGGAGAGGGGAGGGGCTGGTGAAATCTAGATGTTTTGTCCACAATATTCTGTCATTTCCTTGAGATGTTCTAAATCTTTTTATAGAGGAAAGAGAGGAAGGGCAGGTAAGGAGGCTCCCAAGTCCAGGGGGACCAGGGCGGTGGGGACGAGGGGGGGTTCCTGGTCTCGGCTGCAGCAGGGAGCCACGAGCCCGTGGCTGAGGAGCAGCACCGTGTGACTTCCAACCACCTCTACAGGAACCCTCGATGCTGCTGGAACCAGGTTGACTGATCCACCACCATCAAGCTGTACGTGTGTGTGCACAGCCCAAATGTGCACACACAGGCACAAGCTCACAAACACAAAACTTCGTGTTATTACATTAACGAGAATCCAGGTGCTCAGGAGGGGAAATCTGAAGATGATCCACCAGCAATACTTAGAGAAACTACTGCATATTCTTAAAGATGTACAAGTCCTGGAAAGGTTGAAAATTTAGGAGGGGGGGAAGAAAAAAGGTGTCCTTGTGTCTCCTGTCCATTCCTCAAAAAAATAACTGGAAAAAATATGTTCTGCTTTAGTTATTTGTTCATCAAAACTACATTTACTTCTTTCCTTAAGAACTACCTTGTGTATAATTTTCATTACAAAGGAAGTACTGCTAGGTGTGTTTATGAACCAAAGTACAAATTCTTCTCCTTGGAACAATGGGTATATCTGTATTAAAAATGGAGTTGTCCTGTACTCTAGAGTATTTAAAAATATGTATTCATATATATTATTACTATTTATAAAAAGGGGAAAAGTTGAAAGTAGAAAGCTTTAATATTGTTGACTTCTAAACAAAAAAGAAGATTCTGTCTTTGAGATCAGAAAGACTTCAAATTTTACAATGCAGTTATTAAAGAAAAACATTTCCGGGGAAAAATAGGAAAAAAAAATGACATCTCCATGTATATAGTCTCTATAATGTAGCCCAAAGGGATTACAGGTACATATATTGTACACTGTAGGTTTAGTGGAATTACAATTGCTTAATATTGAAGATTTTAAATTAAATTATTTCAAAACATATAAATTAAAAAGATGTTTTGAATGACTGAAGTGCAACAGCTATGTCATTTTAGATTTCTCTCTAAAAAAGTTTTTCAGTGCTCATTTAATAAAAAAAAGAAGTTTTTTTCTGTTGTTTTTGCTAAATTCCCTTATTTACTGTCAGGCATTGAATCAGGGGGAAAGCAGCCTGTTCCCTCCTTCCCCAAGTTTCCCCCAGCCACTGCTTCTCAATACTCCAGATATCATTCTTGAAACTGGCTGTATCACACCAGATTTTTGTCTTAAGTTTGAACTAACCCACCATTCTCTAAAGCACTGACCCAGCCCCAATTCAGCAATCATTTTGTTGCTAAAAAGCTAGGGCAAGGCATCGACTAAACGCAGGTGGCCTCACAACCCAGTAACCTTCTTATTTTCCCCAGCAGTGGCTCACGGTTTCCTTTGGTCCAGAGTGGACAGCAGAGCCCACTGCGCACCTCTGCATGGGGACAGGCTTCGCCCTTCGAAGCAATGTCTGTAACTTCTTCCTAAAAAGAAAAAAATTGTCTTTCTGAGTCAGATAGGACATGTCAAGTGTTTTCATGATCTGTGGTGTCAAAAGCAGATGCCTGTCTTTGCTGCATTTCTTGCAGAAGACTTAGTGATGGGAGGAGGGAAATTTCCGGACTCGAATCAGGTTGTTGTTTTGTTTGCCTTGTCTGCTGAAATTGTGCATGGTTAGCTGGATTTCTTTCAATCCATGAGTCTACACTGACCGCTTTGGTGCTCCAGAAATGGCCAGGTCCCCTCATGCCTCAGCAAGGCTGTGCGTACAGCCGGAGCCTGTCCGCAGGAGCAGGCAGGACCAGCCTGGCCAGAGGGGCCGTGCTGGCTGAGATCCTGCCAGATGTGGTGAGACAGACCCTCCTTGGCCAACATCCTTGGGACATATGTGGAGGGCACAGGCCTCAGTGCTTGCCAGTCCCTCCAGTGCCACTCTACAGAGGGGTCTAGACCCAGCACCTTTAGTAGCTGCAACTTTAGTAGCAGCACCGTTAGTAGCAGTTATCATAGAAGTGAGGAAGAAAATGATTGAAAACTCTTAATGGTCAGGAAAATCACACTCCTTCCCATGTCCATTCACCACTGACACTGAACTTCACAGCTTGGGCGGATGTAATTCAGGTAGACATTGCCATTGTCTGAGGGAAACACACTGACACACCCCAAAGCCAAGCAGTATCATAATCGTATGTTACGGTTAATCTTTTCCCCAGAAATCCTGGACATGTCTTTTTGTTTTTACTATTTCAAATTTGCTGTCGCTGTTACCTATGACGCAGCACTGGAATGACCTTCTAACTTTACTCATCAGCTTTCAGCTCCACATCCTTGTCAGAAACAATTTTTCCCCTCAAATTTCTTTTGCCCTCAGTTTCCTCAGCTGGGATCATGATGGCATCACGAGCCTCGCAGTCTGTGAGGATAGGCATTAGTTGCTTAGCCTTGTCCTGACCACCTCATAATAAATTATCTTATGAACTGTCCCCACCTTGACAGATCATTTAAAAATCAATGTTCTCTTAAAACACAGAAAGCATTTGTGATAAATGAACAAGACTAGCTGGAAGTCAGTAATCCTGTTCTCTAGAACCACATAGTACGCTTTCACATCAGATCTTAACTACCTAACATGTGCTTGCCTCAAGGTATCACTGAAAATAATACAAAGGATGTAAAAGATAATGTGACATGGGAGAAATGGATGCACTTCTAATTATGATTCTAAACTGATAATTCAAAATGGAAGTTATTCAGAGAATGATAACTCCAATTAATGAACAATTGGGAATCTATTAGTAATCAGTTCAGTACTATCAGCACAAAAAAGGGTGGCATAATAATAGTTTACATATTTTGCATTCATGAAGTATACATATGCTGTACCCATTAGAGCCGACTTAAGTTACTTAACATTCAATTGTGCATTTTGTGGAGTGAGTCAATAGAGTGACTCACTAGCCCACTACAGTGCCATATGGGAAACTTTCCCTCTCCTGAGCAGATGGAGACTAAGCATGTCACAGACAAAATGTGTTTTGTCTCTGGAGAAAGGATGTTGGCTGCTTTGTTCTTAGACTTTTCGACATGCCAAGCCTTCTGCTTGCATTGGGAGTCCTACATTTTGGGGTCTCATGGATATTTCAGCATGTCTCTGAAATGCTGAGCTGCAGAAGACAGACAAAACCAGGCTATCCGGAAGCCTGCAAGTGAAATATGACTGCTGCTGTGCAATCCAAGATTTAGCTGGTGGGAGAAAGTAGAAGAAATCATCACCTTTGCCATCCTTTTAAGACATAATCCTCTCTGAGGGAGGCAAGTGCTTTCCATTTCCCTGTGGAAGATTTAGATGGACGGTGATTTAGATGGCGTTATACTTTTGCAGGTGACTGAGGCCAAAGAAACCCTATTTTCTGTTCCCTCTGGATGCATCTACCTAGAACTACATTTTCTTTTCCTTTTTTTTTTCTTCTTTTTTTTTTTTTCCCCCTGAATCCCTTTTGTACTTGGTTTTGCTGCTGTACTTTTTCTGTGCACATCCTTCTGTGGATGAAGGATGACCACATCCCTATGAAATTTTTCTGAAAATAGCAAAAGGAAAAGAGGTATTACTATTTTCCTTCCTTTCTTAAAGAAATACAGTCAGGATCATAAACATCCACCATGACTTTTGTAAGTTAACAGGTGCATTAGGAATAGGAGTCTAGGCATCATTGACTCTGCCAGTTGTCAATGGGCAAAATAGCCATTCAGCCTATGCAAAATGTAAACCATCTTCTGAAAGCATCTGTCTACCACTGCATGCTGACCATATTGGAACTTAAGGCAACTCCTAATTTAAATGTGTCCAGGTCTGCATGAGTCTGAGTTTTTATGCAAGGAATCTGGGCCTACATATGACCAAAAGTAGAATATATTTTTTTTACAGCTCTTTCTTTACTACCCCTCTGTAACTTTTCAAGATTGTGCACTGCTAGGTTCAAGAGCATGCATTTTCTGTTTTTGCAGTGTCTACCACAGTGAGACCCAGTCTTAGTCTTTTGAGTATAACTACTCTATGGCCCTCACCAGATTCAACCCCAGATGGGTTTTGGCTTTTCTAACCCCACCCCTGCACGCTTAGTGTCTCTGTATTCCTCCTGGGTCATTTTCCTCCTAGGAAAGCACTATCCCTGCTTCCACCTCCTGTTTGCTTCCTTTTTATGTTTAAATTTAGTGAGGAGCTCCTTGCTCATCCATGCAGGTCTCCTGCCACCTTTGATTGAACACTTATCAGGAGGGATGAATCTTGAGCATGGAGAAAGCAATCCCTGACAAACCACCAGCTCTTATGGACCCCTCTTCTGCCCTGTTCCACTGTTTTCAAGGCTTCTGCTGCTAACATCACCCTACACCCTCTTACCAACCCAGTCCACAACCTCTTCAATTGATTGTGGGTCATCATCATCTCCCCTTCCTGCCCCTTCATTCCTAGTTTAAAAGTCTCCTCCCTAGGTTGGCCAGCTTGTTGACAAAGATCCTTTGTCACTTGGTACTCACTCCATTTGGTCATGTGGATGCCATCTTTTCCTCAGTCCTCAGAGAGGGTCCCAGGGTTGTAAAAGCCAAATCCCTGTTGTCAGCACTGGCTGTGCAACTGTTTGTTGACCCACAGGATCCATCCGTTTTTCATCAAGCCCTTCCCCCTCACTGGGAGAATCAAGGAGATGCCACCTGGGCCCTCATGCCCTTGGCCTTCACCTCAAGTGCGATGTAGTCATGCTTGCTACACTCCAGGTTTCCCCTGCCAGTGTCATTGGTGCCCCCATGGAAGAGCAGCAGCGGGAAGCAGTCTGAGAACCCGACAAACCTTGGCAACCTCTCCACAGCATGCTGGATCCAAATGCCTGGCAAACAGCAAACATCCCTAGACAACAGGTCAGACCAGCAGATGGTTGCCTCCATCCCCTGCAGCAGGGAGTCTCCCACAGCTAATACTTCTGCTTCCTCCTAGTGCTGCTGCAAGGCTTAGGCTCAGCCAGCTCAGATGCTTCATTGGACACAGCTCCCAGCCCTTCATCTGCTACCTGGGCACTGAACCTCCTCTGTAGTTGCAGACTTGCGGATGGGGCAGGAGTTATCCTCCTAGTGTGAGAAGTCACAGGATTCCAGCCTTACCATCACGGAAGTCTTTGGTAAGCACAGACTTGGTCTACCCCTCACTCAATGCAATTAGGGGTTCAGGCTCTTGAAGAAGATTCAGTCAGTGTCTTTCTCACCATCTCTGTTGCTGCACTGTCTGCCGACCTCCTCCCACAGCTGCCTTACTTGCCTACACAGACCCTTCCCCAGTACACACCTCCTACTGGCAAGGAGCCCATCTCCCCCAGTCCCAGAAAGAGGACCCAGTCATCCCTGCAGCCCCAGGCCACAGAGCTGCACCCTCCCTCAGGAGCTTGGTTTGAGTCAGGCTCTGTGGCACACCAGGGAAACCATGCTCTGTAGCACTTCCCCTTCATCACCACACGTGCACACAGCAGAGCTTCTGATACCCTTCTGTGCCTGCTTCTGCATAAATAGTTATATAGGACTCTCCCTAGCACCCAGTGGAACGGTGCTTGGCCCTCCAAAATCAGGAGTCTACTGGAAACAGAAAACTGAAAGCACCGTTTGATCGACAACGGCTGACAGAGCTTGTTAGAAGCTACTAGAGCTTGCTAGCTGTCCCAGACCACTGTAGCCAGCGGCAGCAGTCAGTCCAAAGTTCCTTAAACAGTTCCTATGAAAAATTCCCAGAAGATCTAGGAGCAGAAACCAGAAACTGCTGCACAAACTGCTGCCTTGATTGGTTACCTCTTTTAGCTGTGGCTCCTGAGGTGGCATGTTCAGTGCTGTCCAGTGCCATCAGTATGAGCTAAATTCAGCCATCGGGCTATTTTTTTAGTTACTTTGATTTACAACAGATTAAGTTTCTGAAAAGGGACCTTCTTCAGACTGTCTTCAGAAGCTACAGCCATCAGAGCTGACAGCTATGCTTATTTTGAGCTTCCCAAAGTTTAATGAGGCTCCACATAGTTTTTTAGCTTTAAATACGCTATTGCAATTCCAAGGTTAAACGTTGCTATCTTATGGTCAGACTATGGGATCAAGGAACTGCAGCTGGCATAAGCTGCTTTACCTCCACCAAAACAAGAGGAATCACAGCAATTCACAGTTGTTCTGCATCTGGAGAGCGTGGTTTCTTCATTGTACATGTGAGTGACAGCTTCAGTGATGAGACAGGACCAGACTGAGCCTTCAGATTTCACTTAACTCACTGTCACCCTTACATTTGTAGCAGGAGAAAATGTCAACTATGGCTAATCAAAATATGTTTTCAGAAGCTGTCTCAGCACAAAATACTATTAGTGACATCACACAGAACAAAATATGAATTTTACTCAAAGTCTGCTAATGAAGGATCCAGATTTTAAGCGACTGTCATAGTTGCTCGGGGGGGGGGCTTTACAGACAGTACATTTGGTGGTGCCATGTGAGTGAAATAGGTCAACTGAAGTAAACTAATTTGTAAATTTTTATAGTTAGCCTTTTCAGTTGCAATTTTAATGAGGTATTGAATGTGCAGAAGAATAACACATCGAGGTGCATAAGTTAGTGTTAGCACATTTTAAATATTCACATATACTTTACAAAAAACTGTTAGAAAATGATAGACTAAAAGGTTATAAAAGAAACAGAAATTGAGAGTCTCTTGACTATAAAACTTTTCAATCCATCATTTCCATAGAGCACTAAAATAAGAACTTCCTTTAGTTATCCAGCCACAAGTTTATACTCAAATGAGAAGGGGAATATTCACCAGCCAAGAGAAAATAACTGATTAAGGAGTATGTTAGAGATGGAAATAAGAAGATGATTGTAAAGCCTCTCAAATTAAAAGCCGTAATCTCATTGGCCATTGAAATACTTGGAGCAACAAAAAAGACACATGCCAGAAATCCATAATGATGTGATTTACAAAATGTGGGTCTCGACATCTTCCTTCCTAATTGTCTTTTTATTCTTTTTTATTATTAAGTAATTATGAGATGTTATTTCAGCAGCTTGGAGGAAAGAAGTATGGCCACAATACACTCATAACGTGGACAACCATATTGAGTTCTTCCCTAAAATAATACAGATTATTACCCCCACTCTCTCCTTCCAGGAATTCAAATCCTATTTCAAGTGAGCATTAAAACACAGATGTGATAGACGTCAAGCTAATTTGTGATCTATGGATTTTGCATATTGCTCTTTTCTGCTCTGACATTCTTTTTCTTTACTGCTTATTTATTTGGCTCCAGTTTATTGCTTTACACTTTGTTTTTTATTGAATTTTTTATTTTTATTAAAATTTTTGTTTTATGTATGACTGATACAATTAGAGGCAAAAACTGTGGGCTCCAGCAAAATTCAATACATGAACTGGTTTGTCCAAAGTGAAGCCCAAACACGGAACCAGCAAGAGCGAAGGAAACCCATGTGAGATTAAAACTGTGGTAGATTTTGGAGGAAGAAGTCGTCATCCAGGACTCGCCTGTTTGCATTTGCCATGAGAGATAGTGAGCATGGTAATCAGAGAGAATACACAATTATTTGTTTTTCCCTAAAATCTTGTCTCCCAAAACCTTTATCCACGTGTGGCTGAGGTCAAACACCACTTGGGAATGTAGGAAGATTGTTTGATCGGTCCATTCACCACAGGTTTCTAACCACATCTGGATTTGTTGAAAAAGGGAAGCTGGCCCCACATCCCTGCTCTCCTGCAGGCAGGCAGCGCTGCCTGGGAGCAGAGGTGGGGCCAGAGCCCAGATGCTGGCCCAAGGCCCGGCAGGTCACAAACAGATGATGTTGTTTATTTAGAGTGCATCTTCATCATAACATCTCCAGGGAAAGTTTGTTAGCTTTGGCAGACTTCTCAGTTCCCTGTGCTTTTATCTTGTGATACAAGTTGGCGACAAGGTCACAGATAATTCACAGAGGCAGGAGTTTTCCTAATACTTGGCAAAAGTGGCGGGACTTCCAGAGAAATTACTCAATTAATACTGCAAATACTCCTTAAATGCAAATGTGAGTGACTGGTTTAAAAGTATCATTTACAATTCTCGCAGCTACTCACTGAGGTGGATTATCATCAACTTTTTAAACTGTCTGGGAACAGCCAGGAGCTGCCCGTCCAGCGTGGCTGTCACCCCGACTCTTGGCTCCCCTGCCCCTGTGGACCAGACCTTGCTGCTCCCAGACACTGGCTCGGCACCCTGTAGAGCTGGTGACAAGATGTACCCGTGACTTCTCGCTTAGATTGACCACCAAAAGAGTAGTCATCTCAGGTTGTGTACCTAGAAGTGACTTGCCTAAGTCTGAGCTTACCGAGTAGAAATAGGGACCGCTAGAGAAAAAAATCACCTCTTTGAAACAGGTGACAGCAGGAGAGACACTGCAGAGGTGTCTCCCTCTCTCAGTTGAAAGAAGGGCTGCCAGCCCAGATTTAAATGACTATTTTTCATGTGTGAGAAGTTAGGTGAGACGAATCCCACCTCCAGTGCTTGAATTAGGAGTCACAGCTATTTCTTTCCCACCAGCTGTAGTGGAGGCAAGATCTGGCAGGGCTGCGTAGCCTGGATCAGTCATCTCGCTCTTAAATTTAAACACTGTATTAGTAGCAATGCCTAAATTAGGAATTTAGAGTAGGTGGTTTAAATATGGTCCCTGATCATAATTTCATGTGCTCTTAGAGTGCCTGGAAACACTTGGGCTTCTTTCCAGACTGAAACATCCAAATAGTATTGCATTATAAAGATATCATGAATGATGTATAGCTCTGTATCACAAAGTAATGCAGAGCGTTTTTATCTATGTTTACTTTTTCCCTGAGTTTGGTTTGAACATCCCCAGCAAAGTTGCTGATATTAACCACAACAGTGACCAAAACATGAATGCACCATTGTTAAAAAAAAATAAATTATTTTTATCTCTGAATATTCCTTTTTTCCCCTCATTCTCATTGTTGGAAGGTATTACTTCAGAGATGGGCCATTTCAGTTCATTCCAAGTTTTCAGTGGCAGTAAGAAGGTTGCAGACCTACAAGCTAGCCTTATCTAGTTATTTAATCAAAGAATATACGTTAATTGTATGCTGAACACTATACCATCTGCTCTGCCAGGAAAAAGTAGTCTCCAACTCAGTACCTTGCTGGATTACAGTTCATTTAACAATGGGGAAAGTTTTATGAAATTTAATGTAAGGCAGAAAATGTAAGTTCACTTGGCTCTTTTGGGAAAAGAAATATTGAGGGCCAGGATAAAGGAAAAAAAAAATTATGAGAACTTTAAAGCAGAAGAGATTCTAGTTTATGGGCCTCAGAAATATGGATAGATATAAGTCCAAAAAAAGTTACATGCCTATGTTTCATCTGTTTTTGTTTTAGTTTGTTTTTTTTAATCTTATGTTTAGTTTTTCTATTCACAGTAATGACACCCTTTTTAAATGAATAGGAATCAATGCAGAGATGATCTGGAAAATACATTGAAAATATAAGGTATTTAGCTTTTGTAATAAGCATAGAATTATTGTACATGATTCTGTGCACCTTTGTTCATATGAAACTAAGGACAAAAATGCCTACTTTTGAAACTGTATCCTGCTGTCTGTTACATAAATCTTCGTTTTTATCTAAATGTAACTGAAAATGAGCATTCACTATGGACATTGTCTAGGCCTTCCTGAACCTCTGGAAGGGTGAGTTCTGTTTTCAAAGGAGGAAAGAACAGTGAAGCTAAGTGAGACAGAGAGGTTGAGAGTCTTAGATCCCTGTGTGTGAATACTTTATCAGATTGCATCCAAACTGCGTTTAATCTAGGTCTTATTTTTTTCTCTGTTAAGTGTTATATGACTCTTGTACAGATAAATGATGATCCTTGAAGATGAAGTGGCAAGACTGAGAAATCTCTCTCTTATCCTCCATGTTTTGTATAAATTAGACCTTGTGGAAAGCCCAGCACGTCCCCTTTTTTGCACATGGCTTATAATACAGTGACACCATTCATTCGAAGCTCCTCCATCTGACCATCCCCACCCCATTCCTGGTAATAATTTCCTCTTCATCTGCTCCCAGACATCTCAAATAAATGTTTCCAAGCCTCTTTTTGGTCCTTTGGAATAAAATACATTTACATACCATATAAACATATATCCAGTGCAAGCCAGGGAGAGATATGCAGAGTTTCCATTAGTGCAGGAACTCCTCAGAGGGGAGTTTAAACTGACTCCAGGAAAACGTACTTGGAGATGCCACACAAGAGAAAGGAGGATTCCTCTGTTTAGAAAGAGCTTTGAAGAGGAGCCTTTGTGGGTTGCGTTCCACTATTCTAGCATAGAAAGATCAAATACAAGCTTTCTCATGGACAATTTCTGGATGAGGAAAAAAGCTGTAAACACAAGTTCAGCAGTGCATGGATAGTCTCTAAGTGTTTTAGTATGACACGGGGCTTACGGCCACCATGATGTCTGTAGTCACTGCAAGCTAGACCTGTGAAGCTGCACAACACAGCTAACAAGCTGGGAGACCTCCAAGAACATTTAGCGAGTGAGAATCTGACAGCTTCTCAAGGTGAGGTCAAGAACAGGCAGTGTTGTTAGAAGCCTGTGCTAGTAAAACTGAACCACGGGTTTACATGAAAGGAAATATTCTAGGGTATTTTTATTTTTAATCTTCTATTATTTTCATAAGAATATTTTTAGAAAAAAAAATTACTCTTTTAGAACCTTTTAAAAAGAAAAATTACTTTCATGAAAAAGATTTGAGAAAGATTTTCCTGGCTGGTGTGGTATGAAAGACCTTACCTTACTTGATATGCTTAAGTGAAATCACCATTAGTTAGGAAATGTTTGATGTTTTTTGCTATGAAAGCATTAAAGCATGTTTTTGTATGCATATTCTGACATTAACAACCATAGCAATATCTTTAACTGTGGTCATGTTTGTTCAACACTGTTAGTTAGAAAACCATGTTTCAAGTATTCATAATTTTGTTAAATTTTAATAAGACAAGATGAAATATCCCATATCAGAGGTCTACTTTAGGCTTATTTAATGTATTTTTTAATTTTGACAAAATGCTTTAGATTAGATAACATATTTGAGACCAGGGTAAAAGCAACATATATAGTTGTGTCCAGGCTAAGAAATTCTTACATCTGTATCAACACGATGCTTTGAAGCATGGACCAAAAATCTGGCAATGGATGTGTATGTTGTGCAGATGTCAGAGATGTCATTTCAGGCATGGACTTGTTGAGGTTTGCAGCTAAATTCGGTGTATATTGCCTGTACTAAATATGCAGATTTACGGTTAAGCTCTTAAGACTTCATGCGCACCTAGCCTCCCAAACAAGTGAGCACCTACGTGCCTTTCCAAGCTGCAGGCATCGGGCAGGCAGATTCCTTTCCTCACTGCTGTAGTAAGAGCAAAACCAGGTGCAGAATATTGTATGTTCACTGAACTCAACCAAACAACTGCCCAAACAGAAAGAATGGGTCAGTTGTTCTTTTCCTTGCTTCATTTTTGGAAATCACTCAGCCATTTGAAACTTAAGGAAGTAAAGAAGGAAGCAAGGACCCTGAGGCCCATTGTTGAACTTTAACCATTTGGGTTAAAAACAACAAAGTTACAAAGTAAGACCTTTCAAAGGAAGATAAAGGAACCGTTTTGCATATGGACAAATCTTCACCTTCTGCAGATGTGTAACATCAGTGACTTTCTATGACAGATATCTCTTAAAGATGAAATATGTTGGATTATGTACATCACGTGCTACAATTCATTAGTCTTCCTATCTTGAAAAGAAAACTAGATCAGACCCAAAGCACAACTGGAATCAGAATAAAACCTTTTTTAAGCATCGCAGTTTGGAGAAAGTGTCATTTTACTGTGTATTTCATGGCTGAGGAACAGAAACCAAACACTGGAAGGAAAGCTGTTCATGCTGTGCCATATGTCTAACCAAACTGGAAAACATAATAACAGAATATCTCATGAGATCTTGTCCTCATGAGATTTACAAATTTGAGAAAGTGTTAAGATAAGTATATGAAACCACGAGTGCTCGAATCTCAGAATCTCAAAGGGTTTGAAGCTTGCCTGTTGTTTCTAACATATGTTTTAGTCTACTTTGCTATGACCTCAAAGTGTTTAAGTTTCTTTTAGGTTTCTTTTTAATTCTGTATTTCTGTGAGGCTATTTAGAACTACCTTTCCCGCCACCACTGAGGTCAGAAAGTTTTATAATACCAGGGAGTGTATAATTTCCAGAAAAGATAGAGCATTTTATTTGCTTGCACGTATACAATGAGTATGTTGTCTATGTGGTGCAGAGCTTCTCATCATGCTTTTTAAACAAGCATGGAAGTTTTGATTCAGAACACACTAGTCCTGACAGAAAGAATAGATACTCCTAGAGAACTGAGGATTTATCCACACATCCCACAGGATTATTAGAGAAAATCTTCCATGCTTTTTCAACCTACTAACCTTGATTTAAACTAGGAATGAGTCAGTTTTTGGAACAATCTCAAAATCACTTGCACCTGTAATCATAAAATATTTTTTTCCAAAAGCTGGTTGTAATTTCTCAACCTGAGAATAATGTGACTCTACATAAAGTTTTTACTGATGTGAGATTAAATGCCAAGTGCAAAGCTACTGTATTGATAAAGCAACAAAACTCCTGACAGTAGTCCTGGTCAAAGGACCCAGTCCCAAGACCGCAGGCTACATACAGAGTCAGGTAATACGTCTGGACTCTGTAATTTCTTCCTTGACCCTTTCTGATAAACTGCTGCTCATACCTTTTAACCCTTTTGCTTCCCTATTTAAAATACTTCCCTATTCCTTGGGACTTTCAAAAAGCTGCTTCTGAAGACCATAAGCCTCGTACCGCTGATGTTGTTTAGTCACAGTAGTAAGTCCCGTGAGGTGCTATTTCTCCGGTGAGTCCTGAGCTGAGCTTCAAGGACAAAGGATTTTTTGCTTTTCACCAAGGCACAGTTGCTAAGAATGATGGTGTATCAAACAAGAGGAAGTTAGCTAGATGTATGGGACAAATGCAGGCTGTATAAACCATTTTTTTGTTGCTTCCCAACACCTAAATGTCTTAGAGGACAGTAAGAAAATGAGAATAGAAAGACAATGAGCTGTGCAGTGCAGGTGACGTGGTGATTAAGGTGCTGCACAGGCACGGAATGCCCCGACTTCTCTTCTGGCTCCACGGTGCAGCACCAAGGCTGTCCCCGATCCACGTACCATATTCCAGGTTTCATCATTTTTGTGGAGTTCAGCTGTAAATTCATTGTGGCTTCGACATTCACTGTGCAAATTTAGTGCTTCATACATTTTTGAAGCATCTCAGCACTTCCTTAACCCAGCCAGAAAGAGTGTGGACTCTGCTTTAGCTTTCCAAGAAGAAACCCTAGGGGTTTTTAGCATACAAATCTTCCCATTCCCAATGTCCAAATGAAGTTTCACCAAAAAACTTTCTAAGGGAACTACAAGCCCTTCTTCCAAATGTTTCTGCCGCTTGCTTTCTCTTACAAGTTTGCTTTTTCAGCCTTTCTCCAGAGCTTTTCTTCCTCCCTTTCCGATCTTGTCCTCCCTCTCCTTTCTCTGCTAGACTTTTCCTCATCTGTCTCTGTCTCCTTCCTTAGTTCTTTCGGAAGGGATTTGGGTCAGCACTGGTCAGCCATGCTTCCTCCAGGCTGATTGGACACTTCTGTCTCTTTTTGACGGATGAAATTCCCAAAGCTCCTAGTTAATTTTAGGGTGTCTGGGGGAGGAAGGAGCCTGGCACTGAACCAAACACACATTTAAATGTGCCAGAAAATTACACAGCAGTTGGAAAACTGCAAAATCTGCAATTTTTATACAGCCCACAATTTTCTAGAGGTCTTGATTATCATCCGGAGTTCAGTGTTTTACAGGAAGTGCAAGAGGTTACATTTCCAGTGATTTTTAAGTGACCCCAAAACTATTACACTGGAAAAAAATCGTACCAGAATTAACTATTTCAGTGATATTTTTATCTATTTCAAGAGCAGTCAACATGGAAAGAGGCTTTTTTTATGAAATAGATTGCAATGTTGAAGGTGATTATTCTAAGGTTTATATCCACAACAAATTATTCAAGCAATGGTGGATCTAATGAATTTTGGGTTTAGGGAGATCCAAACTGAAAATTCTGCTGTAGGAGTGGGTTTTATTGTGCATACCTGCATAACACGATGGAGGTTTGAGAGAACAGTATCTTAAAAGGCAAGAGCAGTATAAGTTATTTGTTTTATAGAAGATGTTAATAAGATGAGAATATGTAGCTGCTGCTTGTTGAAAAACAGAAACAATGGAATGGATGTTACCTTGTGACCCATCTTGTAATTTGCTCCAATATGACCACTTTGCATGCACCCCAAGCTGCCAGGCACCAGCTTGCGAGCCTGGGGATAGCCGGCGAAAACCTGCTAGCGGTGACTATGTATAGAGTTCTGTAACATGTTTTTCAGCACAAACTCCACACCCCCCCCCCTATTTAGTTCAACTTCATCATTGAAAGGAGTGCAAAACCACAAACTTATGTCACAAATTCTCACCACTCAGCTCATGAACGGAATGTCAGGACAGCTGGGGTGCCAGGACCATCTAATTTTCTCCTGCGTGCTGCCTTTTGTGCTTAGGCAGAGTCACCACAAGTGTGTTTCTGCAGCTTTGAGGACAGCCAGTGAAACCCCCACTGAGGGCTACTGCAGAGGCACAGCACGTGTTCTGTCCCGGTGTGCTGTGGTGCCAGCCGGGGAGCTGGCACATGTGCTGTTTGCCTTCAGTGCAAGAGGGAAAGAAGAGAGATTTTACTGAGGGTTGCCAAGACCTCATGGCCCCTAAGAGCTGCATCTGTATCCAGGAATCCTTTTAAGGTTTCTCTTTGAGCTTTTACGTCTCTCAACTTTTTAATTCCTGTCAACGGACAGTTGCAAATGTTGAAACTTGCAGAGATTGTCTTAACTTGCAGAGACTGTCTTATTTGGGGTCCCAGCCTGGATTAAAATATATACAGCTGTGACTATGGTCTGCTGTGCATCCCGCAGCCCTGGCTCCTACATGCACAGCCTGGCCATTGTGGCTTTGTGTAGGGATGGGGGACGGGCACCCGCAGCCACCACTGAAGGGACTCAGCAAGAAGGGAGCAGGTACCCTCCTGCTGGTTCCTCAGTCTGAGCAACTGGGAACAGAGAGCCCGAGGACCTTCCACACACTGAGACACAACCATCATGTACGAATCCTTTGATTTGGTATTTAAAGCAGTCTTGTCAGTTAACCACAATACCTTTTTCTTTCCATAAGTTGTAGCATGTTCCTGTTACATGGTAGTTCTGCCCCATTTGGCCTTTTCTCTAGGAAAAACTCTAGAATTTGCTGACTTTATGCTAGCCTGCAAAGTGAATGATAAAGAGGGACAGCAATGGGCAAACAATAAGGTTGTACCACACTAGATTTGAAACCCCAGCAGGCAGATACCTGAGAGCTTCACAGGTAGGAAATGGAGTAAGGGTGGAGTGACAGGAGCAAGTGACCTCAGTAACTTGCTAAGGTCCCTGTAGGCACTTATATCCTGAGCGTATGAGGTTTGTCATCATAGAATCATAGAATGATTTGGGTTGGAAGTGACCTTAAAGATCACCTAATTCCAGCCCTCTTGCCATGGGCAGGGACACCTTCCACTAGACTGGGTTACTCAAAGCCCCATCCAACCTGGCCTTGTCATATACTCATTTGTCTCATTCCTCTGGATTCAAGCTGCTTGTATGACCTCAGTACTGACACGTCCACACGGACTGTTTGGGGTCTTCCATTGAACCCAGGTCCCCTGAGGTGAAGGATGTCCCATGTCTCCCAGTAGACTGTTAAGTACAGTTAACTTTCAGTATAATTCTTCCTTGTATGATGGACGCACATGTGCACAGCATGTGAGTGAGGGGTAGCACTTTATATAGAAAGACAGTCTGGTCTTCAGCATGTGAAGTTGCTACATGGAGCGTCATTTTTGGCTTGCCTATCTTGAGAAAATCTTGCAAGAAATACAGCTTGCTATTTGTGTTAGTTAAGAGGGATTCATACAAAACTAATCAAATTACAACACTGGATCCATCCTTTTAATGAAATGTCATCTGTCTTTTCTATTGACACACTTCTTAAGCTGATATGTAAGAAAAGCATTAGAAATGTGTGTTTATAACCTGAATTCCTCCATGTTAGCTCTCCTTATAACTTACAATCATACATCAACTTACAATTGTGCTCCTTGACGCTGGAGAAATGGTGATGACTGTGAGATTCTTTTTATAAAAAGAAAACTAATAAAATTAAGCAATAATCTATAAGCATGAGAAGGTTACAGCTTTAAATAATGTATCCTGCTGTGAAATGAATAGCAAGGTAAAGTAAAGGTTTTAGCATTTATAAATGTCAAGACAACACAGACGTTCATTTTAACAGCATGACATGCGTATCATTTATAAACTTATTGCACTTAAAGATTATTACCACTACACCATACAGATGGTTTCAGGATCCAACTTAAAACTTTAAATGGTTTTGAATTTTAAGGCTTTGTTGAAATAACTGATAATTCTACTAAATGTCTTGTCACTAAAGCCAGGAATAACAGTAATGCTATAAAAAGCATCACACTCTTACACAATATTAAACTTTTCAATGAGAAAAGAAAAGCCTAAACAGCTTGAATACAACCCTGGATGCTGTCTCAAATATTCTGATTAAAAAACACTACAACTGGAATTGGCCAGATATGTCATTTAGCCCAAGCTGTATTTTCTATCTGCTTGCTGTCAAGAGACACAGGAAACGTTAGAATTAAATGGTATAGATTCAGACTGTCATCAAGACACTGCACTTTCAAAACAGTGGTGAAATGTATTTACTTAACCAGAAAGAAATGAGGTTGAAAAAGTGAGAGATGTCATGTCAGCACCTCCAACTGGGAAATAAGATGTGGTCTATATGCCAGTTTATTGCTCTGATCGGGGACCCTGACATTTTTCTTCCCTCTCCCTCCCTCCTATCCTCCAACCTGCTCAGCTGAAAAGAATGATGAAAATGCACCATGGTGGTTTCTTCCAGGATGTCACTGCCATTTGGTGATCTAATTGGCCCCAGAGGGCCACTCAACCATTTCCATCAGAGATAGAAAAGATTTTCCTCCTTCTGCTAGAGACTGATAGGAGGCATTAATTATGCGGACAGCATCCAAGAGAGCAACAGTCATTCTCAACTAAATCAACATGCAAAACAGGCATGAAAATTGTCACATCATAACAGCAAATGGCTATGGCAGGAGGAAAAAAACCCCAACTTATTATAAAAAAGAACCAATGCAGAATTGGTTTTGATGTGCAGATTCTACAAAAGTACAAAAGCTTGTACTTAATATAATCT
Source organism: Burhinus oedicnemus (assembly GCA_008921705.1). NCBI lineage: Eukaryota > Metazoa > Chordata > Aves > Charadriiformes > Burhinidae > Burhinus > Burhinus oedicnemus. The sequence goes on from VFFE01007706.1 coordinate 5,538,417, forward strand.
CTTTCATTAACAATGTGATTTAAAATAGACTATTTCCACAGTTTCTTAAGAAAAAGATATTGTAATAAAAGCCAGACAAGGACTCTTGAAGCTTTTATTTGAGCTATTTAAACAGTTAGGAAACAAAGATACATTTCAGTCAGCCATAATGGGATATGCTTACTTCAGAGGATGACTCTTTTCACCAGCTTGAAAGACTAAAAGAAAAAAATGGGGGAAAAAACATCAAACTCTAGTCATTTCTTTCTCAGAAAACATGAACCTTTCTTACAGTGTGAACTGAAAATCCTGGGAGAGGAAGAGAAAACGAAGATGTTTTGGACAATGAAGTCTGCCCCTTTTCCTAGTGGTACAAAATTGGACAAAATGCTTCTTCCTTAAGAAAAAAAAAGCAAAAGGAAATACAATTTAGAAGGGGGGGGGAAGGGGAGGAATTATTGCAGGAGGAATATTAATAAGAGAAAACGGAAAACAGACAGCCCCAGTTCTACAGAATACATATATATTGCAGACAGCTGCATGATTTACCCAGGAGAGGTGTGTCACACAGAGCTATTGTTAGTACCAAAGAGAACTCATCTGAAGCTAGCTTTAACCCCCTGACACTGCATTGCCACCCCCATGGAGATACCCCACTACCATTTCTGTAAAAAAAAAGTCAGTCGCTGGAGAAAGCTCTGTGCTGCGCTGTCGCTGTGACTTACCTTCCCCAGGGCCAACAGACTACACGTGCAGACAGGCACTTTGTGTGCGTGCTACAGCACGGTCAATGCCTCCAGTGGGAAGGCTGTGATTTTAGCCAACATCAGGGAGCAGCATCTAGTACACACACCATAGAATGTAAATCCACATGCTGACCAGAAAATCGCAAAAATAGGCTGGCAAACCGTCATAGTTTGGAAAGAGCAAGTAAAAGCAGTGTAGGCAAGCTCATGCTTTGAGGTGGACTTTGTTTCTCTCCCATGCAGCTGCAGCATGCCAGAGCCCTTCAGCTTCAGTCAAGAATAAGTCTTTCAGGCCATGGGCACACAGTTCCTGCTCTTCCTGTGCCAAAGCACATGCTTAAATCCCTGACGAAATTTAGGAAGACCCAGAGGGTTAATCTTTCTTGCTTGGTGCTTGGCTTAAGTGGGATACAGATAGGTGGATTCCCCCTTCTCCCATCTTTGGAGTAGTAGAAAAAATTCTGGTCCAGCATCTGGAAATTGTCTCTGTGAGACTGATTCCAGCCAAAAAGATTCAAGCCAACATTAGACATAACATTACTAGACAACAAGTCTTCGTCTGCAGAGTTGAACTCTTCCCTGTATAGTCTTAGAGTCTTCCAGGAACACTCCTCCTGAATTCCCAACAAGAAAATCCCATTATCCCTCGCTGCACAGCCAAGACACATTAATTCCACTGCAAAGCATGTTTTGGAAAAAGAAGAGTTTACCAACAAGATATGCCTCATGGGTGTTCCCTGACAAAGGAGTAACTTTTCCAGTAACTTAGATATTAAGGGGACCAAGTCAAAACAGTGAAGGGGGTAGCACAGTGTCCACTGCGCTTTTTTGTTGCTTTTACAGTGTTTCTAATTAGAATTACCTCACTTTTTTGCACAAGTGTCTGTTGTCAATCAGACCTCACTGAAATTGGCATAGGTAACTGTAGGTTAAATCACATCATTTCACAAGTCATGGGATTTTATGATAACGTATCAAACACTTTCATGATGCCAACCAATCTGTCAGCATCCCTATGAGAAACAGATTCTTTTTAAATTAAGAAAAGATGGTAAGTGTAGTTAAAATGGTAATACAACCAGTGGAGCCAGAACATAATAAAGTCAACATTGTACAGTATATACAGTGTGCTTTCAGCTTGAGAGTGCCTTATGACAGCTAATGATCAGTAAAATAACCCTCCTGGTTTAGGAAATCTGTTTCATCTTGAAAGGTAAGGGGTTTGGGGTTTTCTGCAAACAATTGTCTGTGCTAACGTTAGGTCCTGTTCAGTCCTGTATCAACGGACTTCAATCTGCATTGACCATTGGCTGTAGTCATTGAGACTTCATTCAGAAGCAAGTGTCTTCCCGCACTGTGTGTGGCGAGACTAACATCCTGGTCTAGTTAAGCACTTAACTAGAAGCACCTGAGTACAGTAACACTAGTTATGTAGTGAAAACTGATCACCAGTCAAGAAATCTGCCAGATCAAAGACCTTATAGATTTCTAAGAACGTTATGAAAATATGTTCTACATAACAAGCATCCGTGGCTGCAAATCTGTGCTCCTTCCACTCTAGACACTGTATTTCAGGGATAAAGGCAATTGTTTTACAGCTGGAGCTGGTCTTTTTTTTTTTTTTAATTCTAAAGTAAATTTTGTTTTAATTGACAGCTAATGGAAAATAGCGTTCCTTATTTTTAAAGAGAGGCAGAAAAATGTAGGGCTGGTTTCAGGCTCTCGTAATTGTAACACAACATTCATTTGTCAGACCTGCAGGGAAGCTAGGGTGAAATGGTAGCATGCAATAGCAGTGTGTATGCCACAGATGCTACCCAGGGATTCAGGTTAATTACATACCAAGCATGCTTAGGGACCACCCATGTAAAACAGCTGCCAGGATGGAAGCTTAAAATTGCTCCCTGCTGGTCCCACCATTGCACACTGCCCTCTTCAATTCAGTATGAATCTCTTCATCTGGGCTAATTTACTTCACCCAGGATAACTAACTTAGATTCTCTCATCTCTGCTCTTCAAGCCTTGCTGGCTTTGGAATTGCTCCTCTCCATTCCCTACCTCCTATATTGCTTCGTCTGAACCTAAAAGTGTTTATTGATGTGGATGGATATAGTTTTCCAAGTGCCATACACATCACTGCAAAAGCCAAAGGAAGCAGGTATTAATTTAAAAGAAAAATTAGTAACAAAGACCCTTTCTAGGGTGTGAGCTCATCTACCCAAGAAATGATTCACTGTTTTACACCATGTTCAGATGTTGTTATACAAAATACTCTTTTCTTATCTTCACCATAATACTGAATCATCTGAGATGCCGCTGAGGTCATCCTGTTATGTTTGTCTTAATTCTGCACTTCGACAGTCTTCTGGCTTTCAGCTACACCACTACAGCGCTTCAGGACAGGGAGGACTGTGCTTTAAAAAAAATGACGTATTATGAACACCAGTATGACCATAGGTGATAGAGGGTAATGGAATATATTTGTAGTAATTCTTCCCACCCAGATCATGAATTAGGTTTAGTTTCTTAAGCCACTCCATAATCATAAATTAAAACGGTGGTAAAATGTCCTTGGCTTTAGAGATATCAGCTAAAAATGACCACCATTGTCGGTATAATTTTTATTATTAAATTGTTCTCCTGGTATTGCTACACAGTAAATATAATATTTCAAGAGGGTGGTTATTACAGACTGGCTATTGTCAGGCAGGTTTTCCTAAAAGATTTAGTAAACTGAATGCAATGAGTAGCACTGATGGATACGTGGCATTGCTGATGTTCTCATTTTGCTTAGTCTACAGAAAAGAGATTTGTTTTTAGATACTGTATGACAAACTGCCTGTAAACAATGTGGACAGTCAAACAGCAGTCTCTAATGGTGAAAATACTGTGCAGACTTCCATGTTCACCCTCCAATTCTCCCACTGTAGTGTCCTTTAAGCAGAAGTTTGCTCCTTGACTTCACTTTTCTACCTCGATTATTCAGCAGGCAGCCTGAGACCTAACTCTGGCCTCAATAACCAACATTCATATTACTAAAGACCCAGCTCCAGCACTTATATGTAACTTGAGTAACTGCTGGCACTTGAAACTCAATCCACAGCCCACTGAAGCCACAGGAGAGACTGTCACTGACTTTGGTAGGCTTTAGGGTAGCCTCTTAAGCAGTGCTGTGTGCATTAGTTCCTTATTCATGGGTATATGTATCTACACTAGCATCAAATTCGATGGTAAATGGAAAGGGTCCTACAAAAAGAAGCTGTACTGACGTTCCGGTATTTTTTCACTCATATCGATAACATAATGTCCTTTGATCTGAAAAAGCCTAGTAAGAGGCGATGCCAATAATGAATTGTCAGTTAACAGCAGTTGAAAATAGTGATATAGATAAATTTAGAAACTTGACACAGTCAAGGAATATGACAGACATCGGGTAAATGAGGCTGAAGGAAATTCATTCTATGTTCAATGACCAAAATGAGAGGTTGAATTATGCAAAAACTTCTGAATCTCACCTCTGCCTATAGGACATGGAGCTCCATTTGGGAAGGTGAGCTGCTACACTCACTGCTGAGGGTTAAAGCAGTATAAGACACATGTACTTGCATTTAAAAAAGACGTGGCACATACATTGGACCCTATCCACTAGGAGTTACTGTCATAGCTCTATTTCCATCCAACTCTTTTTTTGACCTAACCAGTCAGGGGCCATGCAGGATCAGAGAATAGCATTGTCTTGAGCTCCCATGCAGCAGGAAGGGGCAACCTGTGGAAGGAGTGGCTTTTACAGGCAAGGTTGCATAGTGGCTCCCAGCAGTGAAACAGAAATCACTAACCACATTCAAATATGCTACTGGGAGGAAGATGGAAGTTTATATCCTTCTTAGCCCACTTCATATACCTGTTATAACTCCTTCTCCCCTCATTTCTGGCATCTGACCACTGCCTGCCTTGTGCTTTTCATGAAATCGGGTATCAAGACACAATAAAACTAATCTATTCCATTTATATGTATAAATATATATGTATATAAGTATAAATATGTACAGTATATAAATATATAGCCACCAGTGAATTATATTAATAGCTATAGTTGTAATTTTAATGGAGTAGAGGCACGACCACCCTGCATTACAATCACAGTCCTACCTAGCCAAGCATTCAGCCTCTCACGGTGGCAAATAACATACTTTAAGGTACTGGAATCCAGTAATGAGGCACTTCAGCCAATCTGGCCTGAACTCTAGGTTGCACAAGATTTCATCTCCCTTCCGAGAACATTATGATAACCAAGTTTTGATCCCAAACTCTGCGGTTGGCAACAGACTCCACAGTATAACCCCCATGCTGTGAAAAATATTTGTTATTACCCCTTTTGGACGTCTCACCTTTAAATGGCACTGATCGTTCCAATTTTTCCCTGTCATTCAAAAGGGACAGCCAGTCTCTGACATCTTCCTTAGATGTATTTTAGCTATATATGTAGACATGGTTTTATCTTGAATCTCTAATAGGCAATCTTACACTTTTCATTGCAAAGTAATCTATGGAGCAGGGACTCTTGAGAACACAAAATGAGCATTACTCTAAATGTGCCTGAATACACCAGCCTTAAGAGTGAAGCTCATTCTTTGGAGCCGTGCATTTTAAATTGGTTACTCTGTGGTGGATTAGATCCAATAGTAAAAGCATTTTGTTACTGAGTGGCCTCTAGCCAGGTGGGTAGAAAATCTTCCTGAGAGATGAAATGAAAGCTCTGAGTCTCTTCAGTCTGAGGGAGAGGGACTGAACCAAGGTCTCCTCCTTCCTCAACATATGCCTCACTGGAATGCAACTACTGAACGTGGGAGGTACTAGGCATTTCAAAACATATGTGATGCAGAGTCCTTTCCTGGTGCACAGCTCAGCTCCTTGCTGTCTATACAGCAGATCTGAGACTCAGCCTCAAGGACTCAGCAAGACTGCACCAAAAAACTACAGGAAAGGACATAACTTTTTTTTTTTTTTTTTATTTTTTATATTTAAAGACCCCATCTATGTTGTATGGCTTTTAATGCTTTCGGTCTCTGACAGGAGCGCTCTGAAAATGCCTATCAGATCAGGCCTCACACTGAATTTAGCTGTAGTTCTGGGCACACCCGAACCAGGAGTTTTAGAAGTTTAAGACCATTCGTGTCAAACGAAAAGCTTCTGTGAAGCACTGGTGCCCCCAGGAATGAGGAGGGATCAGGAGGTGCCCAGGTCCCTTTTTCAGAGTTGCATAATTCCAGTTTGTCATGGCCTCATCACTTCAGCACCTTCCGTCACCTACCATAACCTCCAGCGTCATCTTACAGCACCTAAATCTCCACTGCTTTACAAGTTGCTGTCAGGAATTTAGTACCTTAAGGCTGACTTCAACACCTTTCTTTTATGTTTTATGTTTTTTCCAGTTTTATAGCCATTACACAACTGCAGTAAATGGCAACAAATCAAGTGGATGACTTAAAGCACTGCAGAAAAAAATCCCTTGTCTACTCATGCTGCTCTCTCAAAAAGAGTTAAGTGCTTATTAGAGTAATAAGTAATATTTTGACCTGCAGAACAGCACGTTTTCTTCTTTTCCTTTTTGACTGTTTAATATAAACAAAATAAACGACTCTCTTGTAAGCTCTTTTTGATGAGGCAACGCTAATAAACAGCACCTGATTTCAGACTCCAGCCATTCCAGGTGCAGCTCACACTTGGCTCGGTGCTGTCAACAGATCCTTGGGGAGCCCCTTTTCCTGCTTCATGAAAATAATTAACCCCCCTCCAGTTCTGGCTGCTCAGGGTGTGTCGTTATTTGGTTGTGCAAAGCCTGGCTACTTCAGTTTTGATGTCAATGGGCTTCAAACCAGGCTTTAAGCTGAAAGGCACCCACAGTCTTGTGATCAAAGAGTTAACTAGGCACATTTTAATTTTCCCGTGGGTCTATCCTTTAGGTCAGCCAGCGAGCCAACGAGCTATTTCTGTAGCTTATATTTTTTCAATTTCCTTGATATGGCATATATCCACCGGCAATAGGTCCAAAAACTCCAAATACAATCACTGAAGAACACCTGAGAACACTCAGATGATTGCGATTTGTTGTTACAAATGTGAGCTATCTTCAGACAGTTGTAATCTAGGCAATTTCTAGAAAGTTGAGTTTATCAAAGTGCTAGTGTAGTCTTCATTCCTCCCCTGAAAAACTTTTCAATATTTTATATATATATTCTCATAAACACACGCATGTACAGCTATACAAAATAATTTTTGAAAGATTCTACAATGTAAAAAAGATTTACACAATGTCATAAACTCCTACTTTCCACCAGTAGCACAAATTAATCAAATTTATCCTGAATAGAAAACACCAGACCAAGGGTAATTATTGCAGCCAAGAAAACAAAAACATATAGCTGGTGCGAAGCATAGATACATACCAGAAAGTTTTTCACCTATATCTGTTCTAGAACACAGAAAATATTTTTTTAAAAGTCCACTTTCATTCTTCCCTCTAGACCCTGAGACTTCGTTTCATATTTGTTTATGAGTAATTGGTTTTCACATTTACAAGAGGAACACAACGACCAGCATTGATGTCGTGTGAGCCTGCTGGACTGTTTCTAGCTTAAGTGCGTGCCTGTAAAATATAGCTGGGGCCCAAGAGAAGGGGTAATTGTGCTGTTCTTTATAACTTTAGCCAGATGACTATCTGTGCTGGAAAGGTGGGGGCTTCTGTCTAAGGAAAATTCTTACTGCTTCACTTGTGAGGACCAAAATGAGTGGGTGTTGGAAGGCACCTGAAATGACAGGCTGGGTAGCCAGAGGCATCCCTCTTCCCTCTCTTTTTTACCTGTAAGCTTTTTTCTGATACAGAAAAGGTCTTGATTCCTCCTCCCCTCTAGGCAAAAATCAAAGCATTCCACTTAATTTTAATGGATAGTTTATCTGTCTGAAGTTTTCTTGCCAGGACTTTCAAGATGTTTACTATTTGAGACGGAGAAGTGAACAAGGGAGTGAAACAAAGTAGGAAGACAAGAGGTGGGGGTGTAAAAAAAAAGCTTCTAGTGACATTTAAAAGGAGCAGCTCAGTGTAAGTGCTCCTTTTATCTACACCATTCTCCCTTGACCCAATCATATTCTCAAAGTCAGGTCCAGGATTTTTAGCTGTGCAGTTCATATGACCTTTAACTGGATCAGCCTTCCAAGCCTCCCAAGACACTTTGAAGATTTAGACATTACTATTTGCTTTAACTGTGGAAATATTGAGATCTTTAGTCTTTAAAAGAGTGTTGCTAATTCAGAACTAGCATTTGGTTATCAGATTTGACGTTGTGTTGCCTCTTAAGGTTAGGTGTCCTTTTTAATTGAAGTCATTAACACACATTCTCCCAATTTTATCTAGTTCATTAACTTCATTCATTTGTCAAAAAAACCCTAAAAACATTATGTTGAAGAAATGCCATGTCTTTTTCTTATTTTTTTATGATATCTTTGTTCGTTCACCTGGTTGAAAATTGACTTTTAGTGTAAAACTTCTCTTTGTTTTTTTGAGAGCTCCTCTACATGTCAGTGGCTAAATCAATCCTTCAGGAAGGTAGATGTGCACTCTGGGATCAGCACACAGGTTACCTACTACCGATGGCCTCTGTCTGTCCAGGAGAAATGGATACCACAGTCCACATTTAAGCATCGTGGTCCTCTGTGCTGAAAGGCTGCAGCAGTGGTGCACTGAAGGCAGCCACCTTCTGGCTTTGCGGTGCTGGGCTGGTAGAAAGGAGAGAAGCGCGGACCCAGAATCTGGTTTATAACACGCCACCACAAACAGCTGCCAAACTATCGCCTCAACTAATACCCTTAGAAATATATTTTGCTGACTGTACAGACTTGATCAACAAACTGTCACCTCCAACCAGCGTCTATGTTGTGGTATATTGTGTAACATGAGTTTAAGTGTGTTTTCATCAAAGCTGGGTTTTGAAAGGGAAAATTTAACATAATAAGGAGTTTGTATTTCAAGTGGGTCCTTCCACATCTCTACCTGTGTCTGACAGATGATATGTGGTCACTTGTAAAACATCTGCTTTAAGGCACATTCTGTTTCTTTGTTGTGTAGAACAGAGTCACTATGCAGGGGACTGACTTGTCACCATGATTCTCTGTTGTCAAGTGAAGCAGCATCTTAAACTAAGCACAGGTTTAAAATGCGATAGATGTTACAAGATAATTAAGGTGAGGCTCATCTACCCCATTCGGGTTAGCGCTTTAGTTCAGTACTGAGCTTCAACAAAATTAATCATGAAACTGAGCTCTTTTTAAGTTGAATGGATTTAAGTACATTCCTGATTTGGGGCCATATTAAAGCATTTAGAAATCCATAGATGTCTACCTCAAATATAATGGATATTATAGGAATACTGATAAAATTACTATTTATTGAGTGCTCCTATAATTATGTCTGTCTATTCATTTTTTTACTGTCCAGATCATTAACATTGTGTTGAAACCCATTGAAAAATGCATATGGCTGGTGATGGCAGAGTTACATTCATTCTCTGCTGATGACCAGGCTGTCTATAAGCACGTCTACCTGCTTAGGTGCAGAGCACTACGAGTTCATGCTGTCTCTGCTCTTAGTCAACAAGAGGTAAATCAATACAGAAGCTGTTTTGACACCTCCTCATGAAATTTTCCTAGAGTTAATATATCCTGCCTCTTTGAATAGACATATCCTGACAAGAGTAGACATAGCCTGTATGTGTGTGGGTGCTAATCTTGGCAGTAACACTGAACACCCATATGCTGATGAACTCCAGACACTTGTTCCCTTATACAGAGAATTTATTGAAAATGTTGTGCTTCTTTAGGCACATCGATGGTTCTTTAAACAAGTTCTTCTTACCAGTTACCACTTTATTGATAATCTTCTTAAAAAAAAAAAAGGAAAAAAAGCAAACCCAAGGATTAAATAAATATGAAACCAAATAACAGTATCAAAATTTTCCTGGCTGGATTGCTGCTGGCTGGATTTAAAATTCCATTACTGACATTATCTGTTAATCAGTTAATCTTAGATCTCTTGAGGGAGGATGAAACCCCAACTTCTTTTCTAGATACATTAAAGGAAAACTAAATTAGACAGTATAAAAGATACTCCAATAACCACATTAACTAAAGAGGAACAGATAATTTTTTAAAAAGAAAGTCTAAAAGATGTCTGAGAGATTAAAACTGGAATTCAGATCAGAATTATCTATGATAAATAAGAATCCTTTAGCCAACAAAATAGTTGAAAGGAAACTGAACACGATGTTCCATTTACCAGTCAGGACTTTACAGCACAATTCTCCTACAGTTCTTGCAGGACAAGAATATACACATGCCCAAGGAATGCCACATCAAACTCAGCTCCTTGGTTCACTGTGGAGGAGTGGAATGTTTCTGGGATGCTTGTCCAACAATTAATAGAATTTGAACAAAGAATATATCGTTGAATGTCTCCTCACTGCAGAATCTGTCAGTAGAGAGAGATTTTTCCATTTGTAACCTGATAGATGGAGGCCTCCATCAAGTATCTGTTCTGTAGGTGAGTCACAGCTCAGGAGGAAGAGTCGGCTTTGGTCCATGCAATCTCTTTGTTTTGCTTAGCAGATTCATACTCAGGTTCCAGAAAATAGGTACCTATTAGAATGATTTCACATGGGTGACAATGAAGCACTGACAACAAAACAAGGGTGAGAGTCATTGTTTTCTTATGAGAATCACACCTGTGGCTGAAACCAATGTGGGCATAGTCATGTGGCAGGGACTGCAGAAACAAGTTAGATAAGAGACAGGTATTTTTCTATAAAAGGTAGAGAGACTTGGAAAATGTTTATGAAACACGAGGACTCTCATCCTCCCTGACCCTCAAGGCAGAATGGCGGGCACTCATCGGACAGCAAAGGCTGCAGCTCCGGCTGGGGGGTCTGCACCATCTACCCCGGCAGTGGCTGATGTCCCCACCCAAAGGGAGATGCTGAAGGGAAAGGCTGCAGAGCAAACCTCAGACTGCAGGAGGTGCCTAGACCTTTCTCCTGGGGCAGGGGTAGGGCGCACATCTGCCTGTAAAAGATGTGCCCAGATGGAGGACCTCCTGCAGCAGGTGGCTGAGCTGCAGGGGCGGGTGAGGAGGCTGCGTAGCATCAGGGAGGCCAAGAAGGAGATAGATAGCTGGTTCCAAGCGCAGTCTGCAGCGGACTCACAGCCAAACAACCAAAAAATCTCCCGCTGGCTCACACAGAAGGGAGAGGGGCCAGTAATGCAGAAGAGTGCAAACTTGCAACAGCAAGGACCAGCAGGAGGAAGAGACTTCCCCTGAAGCCCGAGGTGCCCTTGCCAGAACCACTTCACCACTCTGCAGAGTGAGGAGGAAAGACCAGTCGCATCAAGAGCGATGCTGGAGCCGAGTAAGGCAGTCCGATCTGCTCCCCGTATAACAACCAGCACAACTAAGAAAAGGTGATGAGTGACAGTAGCAGGCAACCCTTCTGAGAGGTACAGAGGCACCCATTTGCCAGCCAGATGCACTCTCGAGGGACGTGTGGTGCTTACCAGGGGCTCGTATCAGGGATGTCACTGAGAGACTACCAAGCCTTGTACAATCAATCCACTGACTAGTATCCACTGCTGTTGTTTCATGTGGGCATGAGTGGTACCTCCAGAAGCAGTCTGAGGAGTATCAAGAAGGACTGCAGAGCCCTAGGAGTGGTGGTAAAGGAATCTGGAGCGCAGGTAGTTTTTTCATCAGTCCTCCTGGTCAAAGGGAAGGGGTTTGAAAGGGCCAGTCAAATCTGTCGAGTCAACAAATGGTTACAGGACTGGTGCCACAGCCAGGGGTTCTGCTACTTAAACCATGGGACTCACTTTGAGAAATAACATCTACTGTGAGCTAATGAGGTCCATCTGTCGGAGAAGGGGAAGATCACCTTTGGTCAGAGGCTTGCCAAGGTCGTGAAGAGCGCTTTAAACTAAAGTTGCCAGAAGAACCTCAATCCATCCCACTCCTACCAGTTTGATGTCAGTGCCATCAATAGATGCCCAGAGCCTGGGGAAGGATCACAGGTCAGCAGGAGAACACCTGGAGTGCAACACAAAGGAATTCCATCCACTCCATCCAGTAAGTCAGCTTCGTCAGGGGCCCAACTTAAATGCCTATATGCAAACTCATGTAGGATGGGGAATAAACAAGAGGAGTTAGAGATGTGTGCACATCTGCAGGGCTATGAGATCACTGGCATCACAGAGCCATAGTGGGATGGATCCTGTGACTGGAGTGTTGGAATGGAAGGATACAGGCTTTTTAGGAAGGACAGGCAGGGGAGATGAGAATAGGGTGTCGATCTCTATGTCAATGACCAACTGGAGTGCATGGAGCTCTGCCTGGGGATGGATGAGGAGCTGATGGAGAGCTTGTGGGTCAGGATTAAAGGGAGGGCAGAGAGAAGTGACATTACAGTGGGGGTCTGCTACAGGCCACCTGACCAGGATGATGGAGCGTTTGTAAAGGCCCTCTACAAACCAATAGGAGCAGCCTCACATTCACAAGCTCTGGTCCTCATGGGAGACTTCACCCACCCCAATATCTGTTGGAGGGACAACACAGCAGGGCATAAGCAATGCAGGAGGTTCCTGGAATGCGTTGATGGTAACTTCCTTCTCCAAGTGATAGAGAAGCCAACAAGGAGAGGTGCTATGCTGGACCTTGTTCTCACCAACAAGGAGGGGCTGGTGGGGTAAGTGAAGTTCAAGGGCAGCCTTGGCTGCAGTGACCATGAAATGGTGGAGTTCAAGATCCTCAGGGCAGTGAGGAGGGCGCACAGTACCTTGGACTTCAGGAAAGCAGACTTTGGCCTCTTCAGGGGTCTGCTTGGCAGAGGACCATGGGATAAAGCCCTGGAGAAAAGGGGAAACTGAGAAAGCTGGTTAATATTCAAGGATCACCTCCTCCAAGCTCAGGAGCCTTGCATCCCAACAAAGAGGAAATCAGGCAAGAATGCCAGGATGTCTGCATAGATGAACAAGCAACTCCTGGACAAACTCAAACACAAAAAAAGAAGCCTACAGAGGGTGGAAGCAAAGACAGGTAACCTGGGAGGAATGCAGAGAAATTGTCTGAGCAACCAGGGACCAGGTTAGGAAAGCTAAATCCCAGACAGAGTTAAACCTGGCCAAGGAACGTCAAGGGCAACAAAAAAAGCTTCTGCAGATACATCAGTGATAAAAGAAAGACTAGGGAAGATGTAGGTCGTCTCCAGAAGGAAATGGGAGACCTAGTTACCCAGGATATGGAGAAGGCTGAGGTACTAAATGACTTTTTTGCCTCCATCTTCACTAGCAAGTGCTCTATCGACACCACCCATGTCACAGAAGGCAAAGGGAGAATGAGATACTGCCCACTGTAGGAGAATCATAGAATCATAGAATAGGTTGGGTTGGAAAGGACCTTTAAAGCTCATCTAGTCCAAAGCCCCTGCAATTAGAAAGAACATCTTCAACTACATCAGGTTGTTTAGAGCTCTGTCCAACCTGACCTTGAATGTTTCCAGGGATGGTGCATCTACCACCTCTTTGGACAAACTGTTCCGGTGTTTCACCACCCTCATTGTAAAAAATTTCTTCCTTATATCTAGTCTAAATCTTCCCTCTTTTAGTTTAAAGCCATTATCCCTTATCCTATTGCAACAGGCCCTGCTAAAATGTTTGTCCCCATCTTTCCTGTATAGGCCCCCTTCAAGCATTGAAAGGCCACAATAAGGTCTCCCTGGAGCCTTCTTTTTTCCAGGCTGAACAACCCCAACTCATAGGAGATGTGTTCCATCCCTCTGATCATTTTTGTGGCCCTTCTCTGGACCCACTCCAACAGGTCCATGTCCTTCTTATGTTGGGGGCCCCAGAACTGAATGCAGTACTCCAGGTGGGGTCTTACGAGAGCGGAGTAGAGGGGCAGAAACACCTACAGGAAAGATGGAGAGGGTGGTGAAAGAACACAGTCTTATATATTTGGGATTTGTCTTTCCTTCCTGAGAACTGCAGTTCTGATGGTGGCATTTCCCTCAGCTCAGCAGTTTTTAGGAGGCAGGAGTAGATTTATCGCTTACTGTGCCAGGGAAAGGCTTGCTTTCCCTTTATGAAAGCTTCCCTCAGCATTCAATCTGTCTTCGGGCAGCTGCCAAGGAGGGTGAGTTTCTTGTTCTGCAAACTGTTCAGCAAAAAGAGCCTCCCCTGATATCGAGAGACAATCTTCCAAGTTCTCCCTACATGTCAAAGATTCAAAGCAGAGTGACAATGAAAAGAATTCGAACTGAAATTGAAAAATGTTAGAGCTATAAATATGACTTTTAAAATGCATTTTTCCTAAACCAGTGTTTGTACATTTGTACAGCAATCATTCTGGTATTTTTCTTCTATATCTTGGCTATTTTTAGAACTTATTGATATCTTATTATATCATTTTTATGATATTACTTTTGAAAAATTAAGGTTTGTCATAATTATCCCACTAATGATATATCTTTTTTTAACTTCCAAAGTAAAAAGCAAGGAAAAATTATACTGAAAAACTAGCTTTATTGTGAAAACTTCAAAAATCAAATTTCTCAATGTTGTTGCTTCAAAATACTGGAGTAAGTCAAACATGGGTTAAAAATGGAGGGCAAGAGAATATGGAGCCAAATTCAGTGTGGGTTGATGGCAGAAGTATCTGCAAGCTTTGCTGATAAATGTAGGATTTAGATCTGTATAAAACCAGAAAGAAAACAGGCAGCTCCTAGCACTGATAAGAAATAAAACACCAGTGCCAACAGCAGTAACAAGGCAACAGGCACCACCAAGACAGCAAGAGATAGGTTGGCAGGCAGAAGCAAGAAAGAAATTGTACAGACCTGACTATGGTGACAGGACGAGAGCTTGAAGGCTTCCAGCTTTGTGCAACTGGGCAAAGAGCTGCCTGCTCCCTCCTGGGGGAGTACCTGACCCACGAGGGTCTGTGGGGACCAGCTTCCTTCAAGTGGGTCAACCACCACCATGGTACTCTGCCGCGGCTCAGGAGCCTGCCAGGGTTTCTCCCATGGGCACCCCGACACCAGCACACACAGGCAGGGAGCCTTCCAGCCTGGGGAAACTGGGGAGAGACAGGCACCCAGCATGGTGGGTCCTCTATTCCAGAGCATGGGCAACAAATACCACAGGAAGATATTCATATGGTGTGAAGGCATCAGGTGGTCTGATCAGATCTGCCCTTATCGCTCTAGGTTCCCAGCTTTCTAATAGCTCATGATAGAAGCGAGAAAGAAAAGGAAGCTTTCACCAGAACAGGACAGGTGACACCTCCTGGAAGGTCTGCAAGAGCAGCAAGTGACCTTGTGTGACAGAGAGATGGGTACAGCCTCTGCAGCTGACAAGTTTCCAAAGAGGATGATCACCCATTGCGGCAAAACACCTGTGGTGTTGCTCTGGGTTGCAAGAATGACACTGTAAAAGATACTCCTTGTAGCCCGTTTCCGTTGTAGCAGGTCTGTTTACTAATGACAAGTATCACTTGCCAACCCAGGCTTCCAGGCCAGCTATCTCTCTTCTACCTAACAAATGACCTCCAGTTGCCCTTTGAAAAGCCAGTGCCCCCAGGTGTTGCATAGGAATGCAGCTATTTAAAAATGAGTCTAGACCTTGAAAGAACGTGAGAAGCTCTGTAAAAAGAGCTTAAGATGCTGGCTGTTCAGGTGGGAAACTTTTCACATGCTAAATCTGTCCCTGCAAATCATGAACTAAAAATAAAATTGTAACTTTGTTTTCTAAATTTTCTCTTTCTTTATTTCAGATCAGTCTAGGAGACAGGAAAATAATGCCACAGCAAATGAGAAGGATGCTAACAACACAGGCTCTGCCTCAGTTATCAGGTCAATACCAATAGTGTATATTTGAGAAGAGATGAAGTACATATCATAGTTATATGGATTGCTAGTGACACCACTACCTTGTAACAGCAGTAACCTTCAAATTTTTCCTGCTAGAAAAAGCAACAAAACTAGCAGAGGAAGGAGCGATTTGGCTGTCATATAATGTGAGTTAAACTGATAGAAAACCAGGTTTACTTCTCTTTCCTGATTAAACCTAATTTACAATAGAAGCAGGGAGGTAGAAGAGCATACAGTTTGTGCCTATAAGCATCTCAGTGTTAGATGTTGAAAAACCCTAATTTGTACTCCATTTGTCAGGTAGGTTGAACCCTTTTCCTCTGGAGTTTTCTGGAATACCAGACTGTATAGAAAGATTGAGGAAAGCACTTGTTTCTTCGATCCTCTCTTACAAAGGTATTCACAGAGAGAAAATTAATGCTTGCCATCATGGATCATATGATGGAGCTCAGCTTTTATAATGTAAAATGCAGTAATTTCAACCATTTATTCTCTGTCTTTCAGGACTATCTCTGATGAAATAGAGAAATAACTC
Organism: Burhinus oedicnemus; assembly: GCA_008921705.1. Lineage (NCBI taxonomy): Eukaryota > Metazoa > Chordata > Aves > Charadriiformes > Burhinidae > Burhinus > Burhinus oedicnemus. The sequence goes on from VFFE01007706.1 coordinate 5,554,637, forward strand.
TTTTTTTCCTTCAGGGTTACAAGTAGGTAGGGATAACTAAAGAAACAATTTTCCTGATTTGATACTGCTTCCACTCTTCCCAAAAGGGCTTATATATGGATCAATGTGTTTTCAAGCAAAGAATTATTAATAAATGACCTTTCCTAACAATCCATAGGTTGAGTCTATTTCTAAGATGGTAGCCCAGGCAGCTCACAGTGCAGAAATCCCATGCAACTCATCAGCTAATATTCAAATACATTAAGTCATGTATTTGCCAGGCTTTTAGAGTAGGAATGTTCACATAATTTGCTTAAAATGCTCCTGTTATGTTCGGAGGCAGTCAAAAGCCTGCAGATTTTGGGTTTCAGCATCATCCCTAATGTAAGCTACAGGTTGTAACGTTATGAAGGCTGTCATAAATTTCTGGCCCTGGCTCCTATCAGAAACTGGAGTAGACTAAAGTATCTGAATCATTTTGTAACCTGGTCCTGGCTATTTCGTTGGTAGTGCACCACACTCCTGTAGCACTGGGGATATGCTAGAACAGCAATGCACTGTGCAGGGGAGACTTTGTGGAGGGCGTCTTTCATGAGCGGGGTGGGCTAACCTAGAGCTAGCATGCAAAGGTCGTAGGTTAGCCATAGTTTGAGTCTTACGTTATTGCAAATGCTCCATATCCTCCATTATCACTAATGGGTATTATGTGCAAAGATACTAAATACTAATGTTTCAGAAATTATGAGCCCGCTTAAGCAATTGTACTTTTTCTAGGAGGTTCCTGGAATACATTGTGAGGGGTGATAAAGGAGCTATGACACGACTGAGCTCAAATAATGATGCATATTTTAAGTATATATTATTTCCTTGTTTCTAAAGATCACACATAAAACTGGCAATTTTGTTCATTATGCATATTAAGTCATAGCATAGGTTATTTCTTGTTCTTCTGACTCTTGAATAGGTTTTTTTCTTTTTTCTCTTTTTCCTTCCCCCTGTGCCACTGGGACTACATATTGATTGAAATCCATAACCTGGCAGGGTGTGAGAGCCCGCAAGCTGCGGCGTTCCCAGGCTCCATGCGCCATGTGTCCAGGCTCCCCGGGAGAGGCAAGGGAAGCCTCGTGCCCCTGCGAGCGGGATGCGGCACGCCGACTTCCCAGCTGTCACCGTACGCTCCGATTGTCACAACAGCTTACAACAGATTAGGGGAAGTGGCTTTGACTGGCATATTAAGAAAACCGGTTGACATCAGCATACTCAACTAGGTAGGTCTAAACCTGCTAGCTCCCCAGTGGTACCTCCAAGCATAGCTATCTTTTGTTTGATTAATGAATAGTGTTAGCAATTAAAAGCAAAGCACACGATGGGCCTAGTGCATCCTTTGCAATCCAATTTCATCTTTTGCTGAGAGCTAATGAAGAGTAAACAAGAAGCTGAGATAAACTGGGCTGATAAGGAGCAGAGCTTGTATGTCTCCTTGGCTTCATTTGCACAAGTCCCAGAAATATGTCTGTGGGCAACCACCAGACCGAGATTTATTTGTTTGCTCAACTTGATTAATAATTTTGCACTTTTGACTTGGTTTAGTGTTTTCTTTACATTTGTCCAGATATTTGAACCAGATAACTAGCAAATGACAGCTTAAAAGGCATTAAGTAGGCAAATATACAAACACACCCTGCCATATCTGCCCTGGATTTTCACATGAATGACATGTGTCAACCTGATCAAGGCAGAGGGGTGCAATGATTTACTCTTTGTGGAATTGTTCACAGCCATGTTTGTGTGAAAGGTTGTTCAAGTAAATTAGTTTCAGTCAATAGCACTGTGGAAAAATGGGTAAAGTGCTAAACAGACAGGTGGATCCAGTCAGGCTTTTGTGTATTTTTACCAAATCTCTGGGAAGGGTCAGGGGATCACATTTCCCCCTGCAGCAGTAAAAGCCACAGAACTCCTCCTGGTGGCTTTGGGATACCAGTTCTTGTGTCTCCCGGGGGGTAGGGTGGGTTCCCGCCTTGAAATCACTTCTTGTGGGTGCAGTTCTGGTGGGGAGCAGCAGGTAGGATTTAGAAAAAAAGTCCTTGGGGCTTCAGGCTAACTGGTGTAATTTTGAGTGCCCAAAGGCTTGTCTGCTTTTTCCAGAAACTACCTTTCCCTGAAAAACTTGCCTCTCTTAAAACTATAGATCTACAGTGTTGGTCCTCACACTGTGTGGATGACAGGATTTATCCGTATAAAAGAGGTGTTCAGCAAAAGGGAGCATAGATATTGAAACCACAGCTTATGGCTGGACATTATCAAAGAGCAGATCGGTGTAAACATCATGCAGTATCCCCCTTGCACCACTTTTAAGTATGTATTTTAAGGTGAGATGGTAAAGAAAACTAGAGTCCTTGCTAGCCCTGGTGGGTGGGCACCCTGCCTCTCTGCTCCATACTCACTCAGGGACCTGAAACAGCCTTCACTTTTATTGTTTCCACCCACAGAAAAAGTGCTAGTCTTGGTGTCAGCAGAGTTTGTATCCAATAATTGAAGTCTCTGGGGACGTAAAAATCAATTCTTGACTCCAAGTCCAGCAATATTCTGTATCAGCAGAACTGTGTAACTACACTCTGATTACAGTGGTTATAGTACAAGTTAGTTAACTGCTACCAAAATGAGGAGCTGGAGAGGAAGGCAAGAATTTCATCTTTTAACTCACATTGGGTTTTGTTTCTGTCAATGTTTTGCCCTGCTAGGGGAAAAAAAAAGAAAAAAAAAAGGAGATGTTGCTGTGCCTGAGCAGGACAAAGAGGAAAGCTGCAAAGGTATGCATCACAACATGGTCCAGATCCACATCTTCCTAAAGTTTGCTGGTGTTTATCCAGGGGCTCGTCTTTTTATTATTTTATTTATTTATTTATTTTCCATGAAAATATTTTCCCTGCTAAAATAAAAGGAAAAGAGGACTGAAAATAATTTACTTTTTCCAAAGGGAAATTTGTTGATGTTTCAAGCTCTACTTGTCAAGTCCTGCTTAAAGATTTTGTGGTTTTCTAAAAGTTCCTGCACATCTTTCTTCTAAGCTGTGAAGGAAATGTCTCTCTGGTTGTCACCAACATGCCAATATTTTTGCATGTGCAGTAGTGCAGCTCCAAGTGAACTAAAAGCAGGATTTTATCCCAGAGCATGACAAAGGTGTTGAGCTGGGGAGGAAAAGTAGGTTGCATTGGAGGCAGCAGCACCAAAACCACCTTGCAACTCACCTCTCCTAGAGGGAGAATAAAAATATTATTCACATCTTTCGTATTAAATTATATGAAAGGCCTACAGCCCTGTGGGTCCCCACACTGGCAGACCTTCAGAGGGATACAGGATGCTGTCCCCGATCACTGGCAGCTGGAGTGGGAGCTGGTAGCAACCCAGCAAGCTTCTCTGCTGGGGTTTGTGTGCTGATTTCACCCTACTGAACATCTCATATCTGTCTTTGCAAGCAAATAATCATGGTTTCATGCAAGTGAGGTGTTTCTCATTTGCCGCACACAACTCTATAAAAGATTTGTCAACGTGGAATAGCAACATTAATGTGTGAAACATGATCAGAATTTTGTAAAGTTAGAACTGCAATGGTTAGTGAAATAATCTTGTTGATAATTAGAAATAAAACCAAAGATTTTAAATTCACTTTAAATTCAGGAGAGTGTAACATATTATGTGGAAGTCCTGAGGAACTCCATCTTCTACACTGACACTTCTGCTCTACACCTTTTGTGCTTTAGTTGCAAGATAAAGTATTCAAAGAAAATTGCAAGCATCCATTATTTGAATGGAGCTATTAATCTCCAACTCATCTGAGAAATTAATTGCTGGAATCAAAATAATGACAAAATGTTCTATATGTAATTACGATATATGCAATTTATACACAGACCATACACTCAGTTGTCCATTTACATGGTTGGTGTAACATTTTTTTCTCTTGAAATTGTTTTCACATCTTGAGGGAAGTGACTGAAAAATGTATAAGGGCAGCCTTCACTGTGACTATTATACGCCCATAATATATTCAGAATATATTCCAATCTTCTTTGTTATAACCTATCTAAAATTAGGCAAAGTTCAGGACTGGAGCTGAACCTTCACTAGTCCAGGATAAACTGCCAAAGCGTTGCTGAGGGATTTGACCAAGCAGTTCCAATTAATATTGTACTAAATCCCTATGCACGGCTTTAAAATTTGAGCCCTGAAGGACTAACCTGTTTGCCTACATTCTTTATTATTATTGTTATATCAACAGGATTTGAAGAGCTAGGTAACATCAGTTCATCACTGCCACCACCTGGTAAAACTCCAAAACCTTATATTTATGAGTACAGGTGTATCGGAAAGGTAGCAAAGGGGTTAAATAAAGAAGAAAGAGCAAATCTTGGGGGTAATCATCTTAAGCCAGTGTTTCCATGTGGAATGGAAACGTGAGGACTCACACAATACACAATAGCTTCCAGTCTGCCTAGAGTGGAAAGATAAGACTGCACCTCCAGAGATGTAGGTGGCTTGGGTTGCCTTTTTTTTTTTTTTTTTTTTTTTTTTTTTAGTGGTTGAGTGATCTGTTTGTGGGTGTTTTACGAAAAGTAGACTGGAAGTGGCTAGTTGAGCTAAACCTGACTAGGCAAGACAATAATATCTCTCAGATCCTGGTTGGTCTGCCAAACTGTTCAATATAGTCTCACTGGGAGTTGACTTTCATTCCTCTGTGTGTTGACAACTGTTTGCTTTCCTGAGCCAGATGTTTAGGATTTAACTGGTGGCTAGTGGGTTGTTCCTTTTTTCCACTACCATTCTCTTCCCTTGCCTCCTAATATCCAGATAAACGGCTCTGGGCCATTTATCTGCCAGGAGCACTTCATAGTCCTCCTAAATCTTTAAGCCTCATTTATAACATCACCTCTTTAGTGATGTAATGATTAAGTCCTTACCCCAGTTAGATACCTGCCTGTTTATCAGTCAGTGCCAGGAAGTCCTGAGCTCCAGGTGGGATTCCAAGGTACCCACAACAGTGGAGGAGCTGGTGGGTGGCACAGTCACACACAGGATTGCATCCCAACATCTCTCAGCATCTACTCCTTCCATAAATCTTGCCATGTTCTTCAGGTGTGTGGTTTTTCATGTATTTTTAAGCAGGGAATTTCTGGGGCAAATGGGAAGAATCTGTATTAATGCTGACTGGGAACTGGGTATCAGCTTCTGGGCTGCGTTCCCTGAAGGAGGATTCCTTGCTGTAGGCCGTTTCTGCTGTTCAAGGACTAACACATTTCATGCAATTTTAATAATTGTCATAAAAAATGTACCACACTTTTAGGTCACTGGTTTCTTCTCTGGTGGGAAGCTGCAATGCAAAATTTCCTGCGAGCTACTGGTCAGAATAGGAAGTCAATATAAATGTAATAAATTAGAAAGAATAATCTGGACAGTGGGAAGGTGGCTGAAGTCACTGTTCTGTTGATGGTTTTATTTCCCCCCCATGTTTTAGCTTGGCACCTTTTATATAACTTACATTATCACAACTGTCTTTGTGCCAGGAGGAGTGAAGTACTCTCCTGTTCCAAGCTTCTGCTACTTTAGATAAGCCAGCAATAATTATTTCTGAGTGAAACAAAATTAACCCTCACAATGGAGCCTGAGTCCATAGCTGTGTTCCAATTTGGAAGTCATTTGTCTTGGGATACAAAGGCCCCGATTCCCCATAGAACCAAACTGTGTTCTTACAGACTCAGAGTTACACTGGCAAACCAAAAGTCTTAAAACTGATATTATAAATCTGTCATCATTATTTTATTGTAACCCCATGTTGCTATAACTCCACAGCAAGGATTATGCATTAGGAATAAAGCATAAATGAAGCCTGTCTCCCCATTAATTTACAAACGAGAGACACAGTTGTCTGATACCATTACAGTCAGCAGGGCTGCCTCTGTGAGTCAGGATTTCTTGTGCGCCTGTTCCGATTTGTACAGCCCAAAGCTTAAATAAGACACAGCAGAGGATCAGACAAAGAAAATAAAGAAAGAGGTAACTGGTAAAAAAGGAAGGGGTAAAAGGCTGAAGGAAAGAGATGAGATGAAAGTCATAAGAGGCGAAGCAGAGGGTACTAAATGCCCTCTTGAAGTCTGTCTACCCTGTTTCCCATGATTTTGTAACAGCTAATGGAGGTCTTGTTTTAGCAAATCCCATTTCATACTACATGTTTCCCGTGCCTGTATTTTGAGACTGTTAATGCTACTATACTGATGGAAAAAGTACAGCACAGCAGAAATAAGGGAATACCAAGAGTGTTCTCTAGTTTTAGGCCAACAAAGGGGAATGAATTTCTACCTAAGTAATAACAGAAATTGTCACTTAAAAGTATCATTAACTGAATCTCCATCAAATTATAAAAAACAGGCAAAATAACAGAAAAGGAAAATGACAGACAACTCTAGAGAAAAATAAATGCTATTTCTCTGCTTTTGAGTGTTGTGCGACAGTTACATACGTCAGCAGATAGTGTGATATATTTGTCTTAATCTGCGGAAGAGTGGTATCTGTGGAAGACATGTCACGGTACACCTATCTTCGTATTCTGCAATCTGTTAGCAAGTGCAGCTCTTCTGGCTGATAAGAAGAAGCGTTTCTGCTGACTCCTCCCACTGAGTAATTCAGTAAAACCACAGTGACAAGCAAAAGCATACCCTCATGTATTACTACAAAGAGGTTTAGACAGCCAATAATCCTGAACCGGGCATGCCCACCTGTAGCAAGCCAGATATCTGTTGAAGGTGTGTTTGAACACACAGCATAGACATACGTACCTAATCCTTCACACTCGTGCATGGGTCACGTTATACTGCTCTGGTGAAATCCAGTATACCACTCTTCCCAGTTATCCACGGGTGTGCAATTAGAAGTGAAGTAGGCAGACAGATGTTGAGCAAGCACTGAGACGTCACCATTCATCATCAGCTAGCAGATACTGAACTTGGCTGACTACCCCAGCTTAGTCAGATAGTTTGGCACACTGTCTCTCAACACTAGTCTTTTCACTCAGGATCTTAAATTGTACTAAAAGTTCACTCCGTAAATCATGTAAAACTGGGGGATGGGACGGACTTTGTTTTTTGCCATCAAGCAAAGTTATTAGAAGTTCAGACCTTTTACAAGCCGTTTTGCTTCTCTGTTTAAGTCTCACCTTTCATCTCAAGATAGCATCGCTGCCTATTTAAAAGAGAAAAGGGCATTTGGCCAGCTATTAAATTGAATTCCTTTCCCCCATCCTGCATGTGCTTAGTCTTGCATACAAAGCATAAAAGGCAAAACCAAAGGTCTAATAGATGGGACCATAAGGAGCTTCACATGCCATCTCTGAGTAAAAGAGATCAAACAAAGACTTTCGGGAGCTCAGAAACATGTCATCATATGTGGTATTTCTCTTGTCAGCAGCAAAGCTGTCTCTAATGCACAGCACACTTAGCAAATCAAGAATGCTTCAGGCCAAATTTGGGTAAAAGCTAAAGCTTTGCCTCCCACAGGTTTTATCTGCAGCTGCTGAAGCAAACATTTCTACCTCCCTCCCTCACTGAATGGGAGATTGTGTTTCAGACCATTGTTTTCTGTAGACACTTATTAACCCTGTTGAATTTAGAGCAGGGGATTGCACTCAATATCTATTGATTAGCAGTCAGTGCTGCAGTAATCCTTAGGCCTTGATCAATTCAGCCTGTTGACTAGGACTTGGTACACAGCAGTGCCCTTTTCAGCAGTCATTGATATGCACGCGAGGATGTGGGAGAGGCAGGAGGGAAGGTTAGCCTGAAGTCAAGTGTTTATACATTACAGGAAATTCCTGGTGAGGTGATGGCAGCTTTTATCATAGCCTGACAGAGTCCAGGGTTTAAATCATGCAAGCGTACATCAAATCAAAACACTTCTTCAGACAACGTTGGAAAACAGAATCCATTATTCAGTGACTGCAAATAATAATAAGCTCTGCCGAGGTAGAAAGAGAATCAGCAAATTTCTCCAAGCTCATCTCCTCCAATTAACAGTAATATGATAAAGCTTTATGGATCATTTGTTTCCTTTCTTTGCTCATCTTTTCTGCTGAGAGCTGAATGTGATTTGACATAGCACCTATTTCCAATAGGGAACTGCCTTCTCCAAAACATGTCTCTTGCACTGCAGCCAAACTACAGACACCTATTTATTCAGAGTACAGCTTGACATTTTTTTTTTTACATGCTGTTCATTTTGTCCTCCCGCTAGCCTTCATTTAGCATTGACTTCAGTCTCTGATTTACAAGCAGGGATGGTTTACCTTGGGAAGACGTTAGCGTATCCTTTTTCCAACTGCCCACCACATTTCGCCTCCAGCTCAGATGCCTGCATAGCAGCCACAAAATTATAACTTCCACAAAATAAATAAAAAACTGCAATACATTTTCTATTTAATATTCCAGTCTGAAAATAATGGCATTTCAATACTGCTGACTCAGGAGCTGTCTTTTTGGTATGTGAGCATAGGCCTCCAGGAGAGGTATAGGGCAGACAGCTGAGGACAGGATTAACTTTAGCTAATTCCAAGTAAGTTTTGACCCTTCATGAATCAGAACTCTTTGAAAATCAAAACAAAATATCAGAGTGTAAAATTCCAGATTTTGATCCTTGTATTTTTACTGAAAATGAATTTAAGGAACATCCTCTTAGAATAGTCTGAAACACTGTAGATATACAGGCAATTGTGTCTGTGTATTTCCTGGTGGGTTTCATAGGGTGAGTCCAGTGGATGGCTGTGGTTAAATGCCAGAGAAAATGAATAGGGTCTTTGATTATGCAATTGATTCCCTGGTGATTGGATGTGACTGGAACAATCTGTCTGCTGGGACACCATAATTCTTTTTTATATTGAATTAGAGTACTGCCACAATTCTGAAACAAGAGTTGTTTGAACTTCATTTTTCTGTCATCTATCCTTCTCTATATGCTTCAACCCGTGTGTGAAGAGAGCCTTACTACAAGTATCACCTGGAAAGAAAACAGTCTGGGGAAAAAAAATTCTGAACATCATCTAGCTATAGACTTCCTTCCCATGGACCACCTAGTAACCAGGCCATCCACTTGCCCAATTACTAGTCCAAGGATGCTTGTTTAAGGGTGTGATTTCTTATTTATTGGCATGAGGGATTCAGTCACTCTCTCACTTTTTATTCATGTTTATTTTTCTCATGACCAGTTTTCAGTGAAGTCTTGAAATCTCTGCTTCACTTAAAAAGGAAATTAAAAAAATCCAAAAGGCATTAGTACAGAAGAGATTACAGAAAAAATAGGTTCTTGCTGTATATTCATAGAATCACAGAATGGGTGAGGTTTGCAAGGACCTCTTGAGATCATCGAGTCAAGCCAGCCTGTTCAGGAAAAGTCAGCTGGAGCAGATTGCCCAGGACCATATCCAGTTGAGTTTTGAATATCTGCACAGATGGAGATATTCACAGCCTCTCTGGGCAACCTGTTCCAGTGTTCAATCACCCTCACAGTAAAAAAATGTTTTCTTGTGTTCAGATGAAATGTGGTGTGTTCTAATTTGTGCCCATTGCCTCTTGCACTGCCAGTGGGCTCTGCTGAGAAACATCCCTCATCTTCATACTCTCCCATCAGGTATGTAAACACATCAGTAAGATCTCCCCGAGCCGCCTCTTCTCCAGGGTGAACAGTTCCAGCTCTTTCAGCCTATCTTCATTTGGACAAAGTTCCAGTCCCTTCATCATCTTCATGACCCTTCACTGGACTTACTCTAGTATGCCCATCTGTCTCTTGTAGTGGGGAGCTCAGAACTGGACACCGTGCTCCAGATCTGTCTCAGCAGTGCTGAGGAGAGGAGAAGGATCACCTTCCTTGACCTGTTGGCACTGCTCTGCTTAATGCAGCCCAGGATATTTCTGACCTCCTCTGCTGTAAGAGCACATTGCTGGCTCATGGTCAGCTTGTTGTCCACCAGGATCCTAAGGTACTTCTTTGCAGAGAAGTTTTCCAGCTGGTTGGCCCCCAGTGTTTACAGATGCATAGGTTATTCCTCTTCAAACACAGAACTTTGCACTTCCACCTATTGAACTTAATCAGATTTCTCTCAGCCCAATTCCCCAGCTTGTCAAGGTTCCTCTAAATGGCAACACAATCATCTGGTATATTGGCCACTGCTCCCAGTTTTGTATCATCTTCTGAACTTTCTGAGGGTGAAATATGTCCCAGCATCCAGGTCATTAATGAAGAGGTTAAAAAGAAGCGGCCCTGGTATTGACCGCTGGTCACCACTGCTGACTTGCCTCCAGGTAGACTTTGTGCTGCTGATCACAGTCCTCTGGGACTGGCTGCTCAGACAATTTTCAATCCAGTTTTCATGGTTCACCTACCTAACCCATACTTTGTCAGCTTGTCTATAAGGATGTTATGGAGATGGTGTTCATAGTATTGCTAAAATCGAGGTAAACAGCATCCACTGCTCTCCTGTCATCCACCAAGCTAGTCACCTCATTGCAGAACGTTATCAGGTTGGTTAAGCATGATTTCCCCTTTGTGAAGTAGCTCTGGATACAACATGACTGACTGACAAACACTAAAACTCTTGGTATAAACTAACCTGTCTCTGCTACATGCTAGCCAGTGAGAGATAATACTTCAAAATCCATGTGAGTAATAGTAAGAGAATGTGCTAACAGATAAGATGAATAACAGATGCAGGCACACAAATACCTACAAACAGCTTATGTGTGCATATACATTTAATGTGTACATTTGTTGCAGATAAATGGGGTTATATTCATTGCACTCTGGGAGTCACAGTCTGGTATATTTCATGTATGATCCAAGACTATTTAATGTATGTTTTCTGTGAGGTAGTCCATGTCTTACTGGAGCCCTCAGTGACAGCTGATGGGTTTAGGGTCTTCATATAATACACAGAGAACAAATAAGCACTTAAAGAGAAATAAATTAAAAAAAAAAAAAGAAAGGAAAATAGCAGAATAAATGTCCTACGAGGTAACACCAATGGCTCATCTTGCATAATATTCATTCAGTGGCAGTAGGACACGATATTTAAGGAGACCCCATGGGCCTGGCCACGTTTTGCACTCTGTTCCTCTCATGGTGCCTCAGCATCTCAAATTGCTCTCAAATTAGAGGATACAACTCTTCTTAGTTCTTTTAATATCCATTTCTGAACATGGTGCCCATAAATTTTTCTAAGCTCTTCTTGGCTCTGTCATTACTATTTGCCTCACAACATCCTATAGCAACAAATTCCGAAATTTCTCTTCCCACTGTGTAAAGACACACATTCTTTTATCTGTTTTGAAATGATACCTTACTAGTTTTATTGAGCGTCCCCTAGCTCATGCAGTGAGGATTGAGTAAGAGTTCATTCAGCTTGTCCATCGCCTTTGTGATTCTGTAAACTTCTCTCATATCCCCCATGCAGCCTTCTTTCTGCTCTCCAGACTGACCAGTCCCGAGTGTCTCAGTTTCTCCTCATAAAGCAGCTGCTTCATTCCCTTGACAATTTTATCTGCTCATACCTGTGCCTTTTTGAACTCCACCACATTCTTTTTGCAGGTGCAGCAGCCAGAGCTGCGCACCAAGCTTTTGTATAGCAGCAGAATGGTACCTTCTGCCTTGTTTTCAATACCTGACCTGATGATGCCCAACATTGTGTTGGCTTTTTTTGGCTGCAGTTGCACACTGAGCTGCTGATTTCAGAGAAATACCAAACAGTGACTCTAAGATCTCTTTCCAGAGTTGAAATTGCCAGGTTTGAGCTCTGAGCAGATGAGCCAGGCATGATTTAGAGGAAAGGCCTTCATTAGAAACAAAACAGAACAAATCAAGACAAGACAATTTGTGCTGTCCTGACACTCAGGAGGCCACTACATTCCTTATCTCTACCTGTAACCCTGTAGCTCTGACATCTTCTGCTGCTCGTCCTGCTTAGTTAAAATGGAGACCTAAACCATGCACCAGACCTCTTCAGACACCCAGTTTCCTCAGCTCCTTACTCCTCTTATGCATTTGCCATACATCCCACTTTGCATTAGCAAGCCCTAACACCAAGACACATGACTAATTTATCTTCCAGTTCTCCCACTCTTCTGTGCAAACCCCAGACACCCGCACAATGCCTCCTCACTACTCTTTTCTCTTGCCAAGACTCTGGACTTCTACCTTCTCACTTGTTCCAACCTTCAGCTATACTTTATTTTTACCAGTTCTTAGGTTCTTCCTAGAGCACACATCTCAGTGCAGGGTAAAGCACTGCAATGGATGCTAAGGACCATACAGCAAAACATTGTAGCAGCCATTGGCTGCTGCCTTACAAACAAAGTACTACAAACCGGCATGCTTCATGATCCATCAAAAGAAGTGTGGCCAGAAGGTCAAGGGCGGTGATTCTGCCCCTCCAGTCTGCTCTGGTGAGACCTCGCCTGGAGTACTGCATCCAGCTCTGGAGCCCTCAGCACAGGAAAGACATGGACTTGTTGGAGTTGGTCCAGAGGAGGACCACGAAGATGATCAGAGGGCTGGAGCATGTCTCCTATGAAGACAGGCTGAGACAGTTAGGGCTGTTCAGCCTGGAGAAGAGAAGGCCCCAGGGAGACCTTATAGCAGCCTTCCAGTACTTAAAGGGGGCCTACAGGAAAGATGGGGTCTGCTGCAATAGGACAAGGGGTAATGGCTTTAAACTAAAAGAGGGAAGATTTAGACTAGATATAAGGAAGAAATTTTTTACAATGAGGGTGGTGAAACCCTGGCACAGGTTGCCCAGAGAGCTGGTAGATATCCCATCCCCGGAATCATTCAAGGTCGGATTGGACGGGGCTCTGAGCAACCTGATCTAGTGCAAGATGTCCCTGCTCATTGCAAGGGGGCTGGACTAGATGACCTTTGAAGGTCCCTTCCAACCCAAACTCTTCTGATTCTATGGTTCTATGGTTCTATGATTCTATGATTGTCTGTGCTATCCATGCCCTTGCCGTATATGAAAGATCATTCAAGATTGCTTTAGCCTTTTCCAGGAGAAAGGTGTACTGCATCCTATGTGTTCCCGGAGTCCAAGCCAATGCTTACTGTGCTTGTCTGTGCCTGTTTCTCTAAATAAAGTAAAGGTAATGTTCAGAAATGGGTTGAAACCACATGTTCATCCCAGGTGGCTCACCAGAGCATGGCCACAAGCCTGTTTGTGTGGCAGACTCTATTGGGTCCATTTGGTATATATTCTTCTTATGTTCCTATAAAGACTGTGGCTGAGCCACGGAAGGAAAGCCGCTCTTACCTTGTCCCTGTCACACACCCTGGGATGGGGAAAGCCATCCTGAAAGAGGGGAATATCATGCCTATCCTAGGGACAGCACAACATGCATGACAGGGAGTATTTTCCAGGTTGAAATGAACTTGAAAAGGAGGTGGTGGCAATCAGGATGCCAACAGTACTGCTGGGGTTAGGAAGATAAAGTGAAGAAAGGAATTTCCGTATCACTTCCAAACTGTCTAATTAGGCAGTGAGAGACTCTTGCTGAATCAAGCAGGGGAAAGTATTATAGCCAACAGAGAGTACTGCAGGACTGGACTTGCAACCAGATGTCTGAGACTTTGTGGTGATTCTGCAGAAGCTGACTGCTTTTTGTAACACATTTTCCATTATTTTAGTGAAATAAAGAAGCAGATGCTGTGAATTGGATTCAGACCTTTATTTCTCAAAAAAGTCAAGTAGATCTGCCTATTTACAAAGACACTCTGTTTGATTCTATTGTTAAGTAGCATTGCCCTGTTTTGGTGTTGGTTGCCTTGCCCCTTCATTCTCACAAGCTTTTGTGAGAAAAGAGATAACTTTGATCTTTTAGCGGTGACTGTACTTGCTTCTGATGTAGGGCCATGCAGACTCTGACTTGTGTGTGGCTCCTGCGTGGCAACTCAGATGCTCAGATGGCCACTTTATCCATGTGCACAATATTTGTGAGGTGTAATACCTAAAACCATTTTGGACTCACTTAAAAATAAGAGGACTCATCATTACTTAAGACTTCCCTTCATTGTGAGATAATAAATGCAATGGATCATGCCTGATATATAATTCTCTCTTTGAGAAATTCGGAATAGTTTGTGGCAGTTCTGGTACTTCTATTTGTGTGTATTGTCTAACTCTTTTCCGTGCATTCGTCTCTCAGTAATCATTGGTAATTATCACCAGGTAATTAAACAAAAAACCTCACAATAACAGGAAATTGTTGAAATGAAGTGCCTAGGAGAACTGAGAAATGAAAATAGAGGTTTCATATATACATTTCTTAAAGGATAAATTTTCCTGTTTCAGAATATGTCCCCTTTAACTATTCAAGATGAAGAGGGGAAAGCTAAGTGAGATGGATTATTCCGCATTTCCTAACTGCAAGATTGCTTCGCTATTCATCACTGGCCGCTTCAAGGGACCACAGGTCTGACCCAGAATATAGCTCCTGTGCACAGAACTACTGACAGTTAAAAGCCGGATCTTAACCTGCAGCCAACTCCTACCGTTAGAGCAGCAATATTTATTTTAATACTGATAAATCTAGCAGAATTCTAGGTGCAGCTTATTGATGTATCTTATATCACCATAGGGAAAGTTCACATCTGAAGAGCAGAAGGATGGAAAGTTAGGCTTTAGCTGTGCTAAAATGTCTAAAATGCAATTTTCAGAAACTTTTTCTCATCTTTATCTCCATCCATTGAAACTGCAGAGTTTGCAAGCAGTCGTTTTATCGATTCCTTACTTGGACACGCAAACTACAGCTCTTTGTACGTTTCCCTACAAAATGAATAAATTCCCATGTATGCTGTCAGTTTGTACACTGCTAAGATCGCACCTGTTTCATGCTACACAGTAAGTACCACTGTGTGGAAAAACACCACCTGACAGCCAAACAGCACGTGGCCTTTAAAACAGCTATAGTACAAAAATCTTGCAGAAGTGATTTATTTTCCTTTAAGTGAAACAAAATAATTTTGGTTCACAGTAATAACACCGCTCAGGAGTTGCAAAGAGATCTATACATGGGCAAGTTTAAACTTCTTTAAGCCCATGGAAGTGGAAGAAGGCCAGCTGCATGAAATAACACAATCATTTTTTACCCACAAAAGTAGACCATGCAGCCTGTATTTAAATAAGTAGGACAAACTCTGACTGCTCAGGGCTTTTCCTGATTTCTCGTTTTCACCAGGTGTGAGGTTTCTGGGTTTGGATTTTTTTCAGATTTCTTCCAGGCTTTTTTGTCTTGGTTTTTATTTGTTTGTTTGTTTGTTTCTGTTTTGTTTTTCTTTGTACAGAGTGGGTATAAGAGGAGAAGACATCTCTTTAGACTGGTGTAAATGTAGGGAAAGGGACCTGGAAAAAGATTGGTCCTTCCTAGCGGTTTAGATCAAACAGAAGTTTGCCTTCTGGTGAGTGTGAGTCCCAGCTAAGAGTATCCCTGGGAAGAAGGAGAGACGGAGCTGGGACAGAAGACAGGCTTGCTTTTCCTGCTGCTGGGGACCCGGGCAAGAAATTACTGGTTAGGAAGGTCCCTTCCCTCCTCCCTTTTTCAGTCTGATCCATAACCTCCCGTCTCACACTACAGCCACAGTGGCTGGCATATTTTTGGGGGTCTGATAGAAGTAAGTAGTGCTTTAGACTCTTGTGCTTTGGAGCGGAGCATACTGCAAGGTTGACCCCTCCTGGAGCCAAGGTAGGGTTGTAACAGGTAGTTTTTGATCCAGGAGGACTTTTCTGTTTATGATAACTATATCTCTAAGAGGCAGCAAATGTATATTCATATCTAGGTGCCTTAACTTTTCATTTCTATGCTTTCGCTTTTCTACATTTTCCATGTCCTTAATTATTATGCCAAATTTGTGTTCATGAAAGTAAGAATTGTGCATACAGTTACCAGTATTCATTAAGAGAATAGTTGTCTTAGCGTATATATTAGCACTACTGGTGTAGAACGAGGCACCTGAATATAGATTGAAAGCTATTTACATCCAATACATTTTTAATGATTCCTGTATCAGTTTGATAATGATATCAGTTAATGAGCTGACTGAATACAGATCTACTTCCTACCTCATAAATTTTTTACCCTGCTATGCACTAATTGGCAAAGGTAACGGGTTATCCTAAGAACACTAACTGAATTTTGATTTTGGTGATGTTAAAACACTAGAAAAATCATGATGAATCAGGAGACTGAATAAAACACACCAAGGCAGTAGACGTTAAGTTTTTTTTTTTTTTAATTTCAGCAAAGCTTTTGGTATTGTCTCTCACAGTATCCTTCTGGACAAAATGTCCAGCATACAGCTAGACATGTACACAACATGATGGGTGGACAATTGGCTGGAAGCCTGGACTAAAAGTGTTGTTAAAAATGGGGTGACATCAGGCTGGTGGCCAGTCACTAGTGGTGTTCCGCGGGGCTCAATTTTAGGGCCAGTTCTTTTCAGTGTTTTTGACAATGACCTGGACACAGGAGTTGTGTGCACACTAAGTAAATTTGCTGATGATACTAAATTAGGAGGAGCTGTTGATTTCCATAAGGGTGGTGAGAGATCTTGATAAAATAGAGCAAAGGGTAAGCAGTGACTGTATGAAATGTAACAAGAATAAATGCCAGATTCTGCACCTGGGACAGTGTAATCCTGGATGTAGGTATAGACTTGGGGACACGAGGCTGGAGTGCAGCCCTGCAGAAAGGGATCTGTGGATTTTGGATGATAGTAAGCTCAATATGGGTCAACAATGTGCCAGGGCAGCCAAAAGGGCCAACAGTATCCTGAGGTGCATTAAGCACAGAACAGCAGTTTTGGACTACAGAATATAAGAAGGAAATAAAAATATTAAAGAGATATTAAAGGATATAAAAATATTAGACTATACAAAGGAGGGCAATAAGGATGGTGAAAGGACTATAGGGCATGACTTATGAGGAGCAGCTGAGGATACTAAGTTTCTTCAGCTTAGAGAAGAGGAGACTGAGGAGTGATCTCATGGCTGTCTACAACTCCCTCATGAGAGGGAGGTGCTGTTCTCTTCTCTCAGGTGTCCGGTGATAGGACACAAGGGAACGGCTTAAAGCTGCATCAGGAAGTTCAGATTGGATATTAGGAAAATGTTCTTTACTGATAGAGTGATCAAGCACTGGAACGAGCTCCCCAGGGAAGTGGTCATGGCCCCAAGCAAGTTGATGTTCAAAAAGCATCTGGACAACGCTCTTAGTTATGTGGTTTAACTTTTAAGTTGCCCTGTGTGGACTAAGGAGTTGGACTCGATGATTCTCGTGGGTCCCTTCCAACTCAGGATATTCTTTTACATCTAGTTTGTTTGGACTTTTAAGCTGCTTACTCACCACGTTCATAAGCTTTTCTCTGCAACATGTACATCAAAGACAATGAAAAACGAAATTAACATTAAGAGTGGTGAACGGACAACAGCACCTGAAAAAGTAAATGGAAATGAAACCTTCCACTTACTTGCAGGTAAGTCCAGCACTGTAAAACAAAGGGTCCTGCTCATTTCCCACTTAAATTCAGGCATGTGCTTCATCCCTGCATCTCCCTAGGAGTCAGTACACTGCTGCCCGGGGGTGCCCAGGTGCTCTCCCCGTACCTGCAAGCACCAGCCCTGCTGCAGGTCCACCTCCTCGGGGCATCGCTGCCAGGGTGCACAGACAACCACACAGAAGGCATTTGTAACCTCGTCCTCATAAAAGCAAAAGGGAAAAGTTGGAAAGAACCAGAGAGGAGAAAGGAAGTCCTTTTAATTCTTCCACCTTAATTTATGTCACATTATAATTTTCAACTCCCTGAAAGAAGAAGGAGTGAAAAAGGGTCTGCCAAATCACTCAGGTGAGGCAATGTATGCAAGCGCTGGATGAGCAGAGCCTGGTCTTGGCATGTGGAAGTTTCTTTGCCAATATTCTGAACTGAAAGCAGAAGGCCATAAACACAGCCATAGGCATTTCCCCGCTTCTGGATACTTAAATGATATTACAGGAGAACTCGTATCAGTTTACCTTTAAATATATTACATATGTTAATAACCCCATTAATGCCCAAGTTTTTCCCCACTGACCTTTCCACAAAGCTATTCAGAAGCTGTTGACAAGGCTCATTGCTAGTAAACAACCACAAAGAAAGAACTGCATTTTCACTTCTCAACACAGCTGTGGGGAAGAACATTTTTAAAACTATATACTAAAAGCTTCTATTCATTTGCAAAGATGGAATAGGAATAAGCTTAGCTTTCAGGTACACTCATCTTTATGAGAGAATATTGCTGCTTCATGAGCAACATAAGGTCTTGCCACACTGTAATATCACATTATATCATCACAAACTAAAACCTATACAGTCCAACACTACCATGGCTTCTGAATCTTGATATTTCTGTTTCCTCGCTAATAATTAATTATTAGACTCATTTAGATTCATGAATATTTAGCTTTCTTGAACGTCCATTTTCCCTTTTTATTTTCATTATAATTACACATTTATCTTACTATTGTTGCATTAATCTCTCAACATGCTCATGTACTGCATATTTTTTTTTTGCTCTATCCATACAATTTCTTTAGTCTTATATCTCTGTATGTTATATATTTACATATGCGTAATGTATTTTGGATAAACAAACATAGTCTTTTTCCTCTTTTCCCAAAACCTAACGTACTCTCCCTCAATTTTATAATTTTCTAATCAACCGCCTAACCTCCTGAAGTTTTAAACATAATTTCTTCAGCTTCACTGTTCCTTTAGGTATTTTTTGTACCTCTACTCAAAATCTACCTTTTTGCCTTTTATATTATTTTAAGTTGTGGTCAAAGGTTTTGAGAAACATAAAATAACAATAATCTTGCCATAATTCCAGATCAAGACCCTGAAAAAAAGTGTCAATCTTTTTAGTACGTTTACATCAGCATAATATTAAATATTAAATTGAATATGGACATTTTCCAACTGCAATGTGTATTTTTAGCCACACCTCTTACAATCACTTACTGTCTTATTGAAATTTCATCTTCAATGAGCAACATGCTTACTTGCTGATAAAGTTGACCAGTACAAATATCAATTTGTTCTGAATTTTACTCCTGATACTTTATTTAAAAAAAAAAGTTGTAAACTAAACTGACATTGAGGAATGATTAAGAAAAATTCCTTGTTTTTATAGAACTGCCCTTTATAAACTTTCATTTTGGAATGCAAAGCCTATCACTTTAATTATATGTCTATTATCGGGGGATATGAAAGTGTATATTAAATTAATGAAATGGATTACCTCAGTTACACAGTGGTTATTAACAGGAAGAGCTCCCAGTTTTCATATTATGTACATCAGTAACTTTAATTGCATTAGGCTGAGCTAGGAGAGCTATTTTAGGACAGATTTCAACAGCACAACAATTTCTGCTGGCTTTTTGCCTGCTGTAGCTCAATTTCTGAGGGTTCCCTCATAAATGCTAACTTATTATTTCTGTCAGTCATGCTTTAGCAAACACGGCCTCATTAAAACTACCCTAAAGTGGCTTCAGTTTTGAAAACTCTCCCGTGATGTCTCCATGAGACAACGGGTGCTGGAGGGCTATTTCTTGCATTTGGGTTAAGAGGTAAGAGTGTTACAGAGTACGAAATTACAAAAGACCAGTTTTGGGGCCAACAGCAGTAAAAATGATGGACTGTGATGAGCTCAGGCTTTGTAGGATAGGATACAAAACTGCCTATGATATTAAAAGTACGAAGCAAATTAGCTTTTAAATTATGGTTTGCAAGCACAAGTGCAAAATCAATTAGCTGTCAGCTATTGGTTAATAGTGACTCAGTGACCTGCCTTGCTCCTGCTGGGAGTTGTGAGCAGAGGTTTATAATGGAGAAGGCACAGTGTTTCTCCTCTGCTAATAATGTATTACACGCTGAAGTCACTTCATCAGAAGCTCCTGGAAAGAGAAGGTTATCTTCCTGGAATAGGTAGGTATTGCTGAGATCCCACACTGTTGTACACAGGCTTCAGATCCTGTACTAAGGTGAGAGGGCCTGATCGAAAGGATTTCCCAGGGCTTGTTCTTAAGGACATTGAGGCAGCTTCATCCCTCATGTAACTTTAGGGAAGATACTTGTCTCTAGCATGCATCTGCCTGCCTACATGGACAATATCATTCCAACGACCCTACTGATCTGCTGCATTACAACAGCGGATGTCCGTAAATTCAAGAACATTTCCGTTAGAGTCAGAGGTAGGTGTGGTAAAGTTCTCCACAGGTCAAAGCCTGAGGGAAGAACATGAACAGCATAATGGAGGAGGCCCATGGGGGCTGAACATGAGTTGTTATATTTCTTATCCCAAAGGATCTGAGAGCATCCTAGGAAACATGCAAGGATTTAAAATACATGGAGAGAAAGCAGCCTTAGCCCAAGTCTTGTAGGAAACCAGCAGTGCCTTCATAGAGTTATGTCAGCAAGTGGAGATCCCACTAAGTGGTAAGGCCAGTCTGTTGCCTCAATAAGACTTGCATCGGTGCCCAGTGCAATTGTGTGAGCTTCACCCCCCAGACACTGATAATACATTTTGCCCCTAGGCTTAAACACACAGCAGAAAGAAAGGAGTAAAATGGGATGTAGCTTGAGAAATGCATAAGTTACTCTGGATAAACTGCTAAAATTGCACCCCAAATTGAAGAGGATGTAAGAACTGAATTGCCTACCTACTGTTCATTTTTATTTGGCAAGGTACTTATACAGCCTTATTGTCATAGCATTTCATTAAGTCAGTAGAACTAGTTTAGCCGCACAACCTTGTTATTTAAATCATGTACAAATGGGGAACTTGAACTTGAAATTCAGTTCCACAAAACACCTAAGATGTCTACTTTGGAGGATGGGAGAATTTAAGTGCTGAAGTTGGAAACAGCAGAAATGCCAAGTCATCAGTAACTTAAGGCTCCCAATACTCTAGTTTCTCAATTTCTTTTATTAAAATTCTTTAAATAACTAAAAGACAAGAGTCCTGTTGCCAACTACACAAATGCCCTTCTGGGAGTACTGAAGGGCTAAAAAAGAAAATATACATATACATAGGTATGAAAGAGAGAGAGAAATATCTATATGCATATATGGATAGATATGTTTAACATAGAAATACACTTCACGTTTTCCTCAAACAATGATATAGAATGAGAAAAAATAAAGCCCATAGCAGTACCTGCCCCTGTAATCCTCCCTTTCTTCACATCTCTCTATACAGTCTTGGTTAAGAATGTAGCTGGGTGAGATCTGAATGCAGGGGACAAGTGCTGATCCATTTAGGAGGATGTCAGGATGTTGTAATTTAAACAGTGATATCAAAGAAGGCAGGTCTGGCATTGTGAGCAGCATGGGTGATGGATGGTGCTGGGCATGCATGACTGGTCTGCAGAAGAGGAAGGGCTGAACCAGGGAGGAGGGTGAGAGGACAAAGAGGCCATGCTAAGGCACTGCCGAGGGGAAGGAATGGTAGGACAGTTCTGCCTAAGGATGGGTGGAAGAAGATAAATGAGCATGAGTACACTGACAAAGAAAGGTGTGAACAGACTGAATGGGGGAAAGGGAGAAAGATGAGTGGGCTGAGTGATGCCAGCAAAGTTGAATGTAGCATGGTAATGTAGCATGGTGTGGGATGACAAAACTTAGTGGAATCTGCCTAGAATATGTGAATCTCAGGAAGTGCCAGTAACAACCAGGTTACTAGGATTCAAGAAAACTGTGGATAAAAATTGCTTTCCAAGATAATTTTGTGCTGAGAATTTTTGTTAACAATGCTTGCCACCAGTGCCAAACTGAGGTCAACAAGGCTTCTTGACATGTTTTGGCAGATAATCAAATGATTCCTCCCAGTCCTCTCCTTCTTATTTTTTTATTCCCTAAAGGAATTTAGGGATCATCTTTTTGAAACAAGAAGAATCTTTCCATGACTGTATTTTGGGATCCTCAAACTTCAGTTTTTCTTTCTTGTTTTCCTGTCCCACTTACTAGTAATTTCCAATGACATTTAAAATCAGCTAGAAGATGACTGCTGAACAATGCTTCCAGGGATTTGAGGTGTTACCATTGTCAGAAATGACAGCATGCAGACACATCAAGTTTGCGCAGAAAGGGAGTTCTTCAATGTAAAAAAATGATGTGTCTTTTTAAGGTGCCAATTTTGGCAGCATTAAAGCAAGGCTAGCACTTTTTCTTCAGGCTTGCAACCTTTGGCAGAGGTCACATGCCTCCTCTGAGCTTTATCACAACTTTTGATAACACTTGTATTTGAATTCTTAAGCTAACGACAATGTACATACAGGCATTCCTGTCCAATGGTAGAACTTACTTACTGATAGCCACTCATACTTACATTGAAGTCAGTGACTGAACTTCCACTGGCTTTAGTAGGGCCAAAGCTGTGCCAGAGTGCATGTTAACGATTAAATGGCATGGAGGATCACAAGTCAGTGAACGGACCTTCAACTGGAGACTTGCTTCTTGCTGGAGAAGTAGCCCCAATGTTACTGTTACTCACTGGGCAGCATCATTGTGCAGAGCAGGCTATAGTTTGAATTTCTCTGGCAAGACGCAAATTCAGATTCAGTGCCTACTCTGAATCCAGCACACAGGGAAAATGATGCACTAGAAGAAGCATTTTGCTTCATTTGAGCCAATGTCCTGTCATGTCTGTCTGCACTACCCTTCCAGGTGGTAGGTAGGAGGCCTGTAACACTTAGTTAAAAGGATAAGACATTTGCCTACTACATTTCACTTTGCACATGTTGCAATGTCCAAGGTTATATGTGAATTACAGCCAAGTACATAATTGCTTCTGCACTTGCTTACTCTCAAATCTACTATTCGCTGCTTTGTAACGTATTTCGGGATGCTTGGAAGATGAAAAGTTCTATATAAAGCTCAGTTATTTTAATAATACAGTTAGGAAACAAGGAGACCAATGCTCAGTGCAGGAGATTCACAGCCAAAGCCCTGGAAAGATTCACAGTTAAGTATTTTCTACATTTAGTGCTTTCACAAACTTTTTTTTTTTCCCTCACTGCTCATTTGAGTAGATAGATGCTTACACTTCTTTGCATTACTTAAAGGAAAGAATAAAAGGTGTGTTGAGATCTATACTCATTCTGATGAACTGTAGTGTGATTTGATCCTTTGTAGGTACAAAATATGTCCTCTGGGTTGTAGAAGTTTATTTTACTGCAGTAATCTCAGCAGTGTTTCCCAACACCAAGGTATTTGACACATTTACCAAGCTTTTCTTTTTATGTTTCATTTACTAGTGCTGCAGGCAAAAATGTTTTGGCAAATCGGAGTTACATGCAGAAAACCACTTATCACAAATGGATCTGGGCTGATGCTTCTATTTGTACATTTAAAATCCATGATCTACTGGAGACAACATACCATAAAGGGGCGCATAGCAAGTCGCGTTTCTCCACCCTCACCTTCCAGAAATGCTGTTTATTTGACAGTGAGTAAACCCATGAGCCTGTCCGTTGTTCATCTGACCAGATACTGGACTGCCGCTGTCAACAACATTCGTATTTTCTGTAAACTTGGCCTTCTCTTTACCTTTGTCGGCGATAAAATGAGACAGGTTGATTATTGCACCCCTGTGCCTTCACTCTTCACTCACTCTCATGCACACACACACGCTGGGATGCAAAACGCTGCTTTGGCTGATGATTGCTCTGAGCACGGTTGCGCACTCAAAGAGGCTTTGCAAATCCATTTCCCTAAAACAATAGATGTGTTTGGCTTCTTAGCTTGACGCAGCCACAGCATTGAGAAGAGATTATTATTGGGGCCCAAACAGGCTAAACTAGGAAATGTCCTTTTGTAAAAAAGCATGCTCAGTGGTAATCATATTCTCATCTGATCAGGAAAGGGCTACCACAATAGCGTGGCCCAAGAGTTAAAGAGCTTATTTTCTAAATCCCTTCATCCTTTCTAGAACCATGAGACATTGACAGCAAGTCA
Source organism: Burhinus oedicnemus (assembly GCA_008921705.1). Classification (NCBI taxonomy): domain Eukaryota; kingdom Metazoa; phylum Chordata; class Aves; order Charadriiformes; family Burhinidae; genus Burhinus; species Burhinus oedicnemus. Next base: position 5,578,685 of record VFFE01007706.1, read on the forward strand.
CTTAACTCTGTCCAGCCACAGCTGTGTAGGTTTTGCATAATTAATTATTTATACCAAGGCAGACACAGTAATTAACTTCCAGATGAATATGATATTCTGATCAGAAATGCTTTGCATTTCAGCCGTCCCTCAAGCAAGTAACTGTCAAAGCCGGACTGTTTGACAGAGTGGGTCCTGCCAAAATCCCTCCCAGACATCTGTTCTCAGACAAAAAGAACAGATTCTCAAAGCACCGCTTGCAGACGTTGCCTCGTTTCAGCAGGCAAAGAATAACCGATTCACAAATTCTGGCTAATTTTTTCTGATTTCAAGACGGCATGCCGAACCTCATAAAAAGCCAGGATCTGTTTTTCCAGTCGTGAGCACTGGTGCAAACTGAGCGTTTCCTCATGGAAATCAATGGCCTGCGTTGATGTCAGGCAGGTGCAGGTCGGGAATGAAGCCCGGGGGACTTAATATGAGGCGGGTTTGAAGACAGCGGGCAATTTTTTGATTTTCTTTGTTTTGGTGAACAGAAATGAACAATAATCATCAGCATTACAATAATACTGAAATGTTTACTTGCTATTACTGCTGTCTGCAACACAATAATAATTCATTGGAGTAAGAATTTTACACTGAGGCAAATTTATGCAAAATTTTTTCCTATTTCTCCTTTTTAGAAGAAATTTGTATTAATCACTAAGGATTGTGGTTAAACATTCAAAAACAAAGATAGGGAAGAATGGACACTCAGAATGCAAGCACCGCAGCTAGAGCTGACTGTAAATTGCATTTTGTTGTGATTTCTGATGTAGCACCCATATAATCACAGCACTTCAATGCTGCATGCCGGCTAGAATGGAAGACGTGATGGTGACTGGAAGGAAGAGGTTACAGCACGGCAGAGACACGCCTGTCTCACGGATGCTAAATCTGTTTTATTTGTGCACAGTTCATTTACCACACAGGAACCAGGAGGGTGGCTGCTGGTTTGTCACGTCCTGGATGCTGTGCTCAGGGAAGACTGAGCACCCCAGAGTCCTGGGGACGCCATACCCTTCCTCGAGAGCAACTCGACATCTGGGGTGGGAGGGAGGCTATGACAGCTGGGGAAGGACAGACAGTGGTCAGCCAGCCTCCAGCTACTCCTGGAAGCTGTAATATTGCAATAGGGATGAGATGACCTACCAAGAACAGGCAACCCCATTCCACCACATCTCCAGATATTCCTTGAGATGGCATTGGCATCCGTCTGACCTTCAGTGGGCTGGTTCAGTGAGCTAAACGTGCTGAAGAACTCAACTTTTTGTTGTTGTTGGGTCAGTTTTCTGCTGATTTGGCTCTGCGGATCAATTTACTATGGGGTTGTGGTAAGTACCAAATGAAGGGAAATAGAGGGGACAAAGAGAGGCATTTGTCAGATTGGCTTGGCTGTCTTACTAAGCTGCATATCCTAGGAGAACCAAAGAGCAGACACACACAGCCAAACCTCAGCGGCAATGGACAGAGAAACTCTCCAAGGAGTGCAGAGGAGGCTGTGTGAAGATCAAGATGCTCTCCACCTTGGCTTGAGTCCATTACATCCAGCAAAAACCAATGCAAACATCTCAGTAGTTAAACTGTGTATTTGTTAGAATACACAAAAAAAGAGCCAGGATGAATAGATTTATGTGTACCTGGAGGGATCTAGAAATCTTTCTAACTTGAGTTCACCACAGGCACCTGAAAGACCCTGGGACACAAGCTCTGTGTGCAGATTCTGTCACAGCTGCCCAGTGACACTTTATTTTCCCATCCTCTGAAGTGTGTGACACTCATAACCTGGACTAGATAGCACAGAGTTTTATTCAGGATGGCAATTCTTATATACCTACATGATCTTAAAGCCTGGTCTATAGGATATGGAAAACAGAAGAAAGACTTAATGGATGCTGCATCTATTCTGATATGGCAATTCTTAAGTTTCTGTAATCATGAAAGCCCGTGATTTCAACACAAATATTCCCAAAGTAGTAAGGAAAAAATTTTTAATTGTTTTCACTCCAGTGATGCCACTTCTCCACTTGTCTATAAGGCAAGGCCAGATGACAGGCAGCTAGATATTTCATCCTTGGCATTTCCTGTTTGTAATCCTATTTAGTTAGTTCTGTCAACATACCTAAAACTTACAGTAACTGTGGAGAGAGGTAAAGGACTGCCTGGTAGTCTTTTGTTAAAGCTCAACTCTGTACTTTCCTGCTCTGCGTCTATGAAACAATATAAAGGCTCAGCCATTAAGATAAAGACATTTTCATCATATCCACAGGAGCACAATAGATTTTTCCCTCCTGATGTAATAATTCAAGCTCATAGAAAAAATTCACAGCCTTGCAAACCTTCCTGGTTTCACAGTTAGAGTGCGTGGTGATTTGCTTGAGGAGATCTGTAGTCTCCAGTGGCACCAGGTACAAAATTGCCCTTTCAACCTGGCTCCCAAAAAGTCTGCTGCTGCTCCCCAGTCCCCCTGCACATTCAGCACGTGCAGTCTTCGTCTGGTGGCTGCTGCCCTCGACACAGCAAATGTGGCAGGAAGGCACCATGTGGGAGCTCTACACTATTTACTGACCGTAAAACCCAAACATGCGTACCCTGTTCGGTGCGGTTCAGCTATCTAAAGACAGTGAGGTAGTCCAAAATATTTGGCAAGGTCACTAGGTAAATTCTTTCATACCACAGGCTTCAACTGCTCATCCGCTGACTTCCTTACCACAAAGGACCACCTGATGAAAACACTTTACTTTTGAGTGTCCAGCTCACAGGTGTGCAATGATGAAATCCAAAATACTATTTGAAAACATGTGGCCTTATAGACGTGTATTTCTAATACATTCTTAACTTACCTTCAGTATCTACTTTTTTAGAGGAGTCGGTTCCCAAACGAATTGTCTTGTTTCCAGTGTCAGGCTTGTTTATTTAGAGCTAATTTTGTATCACACTGTCCTGGACATGGGGCACACACCCAAGTGTCTCCTAAAGAGTTTTATTGGTAAAGAAGACAGATTTTTTTCAGATTTCATAATCCACATGTTATTTAGAAAGGAAGGGGTTGACCATGGAAATAGTTTTTCTACACTTCTTCCCAGTCTTTATGAACTTAATTAACCTTATTCTAATGAGAAAAGTAAAAGGAAAGAGTTTCCTGGAGTCACAGCTCTCCTCACAATAAACACTCCAGGACTATCCTTCCTCCCACAGGCCATAACAGAAGGGAAGATCAGGCTTCTAGCTTGAAACTGTGAAGAATTTTGCACAGTCTGAATTTCAAGGCCTACAATTCTTGTATTTATTGAAAAAGCATTAGAAATAGCAGATTCCTGATACTGAGGTCAATACACGTTTGGGCTGCTTCTGTTTTCAGTATGGGAGAGCTAAAAAGACTATGCTTTTGAAATAATACACTGTTCCAAATGTTATGTTACTACAAGAGGATTCACACGGTTAACACCTTACATGATGTTTGGAAATGTGGTAGTTTTGTATGCATTTTTTTTTCCAGAAAAGGAGAAAAGTCATGCAAACCAGGAGAAAATAGATGTGATTTTCAGACTGATTTTTTAAAACCTCAGAATAGGAATTCAGTGTGCTGGCCGGAGAAGCTGACACAGCTCCAGAGAAGGTGCAGAACCATGTTCCAGCACGCCAGTTCTCTGCTTGCTTTTTTTTTTTTTTTAATAGTATTTAAGTTACCTCTATAACCATCCATCAGCCCAAATGCCCTCTATTCTGGCCTTCTTTTCGGAGCTCACTGAGTCAGCAATTTCAGAAGCAGTATCTCTTGCAAATCACTCTGCAGATAGCTGCAGCGCATGCAGCCAGAGCTGAGGAGTCAGTGAAGTGTAAGAGACAGGAGCAGGCAAGAAGATCCTTTCACTCCCATTTTCTTGACACCAGCGCAATGCCAGTCACCCCCCAAAGTGTGAGGGGACAATCATGCTCCAAGTGACCGGCATGCAGGGCAGAAGGAAATGACATTCCCTCCGCAGCGTAAACACCATGCACACAACAGGAGCAATGAAACGAGAAATACATAATGGTGACAGACCAGTAATCGGCAAAAGCAGAAACTCGTGGTGCTTGCCAGGTAATTTAAACACATCAAATTCAGTGTTATGTCTACTATGCCTCTCTTCTTAAAGCATACACCCTGAAGGGGCAAGTCTTTGCAAAGGAAAACAGTGCCGACTCCCCTTTGTCCGAAGCGCCTCTTTTCAGCACGGAGAGACTATTTTTTTCCCTGTAGAATATGAAGGCACATGAGAGGACAATCAATAGTGAAAACCCAGCGGGGCTGCTGTATGCAAGTATGCACAGCGTGCTCCCCCGTTGCTTCTGGACTGGCACTAGCCTGTCAAACGCCTGGAAACGAAGCTTTCTGGAGCCTTTATTAAGATTCATGGGAAAGGCAGGCCCCAAACCCACAGACAGCATCAGCATGAAGCATCTCAGCCTCCTCTCTCCCATAAGCACTGCCAGCACATCTGGCTCAGACTCTAGAGGGGAATGAAGAAACTGGGAGGGAGTATAAAGTGAATCTGTCAGCGTTTACTTGCATGACAATCTGCCACGTAGAATACGTGCCATGCACAATACAATGCTCTCCAGCGCCTGATCCCCTACTACACCCTGGCTGTAGGCTACCGCACTCGCATTTCTCCCACACGCGTCAGAGGAGGACTGCAAACCTACATACAGGGCTTCACAAAGGGCTGTGATGCCCACACAGGGAGCAGATGGCTTCTTTTTTTCCCTTTGTGTTCTTTTGTAGGATCCATAGCAGCCTTAAATCCCATCTCCTCAGAGACGTTTCCGAAAATTCCAAGCCTCTCAGGCGGTGTGAAGTCTGGGGGTTTGAAACTTTGCTCCCTCCTTCTGTTTATTTGACAATTTGATTAATTATTAGTGGTTCATGTGAGTGTGTGTGTGCATGCATCTGTATACATGTATAAAACTTAATGATTCATGTGCACCAACTCATTCCAGGTATACATACAAACACATACTGCTTTCTGATAAACTGAACTCCAAAATAATCTCTCTGATTCACCCTTTTCCTGCAACTTTGCATGGGTTTTTACAGCAGGGCAAAAATTGTATAAAGTAATATATTCCTTTGCCATTCGCAGTAAAGATGCTTTTCACCACCTGAATGTAGAAATAGTACATCCCTGAAAGACAGAAAATATAAAAGTTGTTATCCTGAAGAGCCCAAAAAGGTGTATAAACTCTAGCAAGTACAAAAGAAGGCCCTTTCTGTGCCTTCTCTCTGCGACACTTAGAGCAAGCCCAGCTCCCCGTGGTCACCTCGACAAAACGCCCAGAGAGTGGCAGAGGCGAGTACGTGCCTCTTGCTGAGTGAGTGGGAGAACAAGCAGCGCTCCTGGATATAAATGGATCTGTTATTCCTCACATTTCCACACTTGTGCCTCTCAAATCTGGATTCTTAGTTTTAAAAAAGTACTTCATTTGCAACAGACTTGGCAGATAATATTGGTATCTGAGGGCTTCTGATGTGTGCTGGAAGTACTATTTTCTTGGTTCATAAGAGACAGAAAACATGAAATTCTGCCTATGAAGATAAGAAAAACTGTTATTTGCAGAGCACCTGAAATTTCTAGAAGTGTCTGCTGCAAGTCTTAACTAGGTTAGTTAGTCAGACACACTAACTGTCTAGGCAGTACGAGTATAAATTCCCATTTAGCACCCAGAGGGCCCAGGCTCTGTGGTCTGCGGCAGACTTCAGATTAAATGTCACACCTGCCACGGTGGTGAAGTTCAGCATTGCTGCAGAGGCAAACCTGAATACAGTCTTCATACCATTCACACGTCATTTCTGAGCCAATGTTGGGTGCTGGCGAATCTGCAGTACTTTCAGATCACCTCAGCTGTCTGGAAACCAGATCTCCCCCTGCCTGAATGCACTGCTGTCCTTGGCACTTCCTCAGCTGGGCCATCACCTGGCCAGGTGCTCTCTGGTGTCCTCTGTGCTGTCACTTTGCTGAGCGCACTCAGGGGGTGCTGGGGAACAGCCCCAAGGCCTAACCTACAAGTCATCATGACAAGTCACCGTGGGCACACCTCAGTATGCCTACCAACCAAGCATAGGTGCCAAAGGAGGTCACGAGCTGACCAAGGGTGACCCGATAGCGTTGTAGACATCTGTAGAGTGGAGTGATGCTGAGCAGTAGGTTTCTTCTTCTTTGATCATCTGAATCTTGGCTTTATGGTCTGTGGGCCATTATATTATCAACCAGTGAGTCCCTTCATTGGGTGATAAGCTACATTTCAAACAGAATTTACACTATGTAAAAAAAAAATTTTGAGAAAGTTATTTTTTTTCTGAAATCAAAAGAAATGTTCCACAGCCTTTCATTTTTATGAAGTAAATGTTTCATTTTCATCGTGTTAAAACCAGCTCATTTCTATTTGCTTTGACTACTAATGCAAAAGTCTAAATGGTAAAGCGAGAATGAAATGTTTTGCATTTAACCTTATCAAGATGAAATAATTCAATAATTTCATGAAAAATATGCAGTTGAATTTGATGTGCTATTCAAAAACCACATTTTTCTATGAATCAGCAGTTTGTCACTGAAAAAGTACTATTCATAGCTTGTTGACTAGTTCTGTCCTTAAACAGACACTAAAACAAGTCTGTACTATTTCTCGTATCGCTGTACTTTTCCTATTTGGTTGTTCTTGCTGAGATTTTTGACCTGCACAGCACTACAACTTACCTGTTCTTGCCCAGAAAGCACAAGGTGGACTCTTCCAAAAAGAAATGCTAATTTTTTTAATTTATTGCTAAGTACTCTATATTTCATTGATGAAAAAATAACGGTAATGTATTCAGTAAAACTCTTGACTCAAAATGTATGCTTGCCATATTTGTCTAAGCTTAGAGAAGAAAAATAATGATTCCATTTTCATTTTCTTGATGTTTGAAAAGAAGTTTTTCAGCTGATTTTTTTGCAGCATGGTGAGAATGGCCCAGCTGTACCATAAACTGCACACTTAGCCTTGCATTCAGAAATCACCAGCTTGCATTCAGAAGTCAGTTAGTCTTGTATTCAGGAAGCAAAGATCATATGAATGATAAATGATTTGTAATGCAAGATGCTTTTTTCCAGATCTTTTCTGGAGGTCAAAGGGCTCATCATTTTATGCTTTTCCAAAATTACATTTTCCTTTAAAAAGCAGTAAATTATTAAAATTTAATATAAAATACATATTTTAAAAAGTAGAATATAGAAGGTATGACCTCTGTCACTTGTTAAGTGTATCAACACCTTGCATTGTATATTTTAAGGAGATTTTAATATAAATAGGGTATTGAATGTGAAGATCTTTCCATTCTAACACATATTAATGAACTTCTTTCAGTGCCATGATACACAATCAGGATCTTAAATCTGACTTATCGCTGCACTACAGTTTATAAAGTATGCCATTTGTGCACCGCAGTGGGGTTTTTCCTTTGTTAGAAAAAAAGTTTTTGTATCTTAGCTTGGATAGAGTACCTTTAACCAAACCATGTACACATATTTTAATTACAGATAAAACTTTCAGCTGCCTAAAAGTAATCTTGATAAAAAATGAAGTAATAATCCTAGAAAATGGACATATTGCACAATTATAATTTAAAAAATAAAGACAGATGGTTTGAATAAGTGGCAAACTCATATTTTCATTGACTAGAAGACTACATGTATTTGAGAAAATACTTTGAAATTAATTATTTGCCAGAAAAAGATGTCAATGTTCTGGAGCTCTGCCACACTGTAGCATCTTGCTTGGTTGGATGAATGCGTGAGGGGAAGGCAGATATGGACTCCATAATGATCTGTCGTAATTCAGAGCAGTGGGGCAGATTCAAAATTAAAACCAGCTCCAAATACCCTGGAGGAGCCTGTTTCACACTGCAATATGTCAATAGTTTGGGAGTATCACTTTCTTCATCTCCAGTCTCACATTCAGCCTCACTCCTCAAAATCTAGTGTTTTTCTTTGGAAATGCTTGTTTCTCATTAACCCCCTGCAGAAGACAATTATTTACTACATTTTAGGCTGATATAATAAATCTGACCATGAAGACTGGGTCTGTGGAGAGCTCACAGCACCTTGCAAGAGCTGGGATGAGAGAAGCTGAATCAGGACCTTGCTCTGCTCTTGATGCATCATGTAAGCTTGGGCAATATCTGTCCCCCTGCACTTTTCTCCAAAAATGATGATAATAGCATTTATGCATTTCCCAGGATTGTCAGGAAGAGTTCACTGTTATCTAGTGGTGTTTCCTAAAATTCCCATCATTACATTAAAGCGCTTAAGTTGATAAAATAATGTTTTTTCCTCTTCAGCAAGGGATATAACCACCTGTCTTAGCACTAATGGGGTTTAAGTACCCACACGATGCTGGACTGAAGCTTTTAAAAAGAGTCCAGTATATTTCACCCACACTGAAAAACAGGAGCTGTATCATATATGTTGTATGGTTTCCTTTTAAAAAGAAAATTAGCTCTACAGTTTAATTTGGTCTACTCTGAGTTTAATTATCTGGGTACCACAGAGGGCTGTGGAATATGGGCTTATTTTGGATATACCGACTACTGCATCTGTACCCAGTAAAGCAAAGCTCATTGTTAGCGAGTAATGTGTGCATAAATGTCTACAATACAAATGAAAACATGTGAAAGTATCCAAGACCTTGCCCATGCTGCTTGCAGAGCACTGAATACTGCATATCATGTATAGTTTCATGTAAATTGCTTTAACTTATACTTAAAAATAGATGCAAAAATAGATTAATAGATAGAAAGAACAGTTTTCTGTTCAGAAATGCCTGACATTTTGATGCTTTAGCAATACTGTTTCTATATAAATAATTGATTCTTTCACAATAATCCTATGAAAACTGGAGGCTACAGTGATTTCAAATCCACACGTGTCCCTCTCTTATTAGTCACCCAGCACTAGCAGGTACATGTAGATTGGTAGTGAGGCATTTACATTTTCTTATACAGAGAGGAAAAATTGGGAAGTTTGTGAAAGGAGTGTTGATAGGTTTGGAGTATGATCCTGGCTAGAAAATAAAACAAAAAGTTACAAAGTTCTGGAGCTATACAGCTAAATCTACAGAAATACTGTGTGCACAGCCTGTTCCTAGAGCTATGTATTTGTATACCCTCATGTACAGAGAGGGTTAACATATTTCTTCAACACAAATGCAGTATATATCTCAAAACAATAATCTTGTTGTAATGAGCAGCTGTTTCTGATGATAATAAAGATTCTGAAATTACACATGCATAACTCACGAGATGAAGGAAAAAACATATATAGAAGAGAACAGTTTATAGTAGGTGCTGCCAAACATGGTACAAAGCAAGGTACCCCAGGATGTGTTTGTGAGTGACCACCAACCTTTTCCCAAACGTCAAGTGCAGATTGAAAAAAGTCTAATTTCATCTCGTTTAATTACATACATGTAAATCATTGCCTTCTCTTGTTTTGGTTGGGGTTTTTTTTGGTTTGTTTTTTTTTTTTAATTATTTGCTTCAGTGTGACATTCCTCCTTGTAAGCAAGGAAAGCCATGTGTTCTCTTTGACCTTATGCTGCTATAAGAGAGTTTGAGATATTTCATTGACCCTTCCCCCTCGACTCTGGGGCTAATATGTCTCATTATCTCAGTGCATAAAACTGATTATTAAGTAGTCTTTGATGAAGCAAACAGGCTTCCACTTGTCCTTTTGAATTATCTCAATATCATTAATTGTTTAAAAACTGACAATGAGGTCATTCAATTACAGTATTCTCTATACAGTCTGTGCTTAATGTCACATTGAGGTTGTTATCCAGAGCAGAGGGGGTTAAATTATCAGTATGCTGCTGCTGCTGTGATCCTAATGTAAATGAACATTTGGTGTTTTATTTTTTTTTCTTAGCTGCTGGTTACTACGTTATTAGCATATTTGATGTATTTCTGAGCTCAGTTAATAAGCAGTTCTGAAGGCAAAAGATTGATGTTTTAGAAGGGGGTTTATAGACCGTTCTCCCTTGTAACAATATCTGGAACACGTCTGTGCACTATTATGACTAACCGACTTTGGGTTTAGGCCATATGCACCACTGACAAAGCCTAATCTGTGCTCCTGTCTGCTGCTTAGGTGTTTTATTGCTAGACTACGGCCATCCTATGAATTCCAAACATTTTTTCTTTCCTCTCTAGTTCCTACTGAAAGTAAATTCTGCCTTGATGTTAAAGTGTATTAAAGCATTTTGCATGCTTCAGGTGCGTTAAAATTACCTGAATACCATTCCTTGTACCAAATATATTCAAAGCCCTGAAGTACATACGAGTAAGTTTTGTAAAAAGAACTTTAATAAAATATTAAGGAGAGAATATATGGAAATACAGGAAACACAAACTGGTGTATTCCTATTAGACCCGGTGCATAGAATAGCAAGGAGAAGCAGATCGGTGTATATTCCAAGAGAAGAGCGATTCAGCTGATGCTAATAGTACAAGGAACAGGCGCTGCAGCTGACTGCTCCAATGGGAAGCTGGTGATGCTCTTTCTTCCTCCACAACTGTGGTTTTGTACCTGGGCACAGGGCGAAGCTCTAGAGAGATGTTCCAGGGTTTGTTAGGGGAGGCGGCAGTGGGCACCTGGGGCAGGTACAGCCAGAGGGAGAGCTCTTCTGGTCCAAGGGCCAGGCCTGCCAGGAGGCTGTGGCACTTAGATCTTCTCCATCTTTTCACTAACAACTCTCCCTTGTGTTAGGTAGAAACTCACCCGTGGAACCCAGACTTTCTGTTCAGAAAAAATAAATTAATTTTAGCTTACCAACTGCCACTCTTCTGCCTATTATACTATTGATTTTAGTGCTGCTGCAATACTTTGGGATCCTGAACAGCTTCCAAATCTATATTTGAAACCTGTCTCTTTGTTTGAGTAGTGTCCCAGGTAATGTGATCAATACAGTTAGAATTAAAGCTCTCAAAATGATGGCAGTGCTTTTTGGTAATGACTTGCGAGGTTTCAAATTCTGCCTTGGGAAATAAGACTCTTCAGACAGTTTTGTAAAAATAGACTTTCGTTGAGACAGTTTGTCTTCAGATTTTTCAAAATCATTCCAGTCTCTTCTCTGCCTTTTACCCTCATCTGTCTTTGCCGTTTCAGAGGTAACCAGAAAAATAGTGATTCTCAAAGAAACCTTCCAGGTGAAAAAATTTATCAAAACTGTTATGTCTGTGCAAAACATTTTGTCTTTGGTGGAGCAGGGTATTTGAAAAAATGACATTTTGTCTAAACTCTTTCAACCAGCCCTCACTAACAAGCTTTCCACAGATAAGCAATATATATCCTGTTTTTGCTTCATCAAGCTGGGACACACCATGCATTTTGCCAAGCCTCTTGGCAGCTAATATTTTTGTTAAATTGGCTAGGACATCTGTCAGCCCTGGGACAAAGCTAGGTTTCCCACCCTGAACCTTTCAAGCAGAACCTTTTGTAAAAGGCAAAATGCTGTATCTACCTTAAAACATAAAGGATCCTCAGGGCATTGGAAACTAATGTGCTGCTTTAATGCAAACATCCCTTGTGAGGGCTCTTGGTCCTTGTATGCTCTGAACAGCAGGAGGAAGAATACATGAATATAAATGAGCTGCACTGCAGTATTCAGAAAATGGAGCTATAAGAGTTAATGAGATGGTGTCCTGCTGCTGGACGCTTGCATGTTAAAAATCCTGATGGTTTTATCCAGCAGCAAGTTTGAAAAACCTGTGCAAAGCTAGCGATTGTGGAGCACCCGCCACTACAGGACGGTGACTCTTCCATATGGCTTTGCTACAGGCACAGAGCCTTTGATATATCTGAATCTAACAAGGGAGAAAACAGAGGGATTACTAGAAATCGTTGACCATGGAGGAACCAAGTAATTATTAATAGCATTATACACCAAACTGCACATGGCTGATGCGTACACGCAGCTCTGTGTGTCCAGCTGCAGACAGCAACTGGCAGAGGACCCTGTAACTAAAAGCCACTGCAAATAGCACTTAGTTGTGCATCTTTAAGACTCACTTTGTAGCAGCTGAATTCAAAGGTAGGTTCCCATTTATGTCACTGCTGGCCACAAAAGTGCTGCCCCACTCCAGAGGGACAATTCAGTGCAGCTTTCTTGCGACCAATGGTGCTTTCCCCAAAAGACTCACCACCCTGAAAATGCCCACTTCGAGCTACTGTGTCTAGCGCAGGTCAGTCTGACCTGCCCCTCCTGTGCTATCTGGTTAATTTACAAAATTAACAGGATGCGTTACAAGGCAGTAATACATCTGCTGTGCAATGAGACAACTCTCTACACCACAGAGAGTATCCTTTTGCTATGGTTGGGTGAGATGCAAAGCTGCTTGGCACAGGTGCTGGTGTGATGGATTTGCTCTGCACAGAGTCGTGCACATCCCTATTCTTTCCAGGGTCTACCAAACCCAGGAGACCACCTTGCTCAGGTGGTTCTCCTGTTCAGGAACACATGAGTAGTGAGAGTCACGTATCTCAATACCCCATGGAGTCTGACCCTGAAGAGCTTTAGAAGAGCTCTGTGGTCACACAGGATGTCCACATGCGTTGCACAAGGTTTGATAGGGAGAGAGTTGCCTGAAGCAATTTCATACCCTTGTTTACCTACAGGAACGATCTGGTCTATTAAACATTATTTTAAAAGCTTGGGGCCCATATCCAGCATCAGAGTAAAGATTAGCTGAGCATGGGGCTTGTTTATACATGTTCAGTGATTATCACCCAGCTGGTGCATGTTTCACTCTTGGTATTTGAGAATTAATAAACTTGCTGAGTGACAATTCCAGCCTCATCTCTAATGAAATTAGCTTCCCTGGCAGGAAGTGATGAACACAGATTTGACGGGAGCTACCAGGTGTCACTCTGATATATTTCTTGCAAGTTCTTTTTCTAAGGACTTGTTGACATGCAGGAACAGTCTAGAATAGTTATTAAAAAAAAAAAAAAAAGCCTGCAGGGATACTTTTCTGACAAGGGTATGTCTATGCAGATATTGAAGGTCATATGCAGGCCAGGGTTTGCCAGCCGTCTCTCCTGAGAGCACCTAAACTCAGCATGCTGTAACTCTTCAGGCACAGGTCCGGTTTCAAGCTGAATACCAAGGCCTATGAAGGAACCTGCAATATCATACTGTCACATAGTCACGGAGCTCCTCTGTACATTACAGACCTCAGACAGACACCCAACAGCTGCAACCTTGACATCCTCTGCTCCTGTCTCTCTGCATTTTGCTTCTTGTTTCTATTGCCAGAGACAGCCTGATTCTTAAATGAGATTCAGAGACCAAGCGCTGAGATGGGTGGCTTCAGTGCAGGTGCTAAGATATGGTGCATTTCTTGGTGGAGAATAGCAGTGTAAATTAGTGTTGAATAGCTATTGCCCTTTAAATTCATATGTTGACTTATTTCATAATAGTTTCCCCATGGAGATAAATCCTAAAAGTGTATATATAATCATTCAGTCTTGGAAGAAACGATACATTGCAGTTAGTTTTGTGATATGGGTATTTTTCTTCGATGAGATCTTTAATCTTCCTAAACAGAATCAATTCTCAGGGCAGAGGTGCTTCCTGTAAACCCGCTAATAACATTTTGGCTGAAATGCCTGAAAGAGATAATTACCTAACATGCTGCTTGTGACTACTTCTGTTCAAAGACTGATGTTCCTCCCCAACAAATCGCTTGTCTCTGTGCAGTTGTGAATGATGTACAATTTGGGAATCTTTACCTTGTTTGTTGGAGAGCTTTGAGTGATGTTGAGTACAGCTTTGTTAGTGGACTAAAGAAAATATCAAAAGTTGTCAATATCGAATGGTTCTTTCTAGCTGAAACAACAGACTTCCTATTTTTGATTTGAATATGAAAAAAAAAGTTTAAAGGAAAATGTCTTGGACTTTGAACAGCTTGTTGCATAGCTATTTCTTCAGGGAAGAAAGATTTTTGAGAAAAAGGGGATGGCAATTGTTTTACAAGAAGCATGCTCTTCTAAGCAAAGAGCCAGCCGTACCCCTACGACATGCAGGTGCTCGAAGCCAGGAACAGCAGGAAAGGTTGCTCAGCCAAGCAATGTTGACCAAATCCAACAGACGCAGGAGGAGTGAGATCAAACTTCGGAGGCTGAGGTCAGAGTCTTGTAGTGCAACAGGGTTTGTTAAGAGTAAACTCTGCACAATTAAGACAGCTTCTTGCTAAACCTCTGCTCTTCGGTTTTCTTTTGTCGATGAAGAGGATAACTGGAGACGGAGCTGCAGGAGGTAGGGGAATGCTGTAACAACAAGGCTCTGCAAAAGCTGCGGTACTGATTTGAGAGTCTGATGCACCCAGTTTATCACCTCTCATGCGCTAAAGCACAAGAGGGATGCAAGTCAGCTGTCTATATGCAGGCATTTATTAGCATTTGATATATCCGAGAATACTTCACCTGGACTAAGGGTGCCAGTCCAGAGGAGGGCATGTCTCCCATGAGCCCTGTGTCATAACAGTCAGCATTGTTCAAATGCCAAATGTCTGCCTGGAAAAAAGTAAGAGGAGGGGAGGGGAGGGGAGGGGAGGAAAAAAAGGCTCTTCCATAAGGTAGGTGTGTTTGCAGGTAGATTATGTATGTGAGCTAAACACTTCAGACAAAAGCAATGTTAGGGAATGATTCATGTGACCTGAGGTGGCTAGTGCAGGATGAGATGAGTTACTCCCAAAGTGTACCTCTTTCCTTCCACTGATTGAAAAGGGATTGCAGACACACATTTGTCTATGGGAAAATGTTTGCATTTGGTCAAATGAACTGCACCTACACTTCTAAAAACAAGTATATATCCAGGCTCTAAAATACTGATTTTTCTTTTTTTTTTGGGGGTGGAGGGAAGACAAACTCAATCTCTTCCTTCCCAGATCGGTGGCAAGCTCTCTTTAACCAAACCAAAGCCCTACACATTTAAGACCAGCAAAAGATGACGTTGCAAATCCAAAAGATTCATTACCTTCAAAAAAACCCTGCAGCTTATACAGGTATGTTTAAATGTAGCTACTTTTGATTTAAAACAGTGTTTCAACAGAGATTTCAAAAACAGAGCTATTCAGCTGAGAGCAATAAGCATATACTTCACTCCTCTGAACCTACATTATTCTAGTGAAATCCAGCTAATGTGACTTAGTATTCGATATTCATAGAATACCAGAATCATAGAATGGTTTGGATTAGAAGGGACCTTAAAGATCACCTACTTCCAAACCCCCGACATGGGCAGGGACCCCTCCCACTAGACCTGGTTGCTCAAAGCCCCATCCGACCTGGCCTTGAACAATTCCAGGGATGGGGCATCCAGAACTTCACCTGTTCTAGTGCCTCACCACCCTCACAGTGAAGAATTTCTTCCTAATATCTATTCCAAATCCACCCTCTTCCAGTTTGAAACCATTCAGTCATCCTATCACTACATGCCCTTGTAAAAAGTCCCTCTCCAGCTTTCCTGTAGGCCCTCTTCAGATACCCCTCTTCAGATACTGGAAGGCTGCTATAAGGTCTCCCCGGAGCCTTCTCTTCTCCAGGCTGAACAACTCCAACTCTCTCAGCCTGTCTTCATAGCAGAGGTGCTCCAGCCCTCTGATCATCTTCATGGCCTCCTCTGGCCCCGCTCCAACAGGTCCATGTTCTTCTTATGTTGGGGGCTCAGAGCTGGACACAGTACTCCAGGTGGGGTCTCACGAGAGCAGAGGGGCAGAACTACCTCCCTCGGCCTGCTGGCCACGCTTCTTTTGATGCAGCTCAGGATACTGTTGGCTTTCTGGGCTGTGAGTGCATATTGCTGGCTTGTATTGAGCTTCTCATCCACCAACACTCCCAAGTCCCTCTCCTCAGGGCTGCTCTCAATCCATTTTCTGCCCAGTTTGGATTTGTGCATGGGATTGCTCCAACCCATGTGCAGGACCTTGCATTTGACCTTGTTGAACTTCATGAGATTTGCATGAGCCCAGTTCTCAAGCCTGTCAAGGTCCCTCTGGATGGCATCTCTTCCCTCCAGCGTGTCAGCTGCTCCACAGTTGTTGTGGTTGGCAAACTTGCTGAGGGTGCACTCAATCCCACTGTCTGTGTTGCCAACAAAGATGTTAAACAGCACTGGTCCCAATACTGACCCTTGAGGAACGCCACTCATTCCTGGTCTCCACATTCAGCATTCAAAGCTTCTCACCCAGCTTTTAATATAGAAAAGCAAACTGCAGCGTGTATTGTAAATGCAAGGATAGAAAGAGGTCCATGAGAAGCAGTTCTTCTAAATCGCATGGCCTCTTTTTTCTCAGTATGCCCTCTGTCATCATGCAGTTAAGGAGGGGGAAAGAGAACTAAGGGAAAATAAAATGTAAATTTTTTTTTAACAATTAGCTATAAAATGAAACACTAAAGCTTTAGACAAGTGAAGGGAAAATTTAATTTTGAAAACTCTTCAAACATAAAAATAATTTAGTGGTTTTGGTGGTTAAAAGGAGGATTAAATTCACTAAGAGAGGGGTACATGACAAAGACAAAGGCATAGTTTTTACGTCAAGCCAAAAAAGTAGATAAAGATTAGGCCATTCCAAATTGTTTCAAGTAAAAGCTGTAATGATGACATCAATAAAAGAAAAAAAATCACATTGAAAATCAGGAATTTCCAAGGATGGGAGCCTATTAAAATGAACAGTCTTCAAAGATAAGAGATACAGAACACATTATTTGGAACTGGATTTAAATGATGAATTCTTTAAATATTTTCTGTACATCTTTTGTGAATAACAATGCTGCAATGTAGGAGCTTGAATTCACACAATTTTTTTGTTACTTATTGGTATTCAGACCTCTGCACAGGAAATCTTCTGCCTTATGAATCTCAGACATTTCAGGTATGAAGACTAGTCCAAAAATTCTGACTGGAAGTACATTATCTGTGGTTTGCTCTTCAGTCATCTGGCTCAGGGGACAATATCAATTTGTCCTTTATGTTAGGTAAACATCTATATGACAAATATGTAGTAGCAAGGGAAAATTCATGAACAAGTCATAGTAATTCATTTAAACTATTCAAAAAACAACCATCTGAGCTGAGGAGCCCTGAGAGCAGTTCACAAATGAGATCTTTTCCAAACTGCTGGAAGAGAAAGGAGTAGCTTTACAGCGGGCATTGGGTTAGTTTTGACTAGCACTAGCATGATCTGAAGGAACAGTTTACTACAGGCTGGCACAACTGGACTTGATAAATTTGCACCCATTAGAGGTCCCCTTAGCAGAACAGATCCAGAATCTCTCCACTGCCAGAAACTGATAGATACAGGGGAGTGAGTGGGATAAGGATCTGTGAAACGTCCTGCTGAGGCACATTGACTGGTTATCAAAATGAGAAGAGGCTAAAAGGAGTCCTCAGGGCACAGTCCCCCGTCTGGAGTTTCTAGAGGTTGTGCTGGGTTCATACTGCCTTTTTCTTATTGCTCGATACCAGCTCTCCCCCAACAATTATGTATTAACTTTTGATCAGAAGGATTTAAAATGATACACTGAAACATATAAATGTGATATCAGAAAAGGGTAAAGAGCCTTGTTGCCTTGGAGCCTTGCTATCCTTGTTATCTAAGGCAGGGTTTTTTCAGCTTCTTTGCTGTCTAAGAAAAACCACCTTAGTCAGGTAATCTTTGTTGCCCATGCCCTCTGAAGACAAGACTGTGCTTTAACATGTAATATGCAGGACAATTACAGAAAAGTAGTGCTGAGATAAATAAGGTTTATTTAATTTTTATAGTTCTTGATGAAGTTTAAAAGCAGCAAATAAGGAGAAAGAAGAAGGTAGGTCAGCATCCTACAGCCAGCTGGCTGCTCACAGAGCAGAGCCAGTGCTCTGGAAACCGGTCGTGCTGTTTAGAGAATGGACACGGCGGCAGTCGTCTCAGCCAGATTTGGACATACAAAAGCTTTCCAAAGTGGGTCAAATAAGCCTCCACTCCCTGTACTTTCTAATACAAACAAAAACATTTTTCCCACATCTTAGCCACCTGTCTCAGTGAAGAATTAATTGTATCTGGAAGTGCCTATTTCTCTCTGTTGACTGTGAGGAGACAGCAGGGTGATTTGCCTCACACTTCCCCTCCTCCCCAGATAAAGACCATTCAGATCATTTTCTTTCAGGAACAAAAATTAAGATGAATCCTATCCCTGGGAACTGATGATTTGAAAAACACAATTTATGCCAGTCTTTCTGAGGAGGTATGGCATTGTCAGAGGTAAATGCATTCCAACTCTATCTGAACACTTTTGATTATTTTGAAAAAAACCTATTTTCATGAAAAAAATTATTTGGATGAAAAAGAGTTTTGGTGATACAGATTCTGTTTATAAAACTAACAATGAGTCAATAATCTCTGCACTTGTACATTAGAGTGGATGTAATTACTGCTCTGAGTCAGAGAACTGAACTTGATCCTTTCTCATAATAAAACAGATTTTGGTAAAAGAATACACATACTACTTTTTCATGTGACTCAAGACCCTTTGTTTTATTTAAAATATTTTTAAGAAAATTAATTTGGACTGTACAAGGCATTGTCTTAGATCAAAAACTTTATTTGTCAGAAAATGTGCACAAAAAGACCTTTTCATGATACCCTGAATTAAAGCACTCTCTTATGTTTTTTTTCAAAACACGTACCTGAGAAGCAATCCTTGCTTTTTCCAAGGTGTACTGTATTATAGCAGTTCTTGTCAGAGTGATGGCTTAAATTCATAATGTAATTAACTCACAAGGAATAGGAAGATTCATGTAAGGGAAAGTACAGAAGACATTCCACTGTCCCTTCAGTCCTACGAATCACTGCTGTCACCCATTGTGTGGTTACTTTCCTTAGAAAAGAGCATCATGTTCATAATACATCTTGAGTTAAAACTTAAGTAGAAAATAAGAAATGTGCTAGACTAGCAAAAAACCCCAACCATTTTTTCAGCAGTAACATTCCCCTTCTGGTGTAGCAGATTATATGGACAGCACATGGCCAATAGACGTAGAACATGTGCTACTTCTGCATGTTCCATCAGCCTAACAGCACTGTCACAGCAGAACAAGTTTCAAGAGTTCCTGGGAACGAGGTTGTGAAAAAGTGACAGAAAACTACTTTTCCTGCTGCTAGAAATATTTTCTCGGCATGCCTGATAATCCAGTCCAAAAAATGCACAAATATTACGCTGCCCATCTTTTCAAACGCAGTGATGACCAAGATGAAAACACACTTGTTGTTTCAGCAGAGTGCGGCAGACATCCTTTTTAAACACCTACAGGGCATGAGAATCAGAAGATGTTTGAGGTACTAAAACAGAAACCAGGGGAGGGGAGTTTTATTACTTTATTATTGTTACCTGCAAAGGCAGACTTATAAAATGTTATACACATATATGGATTCCTAATAAGTCATTGAAAACAATTGCTCATGAAACTTTATACCCAGAATTAATTCAGATTTGCTTGGGTATGAACCCTGCCACCTGGATGTGAAACACGCGTTAGAGCAGTCATCAAAGGACACTGACAAGCAGTAGTAATGTGTTGAAATGAAAGCAAGGGGGCTGTCGGGCTGCCCGGAGATACAGGCATTGGGATCTGTCTTGTTTTGTCATATTCATTAACAATAGGAAGGAGAATGACTAAATGGACCTCAGTAGGATTCTCATATTTCAGAAGGATTGATAGAGCAGGGCCAGTTATGAGAAATGTATATAACCTGTGTAATGAAGGATTACCCTGACGTCACTGAGACATGAGCTCTGATCCCCTCTCTGGCTGTGAGAGTCTGGGTCCATCAGTAATTACCGGGAGATCGGTTCCCCCCGTCCCTGAGCCCAGGGAATTGGCTCCTGGGACTGAGTGTAAGGAGACAGAAAAAGGCTTTTTTTCAGAAAGTTAATTTTCAGAACTGATTTTTAATTAATAAAATTAATAATTATTAATAAAGAAAATAAGATAATCATCTATTTGTTTGCATTATTTATGTAGAATGAACATACATTTTAAGACTGCAGGGTTTTATTAAAAACTTTCAGGAAGGTTCAACAGATCCAGAAAGGATTCCTGGGTAAGCCTAGAAGTGAGCACAAAACCCAGATACCTTCATCATTTAGATAATGGTGGCTACATTTGAGCATCTAGATGAATATCATATTTACCTAAATTTGGAAATTCTTATTGTAATTGTGAATCTTTCACTGAATTAGTTTATGGTTTTGACAGTTTCTTGTCAGCTGATATTTTGCTCCCTTAAGCCTTCATACTGTATTGGGTTTGCGTGGTAAGGTTTTGGTACTGGAGAGGCTACAGGGGTGGTTTCTATAAAAAGCTGCTAGAAGCTTCCCCCATGTCCGATGGAGCCAGCCAGCCAGCTCCAAGACGGACCCACAGCTGGTCAAGGCTGAGCCTACCAACGATGGCGGTAGCACCTCTGGGATAACATATTTAAGGAGGGGGAAAAAAAAACCTGCGGTGGCAGCCAGAAGAGAGGAATATGTGAGAGAAACAACTCTGCAGACAGGTCAGTGAAGAAGGAGGAGGAGGTGCTCCAGGTGCTGGAACAGAGATTCCCCTGCAGCCGGTGATGAAGATCATGGCAAGGCAGGCTGTCCCCCTGCAGCCCATGGAGGTTAACGGCAGAACAGGTATCCACCTGCAGCCTGTGGAGGACCCCACGCCAGAGCAGGTGGATGTCCAAAGGAGGCTGTGACCCTGTGGGAAAACCACACTGGAGCAGGCTACTGGCAGGAACTGTGGACTTGTGGAGGGAGGAGCCCACGATGGAGCAGGTTTGCTGGCAGGACTTGTGACCCCATGGGTCCCCCACTGGACCAGTGTGTTCCTGAAGAACTGCACCGCATGGAATGGACCCACTCTGGAGCAGGGGAAGAGTGCAAGGAGTCCTCCCCCTGCAGAGGAAGGAGCGGTAGAGACAACGTGTGATGAACTGACCACAACACCCATTCCCTGTCCCCATGTGTTGCTCGCAGGGAGGAGGTGGAGTTGAGTGAAGTTGAGCCCGGGAAGAAGGGAGGCCTCGGGGGAAGGTGTTTTAAGATTTACTTTTTATTTTCGCATTATCCTACTCTGATTTGATTGGTAAATAATTAAATTAATTTTCCCCAAGTCGAGCCTGTTTTGCCCGTGACTGTAATTGGTGAGTGACCTCCTGTCCTTATCTCAACCCGCAAGCCTTTCTCTCCCCTGTCCAGCTGAGGAGGGGAGTGATGGAGTGGCTTTGGTGGGCACCTGGCACCTATCCAGGGTCAACCCACCACACATACATATATAATGTATGAATATGTTTTCACCATTTATATTCACTTTGCATACATGTAAATTACTAGCTCTGGTAAAATCTATTGTAAAATGATGGCTTAGGTTTCATTTTCTGTACCTGCAAAGTGGAAACATTAATTTTACTATAAAAGAAGGTATGATTATTCATTAAATAATACCTACAAATCTCTTGATGATTTATAAATAGTTTCTAATGGGAAAGATGCATTGTTTATATCGTCTCCACAAATCCAAAGTAGCAGAACAATTTAATTTAAATATTTCAAGTACATCAACATGAGATGAAAAGTTTGAGTGAGTGAAAAACAGCATACGTAATTTAGAATAATTTTTATAGTGGAAAGATGTCCTTTCTATTCAGAGGAAAAGTGTTTACAGAGAAATTAAAATAGTATTGCTCTCATAAAACTACAAACTTTTGCTTTTGACATCTCCCATAAATCCAAGTTTGTGACTGATGTCAAGAAAAGCAGTGTTTCTCTTGATCAAATGGAAGTGATCAAAATATCACGTTCAATTTTGAATCTTCATAAAAATCTCATAAAAATATAATTTCAACTCATGAAATCGAGGACGGCAATTTCATACTGTTCGGCAACCCCAGTACAACAAGGTAAATTTTCAGGTACCTAACTTAAAATATTTCGAGATATTTAAGCACATAAATGCTTTAACAGAAATAAAGCCAGGGAGTCGGTGCCATCTTTCTGTGCAGAGCTGGCATCCTCAGTCACAGATGAGCTTCCAGGGTTATTGATGGTTGATGTCCAGGCGCTGCCTTTGCAGAACCCCTTGGCAGCACTGATCTACAGCCAGTTCTTCTCCACGACCAAGCCCCCAGGGGGGCTCCCTGGGAATCCAGGGAGCACCAGGGAAATGCCGCTTTGCACGCCAGCGCTGCGTCCTGGGAGAACACGTGCTGGTTTACACACCGAAGGGGAATTCCTGCTGGCTTAAATCTTCCCTGCAGCATTAGTGACTAGGTATGCAGAAACTGCCAACCAAGGTCCTATATATCAAGCTATCCATTCTGACAGCCAGGTTAGGTTAATCATTAAAACTCTGCCTCTCTCTCTCTCTGAGGGTCTCCGGGGCTTTGTTTAATGCAGCAGACAGATGGCACTGAGGAAATTCAGGTGGTGCGTGATGAGATTTGGGGGGTTTTTAATGTGGTTGCTAGAATTTTTCAAATAGATTAAGTTCAATTGTAAATCACTCCTGTTCCCAGGGTTGGAGTCTTTATTAGCCCCCTAGTGCTTGCACCAAAGGATTGATCCTTCAGCAGCAACCGCATTAGATGAGGGAAGGTAACGCTTTTTGTTCTTGCAGCAGTGTACACCAGCTGTTAATGCCCCATTACAAGAAGGCGATAGTCAAGTGTATCTAGCTAATTACCCAGCAAATTCTAACTTAGTTTATTTCACCACCAATATATGAATTCCTATTTCAGTTTTTCTGTATTTTCTTTCATTCAGGACGTAACCCACATTATTACTGCTCTCCGTCATGGCTGCACAAGTTTTGAAAACCACCTTGGCCTACCTTGATCTCTTTACCTAGCTTTGTTTCTTTTCTTTCCTCTGATAGTCAGGCATTTCTGTTGGTCTACGATTCTGACACTGCCAAATCAAACATAATTTTAAAGCATGTGAAAAGACAGGATATGAGCTCTCTCTTCTCCTATGCATCGTGCGAAGGATGGGTTCCTCTGCTCTAATCCAAAAAAGGACAAGAAATACAAAATGCATCCTACAGGTACAAACTTTTCCTGCAGCTTCAAGCTCTTGTCATAGATGGATCCCTGCTGCCACTCATCAGCCTGTCACAGCACGCCTATTTACACTGACTGAGGCAAACAGAGAACTTCGGGTTAGGAGTTAGATACAACAGTAAATTCATTCCGCAGCGAAAAACGGTAGGAAAATTATTGTTCTCAAAGATCAATATAAGAAAATAACCCATTATGGGGAATAAAAAATTAAGTGCGAACATCAGCAAGTGTTATATATAGACCAAAGCTGCCCTGAAAATGCAAGAGAAAATGATGAACTGAAAGATTTCTGGGAGAAAAACTGATTCCCTCCCAAAGATGCCAGCTGAAACAGTATTTCATCAACAAGGTCTTGCCTTCAGAAGGCTTTTACCAATCACTGGTGTCACAATATTGAATTATAGAATCACAGAATTACAGAATCATTTAGGTTGGAAAAGACCTTTAAGATCATCCAGTCCAACCATTGACCCTACTCTACCAGGGCTGCCACTAAACCATGTCTCTAAGCACCACATCTACGCGACTTTTAAACACATCTAGGGATGGTGACTCAACCACCTCCCTGGGCAGCCTCTTCCAATGTTTGAGAACTCTTTCAGTGAAAAATTTTTTCCTAATGTCCAGCCTAAACCTCCCCTGGCACAACTTGAACCCATTTCCTCTTGTCCTATCGCCAGTTACTTGGGAGAACAGATCAGCTCCCATCTCACTACAACCTCCTTTCAGGTAGTTGTAGAGAGCAAGAAGGTCTCCCCTCAGCCTTCTCTTCTCCAAAATAAACAATCCTAATTCCTTCAGCCGATCCTCATAAGACATGTTCTCCAGACCCTTCACCAGCTTCGTTGCCCTTCTCTGGACACACTCCAGCACCTCAATGTCCCTCCTATACTGTGGCGCCCAAAACTGAACACAGGACTCAAGCTGTGGCCTCACCAGTGCTGAGTACAGGGGCACGATCACTTCCCTACTCCTGCTGGCCACACTATTCTTGATGCAGGCCAAGATGCCGTTGGCCTTCTTGGCTGCCTGGGCACGCTGCTGGCTCATGTTCAGCCAGCTGTCCACCGGGACCCCAGATCCTTTTCTGCCAGGCAGCTTTCCAGCCACTCCTCCCCAAGCCTGTAGCGTTGCCTGGGGCTGTTGTGACCCAAGTGCAGGATCCGGCACTTGGCCTTGTTAAACCTCATGCAGTTGGCTTCAGCCCATCGATCCAGTCTGTCCAAATCTCTCTTCAGAACCTTCCTACCCTCAAGCAGATCAGCACTCCTGCTTAATTTGGTGTCATCTGCAAACTTACTGAGGGTGCACTCAATCCCCTCATGCAGATCATCAATACAGATATTAAACAAGGCTGGCCCCAAAACTGAGCCCTGAGGAACACCGCTTGAGACCTGCCGCCAGCTGGATTTAACGCCATTCACCACAAGTCTCTGGGCTTGGCCATCCAGCCAGTTTTTAATCCAGTGAAGAGCACACCTGTCTAAGCCACGGGCTGCCAGCTTCTCTAGCAGAATGCTGTGGGAGACTGTGTCAAAGGCCTTACTAAAGTCCAAGTAGACAACATCCACAGAGTTTCCTTCATCCACCAGGCGGGTCACCTGGTCGTAAAAGGAGATCAGGTTGGTCAAACAGGACCTGCCTTTCAAGAACCCATGCTGTCTGGGCCTGATCCCCTGGTTGTCCTTCACATGCCACATAAGTGCACTCAGGATGATCCGTTCCATGATCTTTCCTGGCACTGAGATCAAGCTGACAGGCCTATAATTGCTTGGATCCTCCTTCCAGCCCTTCTTGTAGATGGGTGTCACATTGGCAATCCTCCAGTCATCTGGGACCTCCCCTGTTGACCAAGACCGCTGATAAATGATGGAGAGTGGCTTGGCAAGCTCTTCCGCCAGCTCCCTCAGCACTCTTGGGTGGATCCCATCTGGGCCCATAGACTTGTGACTGTCCAGTTGGTGTAGCAGGTCACTAACTGCTTCCTCTTGGATTAGAGGGGGATTATTCTGAGATGGTTTGCAAATTTCTATTCTAATTTTTAAAGTAATTTATAACCTCTTGCATCTGTATAAATAATGTCTCTGTTTCAAACCAGAACAATTCAATCTAAACCACACTACATCAGTGTAAAGTAAGTCTCTTCAATGTATTTCATTTGAGTAGGTGCATTTGTAAGAGACAACCAGTCACTAAAATCCCAATGTAGAGCTAGTGTTCAGTACGGACAAGCACTATCAGAAATACTATTTGAGTTAAACATCTCAATGACAATAAAAATAATGTTTTCTGGGCAGAATAATTACTTTAGGGAAGTGTTAGAGCCAGGTATTAGCTTCTGCAACGTATGTTTTGAATTCTAAGTTTTGGGGCTTTTTTCCACCTGGCGTAAAGTTTATATCCAGGTTACCAGCTTCTGCAGTGTATATTTTAACTCCAGGATACCACTTTATACGGAATGGTTTTAACTGCAGGGCAAATTTTAGACCTGAAACTGGTTGTTTTGGATATTACACAGTTGGATTGTGTCTTTCATAACCTTTTATATTTTAATTCTCCTTTTTCGTTCCTATTTTCTCCTGTAGGTGTTTGCAAAATATATTCCCATTTTCTGTCTTTGAGGGTATCCTGAAAAAAGGAAAACAAAACTTAAATTTGTGCCATTTGAGACTTTCTTACATAGCCTAAAGAAAACTGGATTCTCCAAAAAGATATTTATGCTTTTTATGTTTATTCTTTATTTTCATTTTTTTAAAGAAATTCATCTTTATCAATGCAGTTGTAACTTTCCAACTCTGTGAAATACCAAAATAATTCTGTAAAAATATAATTTTTCTGTAAAGATATAATTAAGACATAAGATACAGATGCCTGTATTTTTACAGCATAGAAAGATATTCAGTGTTATCTACTTTATTTATCCAAGTCTTGTGAGCTTTAGAGGTTTTGAGGTTTTAGATAAAGATTCTGCACTGTATCTTCAAGAACCTGATGTATAATGAGTGATTCTTTCTCAGTTCCTGATTAATTTCACTGCTATTTTTTTCTGTCTTCGTCAGTCTTGTTAAAAGGCTGAGATTATTTGTTGAAGGAACTTATGTGTCTCAAGAAGAAACAAGTTTAATAAAATTAAGGGAAGACATGCAAACAGCCTTCAAACACATAAAAGCCTGATGGAAAAAAGAAAAAACAGAGGAGGGAATAATCTCTCTTCAAAAACAGAATGGACAGGGACAAGAGCTATTAGGAATAAATTTCATCAAGAGCTATTCGGGTTAGAAATTATAAAAAAACCCAACAATTTTTGCAACTGTAGGGCAGTTAAATGCTGGACTGAATTATTGCCAAGGAAGGTGTTTTACAACAAGTTAAACAAAGAGCCCTGAGGAACAGCCAGGTGTTTCTGATGCTGCTGTGGGACAGGATGAAGGATTAGGTGACCTCTTCAGACCATTCAAACAAACAAACAAGAAAAATAAAATCACATAAAAAGCACAGGAGAATTAACAGCATCTATAAACCACCAAGTATTCAGAGTATTTCTTTGACTAAAATTACTTATTTTTGCAGTAGACTCCTTCTTTAGGGTCAAAGCAACCAAGATTTTATAGTTGGCCTGACAGTGGGTCAATGGCAGAAGGCAGTCAGGTACCAGGGCAAGTTGGACTACCAGGCACCGCAAACAATTTGCTAACAGGTTAAAATTTATGTCTGATGAGATTACACATTAGCTCCTTTATATACAGAAGATTTGCTGGTGAACACCATGTGACAATTGCATTTCTGGAATGGTGGTCTTTTACAGAAGTTTAAGACACATTAAACAGCAATTGTTCGTTAAATCTGTTTTTCCCTATCCCTCAGATGTTACTAAGCCTCCAGCTGCTCTTTTTCGCTGGCAAATCACACAGCTTACATGCAGACAGAGGGCAGGTCACACCCAAAGAATAAACTGGCTTTTTGTTAGGCTCCTGTAGAATCATTGGAAGCAACTCTCTACAGTTTCTGCAAAACCTTTAAAAAAAATGAAATAAATAAGTAAGCAGCCACATAACTACATTGCAGTTCTGACTTTAAAATTTGTTCCTATCTTATTTTCCTCTTTTATTCGTAAAAGAACAATGAAGCAAGGGAAAATGCAGAACAATTGGCCAAAACATTTCACAAACGTCAGCTAGCTTTGCTTTGCTGTCATTTTGGACTGTCCCTCACTGGCATGACTAGAGGTCGATGGTCAGAGCCTCATCCACGTGGGAATCATGAGGTGCTTTATACTGTAAGAAATATTACTGAAAATGTTTTTGCAAGGCATTTTTCTGGCCAAGTCCTGATCAGCTTGTGCCCTACTAGGTACAGCAAGGCCAGCAAGGCATTCTGTCCTGTTTAACGGGATCTGATTCGGTGAGAGCTTTGAGCTGGAATTAGTGATGTCTTTCCGTTTGCCTGACTTTTCCCCTCCAAAGCTTTGTTTGCTTCATGAGAAGAAAATTAGAAGGTGGAAGAGACAAAACCAAATAGAACGGACTGAATACAGCATGTGTCCCTCTTGCTCCACCATAGCCAACACTGATAAGCTACATCATGATTTTCCTCAGTGGAAAAGGTGCTAGGGGAATATCAGTATTTACCCAGCAACATATGGCTTCCTCTTTCATGGCTATAAAATCTCAGATCCATAGTCCGGTACATCGTCTCTGAGATTATTTTTTTTTCCCCAGACATCAAAAGAACTCCTGATGTTCAAATTTTAGCTGTTTTGAGATTTATCAAATTACAGAATGATTTTTTGATCTTTGAGCTTTTCCCCTGTAGCAGAGTGCTGGTTCCTACTATTGCTCCAGCCCTCAGCAATACTTCCTTGCTCATCCCCTCCTCCCAGATGTCTCTGTTCAGGACTTAAGGTTTCCTGTTTCTCTTCCTGTACAGCCTAAATAAATTTCTCCTTCTCAGGCTTCACTAAACAGCAGTTTGTCCTTACTAATTGACAAAGCACTTAAATGTTTCCACTAAAATGGTCACAAATGACATAGCCAGACTTATCATTACTACACTGCAGAATCAACAAAAGCATTGAGAAGTCATAGCATTTTTTTAAACAAGTCCCTTATCTTGCTGCATAAAATCCAAGTGAAATCAGATTGATAGGGGCAATATATGGCCATTCACAAACTTTTGAAGGATGTGTTTGATATGTCTAAGTCTGTAAATTTTGTAATATTCACAGGCTATTTACAATGTGAGATTAAGAGCAACATTAGGCAGCCTGGCTCCAAGGTTTTCTTTCCGGACTTCCACCTTAGACTGGCTGCAGTCTGGGAAAAATTATGCATATAAAGTATAGGAAAACCTGAACTCAAGTCATTTGCCTGTGGCACAAGGTGTGCATACTTGATCTATCCAGACTGTCAATCCGTGCTAAGTGGATATGAAATTTCTTTCTAGGAGGACAGGTGAGGTCTTTGCCTGAGCAATGGTTTGCATAGAAGCAATAAGGTTTGAAGACAAGCCTTAACAACAGGCAGAGAGATGTTCTTTCCTGACTGGTTAGACATGCTTTCTACTTTCTTGGGTGAACTTATAGGCAGGTTATGTTGGAAAAATATGAATAATGCATATGTAAACATATCAAGCTATTAATCTCTTTTCCATGTTGGTTAAGACATAAATTCTACAAGGTAGTCTTTCCCTCTTTAAAGGTCAGGTTATTGATAAATTTTTTTTGAAGAGTTACTTCCTTTTAACGGAGATTTGAATCATAAATAACAACAAACGTTACAAGCTAGTGCAACCATTGACTTCCATGTAACTGTAGTGATTTACAAAAAGCAAAAATTTATAAATTTAAAAAATTTATAAAAACTTTATTAGTTGATTTGTCATACTTTCTAAGACATATTAGCTGCAATGATTAGGATTTTAGATTACTCTGAATGGAACAGTGTCTGGACTGACAAAACTAATGAACAGTGAAATCACTAGCAAAAAATGAAAGGAAAATCAGGTGACTGAAATAATCTGTTGGTTTTAAGTCTAAAAAAGAAGATGAAGGAGGAATACAGTCATTGCTTCTGTAGATCAAGAAAATATATTGAAATCTATAGTCAGTCTTAAGATATGATCCTGTAGCACTTAGAAGGAAAAGTTTACATTATTTATGTAAAGAAGTCACTGGGGTTAGTCACCCAATGGCTGCAGAAATGAATATTAATCACAAGAGGAGTTAAAACAACGTTACTTATTATTAAATTGTAGAGAGCTATTATCACAGTATTTCAGTGTTATTATTGAATTTGGTCTGTAAATTAAGGAAGTTTTGATATCACATTATAACAGATGAAGAAACTTAGGTAGTTCAAGATAAGGTGCCAAAAGAGTTCATCATTTTGCTGCCTGGACAAAAGCACTGCAGTAGGTGTTATTCTCTGAAAGTCTGGACTCAGCAGGGATGCAAAACAATTCAGCCTCTGGCGGCACTTCTTCCAAAAGCATGGTTGCACGTTGTTCCATGGGGATTCAGTGCCACTGGCGGGGACCATCCTCACAATTCCAGGGCTTGCTTGCATCTACAACCCTGTAAAACGGGGGTTTCTCAAGGGGCCATAGGAGTGTGTCGTGGTTTAACCTGAGCCAACAAATAGGGCCATGCAGCCACTCACTCACTCTCCCTAGTTGGGATAGGGGAGAGAATTGGAAGAGTAAAAGCGAGGAAACACTCATGTGTTGAGATAAAGGTAGTTTTAATAGGTAGAGCAAAAGCCACACAGGCAAGCAAAGCAAAACAAAACAAAAAATTAATTCACTGCTTCCCAGCAGCAGGCAGGTGTTCAGCCATCTCCAGGAAAGCAGGGCTCCATCAGGCGTGATCATTACTCGGGAAGACAAATGCCGTCACTCTGAACATCTCCCCCATCTTCCTTCCTCTTCCCCAGCTTTATACGCTGAGCATAAAGTCATACGGTATGGAATATCCCTTTGGTCAGTTGGGTTCAGCTGTCCCTCTTAATTTTTTGTGCCCTCCCAGCCTACTCGCTGGTAGGGCGGTGTGAGGAGCAGAAAAGGCCTTGGCTGCTTAGCAACAACCCAAAACATTAGTGTGCTACCAACACTATTCTCATCCCAAGTCCAAAACATAGCACTACACCACTGCTGGCAAGAAAGCCAACCCCATCCCAGCTGAACCCATGACAGAGTGGCAGCAGTGTGCACTGCCTGCCCGCTGCCCACTGTTCAGCCTCACGGCCAGGCTGGTGTCACCGCAGATGTGAGCATGGCTAGTGGCGCACCCAGCTTGTGTGTGGACACGTAAAGCTCTCCTTAGAGAGCATGCTGGGTCAGGACAGTATTTAAGAACTGCCTTCCTCTCTATTAATATGTAAACTTCAACTTGGCCAGCTTATTTTGTCTATGACACCTCAAGAGGTCCAGTGGATTTTTGTCTATTAATATAAAGAAGACAGACTATTGGTAAGCTGGGGAGGCTGTGGCCGGTTGTGGCCATGCATTGATAAACCCTGGAATTTTTAGTGTCATTCACATTACTCTTTTTACCTTTCTTCACCTGCTCAGGTTCCTCCTCACTCCATTACTCATGTTCTTGGGTCACTTCTTAACCTTCATGAGCATGTGCACTGCTGAACTTTGTGTATGAATTAGGGAAAGGGATTATTTTTAATGTAATGCTTTTCTGTGATGTTTTGGTGCAAAATATTAGCATGAAACACTCTCCCTCCAGTTTATTATGCCTAGGGCATGCTGTGTGCAAAGTGGGATTATTTAGCTGTAGTTTTGGGGTAATAACATTTGAACACAGAACAGTAAGAGGATAGTTTAGTTTTCTGAAAGATTCCCATATTGTAGAAGATTTCCCAGAGACCTGCTCTGACAAAAATCTCCAGAGTTTTTTAAATGAATTGGATGAGCTTTCCTTTACAAATAGGTCTGGTGCCGTGTAATTTGCAACATTATTTCACTGTCTGTTTATTTATCCATCCATCCATCCATCCATCCATCCATCCATCCATCCATCCATCCATCCATTTGTATGTGTATAAAGCACTCACAGAATCTGGTGACTGTTGATAGATCATAAATCAGTGTCAGCTCTCAACAACATGTGAATACAAATGTGATTAAATTTGACACCATGCCCGTTTTTCATTTATCAGATTTCAAAATACACTTCTTTGAGTTCTGTTATGCTTTCACATTTAGTACCTTAACTTCTTGTGTAACTGCTGTCTAAAACCCCAAAGAAAGAAAGAGAAAAAGCAAAACAGAAAAAAAAAATCAGAAAAATAAAACAGAAAAAGAGCAAAAATTGAGAAAGAAAAAGGAAGACATTTCAAATATTGTTAGAATGTTTTCAGGCTATGAGCTATTAGATAAGAGATACTTTTATCTTTTAAGACAGCTCAGGTTATTTGAGAAACATCATTAATAAAGTATCAGTAGAAAAAAGAGCTGAAATGGTCCACATACACTACTGTCCCACTAGTAGGGAATTGCCTGTGACAAAGCATAGGGAAGTGAAACTGCGGATGTGGATATTCATTCTCAACCTTGATTCAACTGAAAGTGCATAGATAACTTCATTTATAGACTGGAAGTGGCAGGAGGAAACTCACAGTCAAAAAATACAAAAAAATGTTGCAACCCACCTGCCCAAAACAATCTGTACATATTTATCTCTTTCCCTTTTATGCATCATCAAATGAAATCTTTAAATGCATGCTACTTTTGAGGGTTTATGAACCTTGGTCTTATTTTAAATACAGGTTACATCTCAGTTGTTAAAAGCTGACTATTTTGACTATTTGGCACTCTTCATTCATTTACTGTTCATCGTCTAACTTTCAAGACAGAATTAAGAGTGAATAGCCTTGACTTTTATTTTATCTTCTTTTTACTCTCAATTCAATTGTGCATTTCTCATGTAGGCTTTTTTTTGGCTTAAATTTTATTACTTTCTGTATGAGAAATAGAAAGCAAAGGAGAGCAAGACAAAAATGGCATGGTTCTAAACACCTGCAGAGACAGAGGAGTGGAAATTCACTGGGTAAAGATGCCCTGCAGAGAATCTGAATTGTAGGAACAGCAAGAGCTTTTACCATGCCATCTATTTTACTCCTCTGTTTTGGATTCTCTCTAGCTGGTGCTTCAGAGGCTTACAGAAATGTAATACCTAAATATTTCACACATATTAATGTATTTTATCCTTCCATAAACCGAGTGAAATAAGAAGACATCTCCACCTCACACGTATGGGAAACTGAATGCATGCTAGATTGTGGAATGGTTATAGCTTGGGTGGCAATTAAAGTCAGAGTCCCAGGTCTCTTCTTATTGGCCCACAAATAGGAAGACAGGGTCTTCTGAAATATTAATATTAACTGAATCTGCTGTATAAAGCTCCCTTATTCCACTCAAATTTCCCTGTTCATAGACTTAGTTTTTAGGCTGGAAGGAGAACAGATGGTCTACTACCCTCAAAATGCTCCTTACAGCTTTGGTTTTCTATTAAAACAATGACTCTAAGCGAATCTCCAGCTTCGGATCCTAAACCTGTAAACAAGAGTGGCAGAAAAAGGTTTCCACTTCTCCCAGTTCAATTCCAGGGCAAGCTGCTTAGGCATGTTCAGGATGGCTTGTTTTCTTCTTTCTTTGAGGAATCAAAGATTGGTCTAAGCAGTCAAACAAGCTGCACCGTTGCTTTAGGATGGAGCAGAAAATGCTGTAAAAGCCTGAGGGCATTTCTCACTCACAAACTCCCAGTCAAACTTTTTCTCATGTTTGGGAACTGGCAGGGACACTGGAGATCTGTGACAGTCTGTGCAGCATGGGACTCCTACCACCTGCCGGGGTGGTGGGTATATCTCACCTGATCAGCATCCTGACATCTCTTGGCTGTTGTTGGCAGCACTGTTATTTTTGCTCTGCCTGAGAATCAGAGTTTTAAGGACTGGGTTTATTTAATGTAACTGGAGTAACTGGGATCAGTACAGAATCAGTGGGTTTAAATGCTGTGATGACCTGGTCAGCCCTTTGTTGTTAGATACTACACCTGTTGACTACCTGCTTTTGAGCCCAAATTCTCCAAAGAGCTACATTTTTGGCACACAGTCCCATGATGAAGCCCAAGATTTGGATAAGCATGGGAGAAGAAAGTTTAAGTCTTGAATTGGGCACATAGACACTCCTCAATTTACCATGTCAATGACCAGGCTTTAGTAAGGACGTGCCTGATGGGCTTGAGCATGCAT
Organism: Burhinus oedicnemus; assembly: GCA_008921705.1. Taxonomy (NCBI): domain Eukaryota; kingdom Metazoa; phylum Chordata; class Aves; order Charadriiformes; family Burhinidae; genus Burhinus; species Burhinus oedicnemus. The sequence goes on from VFFE01007706.1 coordinate 5,612,120, forward strand.
GTTGCAACAACAGAAGACTGAAATAATCAGACATGGCCTTGCTCTTGTCTGCAGTATGGCAATGTGGGACTTTTAGGATGCCTGACCCCATGCAGAGCTCACGCTGTGAACAATACCAGACATACCATACTGAAGCCCAGACATCCTAGAGTCAGCAACGAGGACTCTCACAGGTAGTCACAGAGCATGCCCTGCTTTAGTTCGATCTTGGGGGCAGCTTGTCTGGACCCCCTCTCATACGCTTATACAGATAATAGTATATTTTAGAGAAAATTCAGCTTTTTCAACCATATGTATACAAAATGCTTGAGAAGTCATTTACTCAGTATGCAACTTCACTTAACTCATGTAGCTATAATGTCACAGTAAAAACCTCCATCTCCTCATAAATGTCTAAAACAGATCTGATGAACAGCATCCTCAAATTGTTTGTTTCTTCCCAATGTCTATAAAGGAAGTCTAGAATGATTTGCTTAGATAGAGGCCTCTACCCTGTGTACATTTACATTCAATCAGATGAGACCATCTGATATTTTTACTCTCAATCTTCCAGCATGCTTTGAACTTCATGCTTACACCGGCTGCATTCATGTTAGAAATGTATAGAGTAAAATAAACACCTCTCTATGTCACTTTATAGTAGGAAAATGCATGCACAAAATAAGTTTATAAATTCCTGAAACTCACTTACATCAGAAGAGAATTTCAACAATGCACCAACCTAAAGTCAAAGTATTATAATCCCAGTTTAGGTGCTTAATGTAGCCATTACAACTATTTCTCTCCATATTTATAGAACTGACATATATATATGGTCTGGCAGTGCAGCACCAAAGAGCTGAAGGAGAAGTAACTTCTGAGACATCGAAGTCATACTGCTTAAATTAGGAATCCATAGGGAGAACAGAGTGCATGTTACCCTATGCCCTCAGTGCAATAGTCTATCTTTAATCAGAGCAGTGTGTAGATAAATGTACTTTAAGCATATATGTGAAACAACAGGTTTTCAACACATCTAAATGGTTTTCTGAATAAGTGTAGAATAAAATACGTTTTACTGAACTGGTGTTTATACACTTGTCAAATTTCAAGTTTCCAACAAAAGTTGCCTAAGAAATAACATTGTTTAAAAACAAATAAATAAAACTCTTAAAGCAATAATGGAAGAAATGCTTTCTCAGCTCCTTTCCTAGCATGTGAGTGGCTGAAGTGTTTTCCTGGCACTCCTGTACTTGGTTTTTAGTTGGTTGGGTTTTTTTTTCTGGTTGACTTCAGGTACGCAAAAATTCAAGCAGAAAGATGATCATTTGGGAAAAATATAAACTACTCAAAAGAACCCACAGAATGAAAAGAAAATCTTACCCTGTCTTTCTGTGCAGTTTAATCCCAGCATTTATTTGTAAGCATTCATTTTGTTGGCCCATTCGTCTAATAGTTAACTGCTTCTGGCAAGGAGTTTTTAATGTCATACATACTGAGAGATGCAGGGGGTTAATAGCATGAATCCTGAATTACTATCCAAAGAAAGCTGTGATTATCCAAACAGCAATTTCAATTCCTAGCCAATCTCCAAACATAAAAGACTTATAACCAAAGATATGCAACAAAGAGACATTTCTCTGCATTTAAACATTACATTTAAAGTACAATCATCTTTTAGCAGTGTCCGGCCTTTTTCTCCCAAGAAGACAGCACCTGCTGGCAGGGATTTAGCTTTGCTCTGGTGTCTCAAGTGTGACTGTATTTATGTGCTAAGGAAAACACAAAAAGCTGCAAATTAGTTGCCTGGTCACTCACATAGACATTAAAATGTACATGCACTTGCATTAACAACCTACAGTTTTCTGCTCACTGCACACTGGCTCAAAGAAGCTTGTACCCATATGTCACAATTATTGGTTTACTGTTGAGCTCCAGACGATCTGTTAAATGGCAGGAAAAACGTGCGGGAGGACAGCTGGTGGGCTAACACTTCTTGTTATCCCATATCTTTTGTTCCTTATAAATCTTTTGCTTTTGTTTGCAGTGGTTAACAAGGAAAACTACTCCTGATCCCTGGTTTTGTTGTGAAGAACCAGGTAGATGTTTCCTCTGACTTGTAAATTGCTTTTTAATCACTTGCTTCCCCATAAAGTGGATATAGCTTGGGCCATTCCTGTCACTCTATTTATGGGTAAGAATTAAGATCCCCATTTTCTTTCTGTTTCTCTTACTCTATTTTATAAAATTTTCAAAAAGGTGTAGCTGTGGCTTGGTCTGAAATTCTCATTTCCACAACATTTTGGGAAGGGATTAATGGTGAGAACGCAAAAGAAACTGACATACTTGAAGGCAGAGAGTTGTTTGCTATGAAAAATCCACAAATTTAATCTGTATATCTAAACTGCTTCTGAGCAGGACATGAAGAACCAAGTGTGCAGACCACAGCACAGTTAGCTTGTATCTTAAGAAAGAAGTACTCTTTCTGTGTCTCACCATTCCTGCTTTAACACAGCAAGTCCAAATTCTCCCTTCAGGTAAATAGCTTCATAGCTTCAGGATTACACTCAGAAGGCACCTGGGAGGAACAGCAAAGATGAGGCTGGATAAGAAACACCCTCCATCTTAGTATCACAGGTCAATGCCCTCATGGAAGACTACTGGGATCCACCGAGCAGTATAGACAGATGATGAAATGGTTGCAAAAATGTGGAGGAACCATTCCACCAACAAAGGCCCTGCAGAAGTTTCCCTTTGCAGCCTAAAGTTGTCTCCTTCCTTGACTGGCACATGTGCGAGGCCAACACGCTTGACTGTAGTTTTGAACGTTATGGTCATCTGAGACTTTGAAGAATCTCACAGATAGATGCAATAGGTCTATTGCAGATGTCCCAGAGGCATCATCTAAACACTCTGTCCCAAGCAGACACTATTAGCTGATACTGGAAAGAGGACACTGGCTTAAATCAATTTTTGGAATTAATTAAAACAAACATTCTTTTGTTCTTATTGTCTCTAGAAGCAGGTGTCTGATCAGTCCAACATGGAAACTCATGTCTGTTTCTGTAGAATATTTTTGTCAATCTGCATGAGAATATTAGTTCCTGAAAGCTGAATATAAAAAATATAGATTTTTGAATTTACTGCAAGACGGGCATTACTTAACGTGTTGTACAAAAGGGCTTTAAAGTAGTATGGGGACTCAGGTTCTGACCTTTTTTTTAGGAAAGATTTTGTGCTGGCCTCAGATCAAGGAAGATTTCTTATGGATATTCTAGTCTATCTGTATCATGAAATGTAGTGAGCGTGATGTAGACATTTCCAACCTGGTGTAAATCCAACTTCATAACCTCCTGTAGTGAAGAAAAGAACCATTCAGATAAATCAAATTGAATCCAGAATCAGGATAGCCTTGTGCTGTCAACTCTGCCAAAAGGCAGATTAGTTTGGGCACCGCATCAAACTATGCTGCTTCTAGGCTCAAGCTGGCTCGCACAGTATCAGCCATGAGTGAAACGCTGAATTTCTGTTTATGGCACCAATATGGTTTAGTCTTATAATATCTGCCTTTTTTAATAACTTTTGCTCAATGTAGCTCTTTCCAAGTGCCAAGAGACTGCATTTTGCTCACAATACGAAATAAGCTGGCAGCTAAGCCTCAGGAAGTAATTTACAGCGGGGCTAACCAACTCTTCCTGCCATCAGCAGTTGTAGTAATTGCAGGTACTTTCATCAGCAGTAGTGTTAAATGTGAATGCCATCATCAGCAATGATGGGTAGCAGTGGCAGCGGTAGTTAGGAATACCACCAGCAGCACCCGGTGCTGCTGGCTCACTGCCACAGTGGTTTCGCACGGCTGGGATCACACTAACGATGCAGATAGTCGTTTGGGAGCCTTTGACTTGCAGTGCCAGCATCAGAACTTAACTCCAGCTTCACAACTTCTGTAAAACAGCTTTTTCACGTACAGTGTTTAAAAGTCCAAAACCCAATAAAAAAGAGAGATAACAGTATATATTGTGTAGAGAATTTCACTCTTTTAATCATTAACAGCTAAACTCAGTAAGAATTATATTCTTCCTAAGCCTAGCAAATATTATGTGTTTCATACAACGTGTACTTTCTTGCTAGGAAGGATTCTTTGAATCATTGCACTTCATTATCTATATTTTCAGAAAAAAATTTTTCATGGTACTGCAGTATAGAAAATCAACACTCCTATCCTGAATTACAGCGAGGCTAAAAAATCTAAGGCAGTTACATACATCTGTTATAGGCCTCTACCTGTCATGTTTGAGGAGGAGAAGGAGTTGATGTGGCTAGTGGAGGTGGGGGCTCTGCCTGACCCTGTGGCTCATGAATGTGGCACAGTTCTTCTGCTTTGATTCTTAAAAGGAGCACACAAACAAATTAGCCTTGAGTAACCAGATCTCCAAATCTTTTAATAACTTCCCAGCTCCATGTTCACAAACAACAGTGTGCAATAAATGTAATGCATTTCTTTTTTACCGGACACTTGATGCACTGCAAATTTGTTCTCAATTTTATACTGGAGCTGGGACTGCAAAGCCAGACCTTTAACTTCCCTGAAGCAGAGCAGACAGACAAGGACAAAAAGCTGAATTCAGACTGCTACATCCAAATATTGGTCTCTTTTTTTTTCCCCGGTAGAAAAAGTCTCCCTGCTTGGCCAAAAGGGAAAAAGAACTGGGCATGAAAGGTGGGGGGTACATAGAAAGCTGCCAAACGTGTGGGGAAGACATTAGGATTCAATTAACAGCACTGGTTCAAATAAAGAGGTCGGTCAGCTTTCAGTTCCTCCTCTTCTCTCCTCCAGGAAAAGAATTGTGGAAAGGCAGCAGGAGCAAGATGCAGGCCTGGGCTGTGGCAGAGCAGGATTCTTGGTTTGATCCTTCAGGTTCAGCAGAATGCTGTCTAATATAGCTTACTTATTTGCTTTTTTTTCTGTTACCAGCTGATAAGATACAGAATTTGCTACCTTCCATCTTTGTTTTGCTCTCTCTCTCTTCCGCTCCCTTTCCCCCAGTAGAGTCCCCAACGGAGTCACGCTGCTCCGGAGCACTGAACCCTGGACCTGCTGGGTGCAATTGGTCTCAGATTGTCCAATTTTTCTTCCACTCCTACACAACTCATCCCTGGAAGATGTCTGTACAACCTGTTCTGATAAGAAAGTCTATCGTCTCCATTTGTAAGCTGTTCCAGCATTTTATTATCCCTTTAGAGAGGTAATTTTTACTAAAATGTAACTCAGATTTGCAGTGATGCATTTATCCCGGTTTTTTGCTCATTAGCTGACATGATTAGCTGAACAATCTTTTATACATTAGAAAATTGTAAACATGTCCTGCCATAGTCTTTTCCTCTACAAATTAAACAAGCCCAGTTCATTCAACCTTTCTTTATAGGCCACATTTTTAAACGTCTTACAGCGTTTGCTTTCCTTTAGGCTTTTCTCAGTTCCCTCACCTCATTTTTTAAATGTGGTGCTTTAGCACGCTGGCATACTCCAGCAGACGACTAATCAGTCCTGAGCAGACGGATAGTTGCCTCCTATGTCTTGCATTAAATGTTCCTGTTAATTTGCTCTGAGTGGCATTTGCCTTTGTTGGTTATGGAAGGATACCACATTGTCAAGTCAAAAAGTTCAGCTTCTGATCCATCATGATCTCTTCCACATGTAAAGCCCTCTGCTTTCAGCTTGATCATTGCAGCATATTTCTGCACACCGCTGAATGTCTGGCGCTGTGTGAATTCTCAGCCTTTGCACTACTTCACTGCTGCAGAAAATGGCAATCTGGCATGGGCAGAAGTAATAACATTTCAACTCTTATCTTCAACTGGATCAAATTCAGACAATGAAATAAAAAAAACCCTAAGCCTCATCTCCTAATAAACCAAAAATCCCCCACATTTTTTTCCCAATTCTTGTAGCAGAAAAAGAAAAGAAATAATTTATGGACCCAGTCCAACATCTTATAGATCTGTCTGACATTGGGCTTGATTAGACTGTTGTCATTATAGAAGAATATCATTATAATGAAAAATAGTACTTTAAAGTGGTGTTTCTATTATGAGCCTTTTCCTGTAGTAGTTGATCATAAAACAGAGATGTTCAAGCTCATCTTCATGGCAGGAATTGACAGATCGCAAAATGAAGCTTGAACCAGGCCTCCCAAATTATTTAGATTTTCACCCTTTCCAGTCCAACACTACCATGCAAAAAGTGCACGCTACCATACAGCAGAGAAAGCTGTGTATGCACATTTCTAGATATCTTACAACACATTGAAAAAATTCTGACAATACATTTTCTCCTGGACTTCGCTTTTTTGTTAAAAGCAAAACCTTCTAGGAGCATTTCCCTGTTTCAATGACTCTTGACCCCTGTTTTTGCCAGGCAGGTTTGAAAGCTTTACAGTTGACTTTTCAGACCCTTGGCCATGCAGTATCTGGGCTGGGGCTCCAGGACAGTTACGACCCACAGATCTACTGTGAAAACTGCCTGAGGTAAGTAAACCCAGCCCTTCCCAGTGTCCAGGACAGCCAGCTCTCCAGGTGGTGGCACAGGCCTGGGGGAGACCTGATGGCCTCCATCCTGACATGCTAAAGGGTGAAGAGCTTTGACACCATGAGCACAGCAGACCTTTCAAATTAGGGCAGTTTTACCAGTATTATTCAAAGGTAGACAGCACTGCAGCTCTCAGAAAATGTGATAAATTCATCCAGAAAGTGTGATTGAGAAGAATGCAGTTTGTTGTGGAAACATCAAGAGTCTGAAAACATCAAGTCAGTCTTAGCTTCATGAATGCTCTGGGACAACTTTCAGTCAGAACTATGAATATTTTTTTTGCCTCTTCAAAACCAAAAATATTACAGTAAACCAGATTTCCTGTATGGCTCAAATATTTAGAAAAGTGAGAGGAATACAAAGGAGACCAACCAAAAATATGCAGGTACAAAGCCCTCATCTCTCACTGTATTGGTCACTAGATAATCACATCTGCAGGGAACTGGAGATGTTGCAGGGAAAGGAGTGAGAAATGTTCTCTCCAGCAAAGCAAATCCCTCTTGCACCTTCCTGTACCTCAGCTTTGTCCATCCAAAGCTGCTCTTGCTCTGGGATCCATGCAGGATTTTCTATTCTCTCAGTTCCTTTGGGTTTATTGCTAGTGCTGAAGCTGCTGCTAAAGAGAAACCAAGAATTGTTCCTGCAGCAAAGACAGCCTGAGTGATGAAAGTTTATTATATGATTAAAAGAGCTAAGCATTTCTTACTCCTTGGCCAAGAAATGAAGAGGAAGCATTTCTTGAAGAGGAATTATACAGATGGGAGTCTGACTACAGGTAACGAGACTTTTTCTTGCTGTTATTATGTTGCTAAAAATAGAGAAATGTAGGACAAATATTAGAAAGAAAACTTACAATGGAAGAAAAGGAGAAAAGAGCCATCCCTTGGGATACTGCAAATAAGCACGAGATATTGCAAAAAATCAATCCTGCAGCAGAAAAACTTTTGACTAGAGGACATACCACTGTGTGTATTGTAAGCAGCTCTGAGCATCTGTGCTGCGTTTATTATAACAATGTCTTTATTATTGGGCTGGGGCCTCTCGGGGCTACTGTTTATGACTATGACTCTATGGCACTGAAGTGACACCAAGAAGTCAACTCTACTATAATATGTTTCTAATACTCTTTTTTCACTGACACAGAAATTTCTATGCAGCAAACTCCTGGTACTCTTGCTCAGGCTGAGTAACATGTCACCTCTCAAAATGTCCGGGTGAGTTTGGGGTGCTGCGTAGTGCAGAGGAACACTGGATTATTTTGACCAGCTATGATTTCCATATATTCCATAATTACTCATTTGCTAAAGATTCAGTTTCCCACTTGGAAACCTGGCCTAATAAACTAATTTCTGCAGATGCCAGACTTCTGGCCAACCATCTGATACTTGTATCCCGCCATACGGTTACCCATATGTAACCATGTTAATAGCAATAAAAATAAAGATGAAAACAAAAAAAGTAAAACAGATAGTTGAGCTGTTTGACACTAAGGTAATTCGGTTTCCTCTTCAAAGGCGAATGAAACACAGCATCATATCCTTCCCATGGAAGAGAGGCATAAACAACTGTTCAGCTAAAAAATTGAACCTGTCACAGAGTCTCTAATGACTCCTTTTTATGAAAAAGCCTTGTAGAATATTAGCTCTGCTTAAATAGGCAGTTTCAAGAACAAAGGAAAACAGAGGAACAAGCTATCCCTGAAATCTTTCAGCATCTGGTGCAAAGATTTTAAAAGCAGCTCAAAAACGTGACAGCAACTGCCACTCCCAGAGATCTCCAGTGCTCTCAGCCCCACTACCATGCAAAATGCACTTTGGTGCATTTCGCCTCACTCTCCCTCCTATTCCTCCTGAGAAGATCTGCTGGGAAGACAGCAGTGACCTAAGAAATCAGCAGGACTGTCCACCTGCAGCCGTTCACCATTATCATGGAACCAGGGAATTTTCAGAGTTGGAAGGGACTTCTAGAGATCATCGAGCCCAACTCCCCTGCTGACGCAGGAATGCCTACAGCACATTACTCAGGACTGCATCCAGGCGGGTCTTGAAAATCTCCAGAGAAGGGGACTCCACAACCTCCCTGGGCAGCCTGGTCCACTGCTCTGTCACCCTCACCGTAAAGAAGTTTTTTCTTAGGTTTGAATGGAACTTTCTATGTTCCAACTTGTGCCCGTTGCCCCTCGTCCTGTCACTGGGAACCACTGAAAAGAATCTGGCTTTATCCTCCTTCAACCCACCCTTTAGATACTTAGAAGCAAGAATAAGGTCTCCCCTCAGCCTTCTCTTCTGCAGGCTCAAGAGTCCCAGCTCTCTCAGCCTTTCCTCATAAGGGAGGTGCTCCAATCCCCCAGCCATCTTTGTTGCCCTACGCTGGACTCTCTCCAGTAGTTCCCTGTCCCGCTTGAGCTGGGGAACCCAGAACTGGACACAGTATTCCAGTTGTGGCCTCACCAGTGCCAAGTAGAGGGGAAGAATGACCTCCCTGGACCTACTGGCCACACTCGTCCCTATGCAGCCCAGGATTCCATTGGCCTTCCTGGCAACAAGGGCACACTGCTGGCTCATGGATAATTTACTATCTATCAGGACCCCCAGATCCTTCTCCTCAGAGCTGCTTTCCAGCAGGTCCACCCCTAGCCTATAGTGGTGCCCAGCATTCTTCCTCCCCAGGCGCAGGACCCTGCACTTGCCTCACAACACAAGCAATACTCACCCTGAGGTGTTAAAGGGATGTGCTGTGAAAAGCTTGGGTTTGGTGTCTCAGCCCCAGGGATGATCGCAAAACGAATGTCCCATCAGTTCAGTGTCTGTAGCCAATGAGGAGGGAATGAGAATGAAACCCCCCCAGGAAACTAGCAGGCAATGTCCAGTACAGCAAGGAGGTACAAGGTGGGAGCAAGAGCACTTTTTACTCCGGTCTTGTTTTAGTTCTAGAGTAAAACTGTCTCAGTGAAATCCTGTACTGTGTGTCCCAGTAGAGCACAAGAGTTTCAACTTCATTTCTACATCTAATGAAACTCTGCCTGTAGGGTTAGATCTTGCCACCCTACCTAGTCACTGGGGGCAATGTGAGTATGAGTTTCTTTTACTCTCTGACGTTCTCGTATTTCATACACATCTGTGACATCTGAACAAATAGCATCCTTCCACAAGACTGTCCACCCGTACCCTGGCTTCTGTAAAGCTTCGTTGGATTTTCCAAGGTTTGCTACCCATGGCAAGATGACGGGGGAAAAAAAAAGAAATATACACTGATGATTTTGGAAGTAACTAAGCACTAATGTTGTACATTTAAACTGTCTTTGATAAATTGCCACAAATAAATAATACTACCACTAATAAATAACAGTATGGAGGAATCATTTCTGTATGCGCTACATGGTTGCATTTTCATATTGACTAGACTAGTTTATGAGCTATGTGTCAACTGTTTATGATTAGGGCTGCTTCTGTATTTAAGTGGTGTACACTATAAAATTCACGGGATTTAAAATGCTATCTGTGTTCTGTCTCATGTAAGGGGTGATAGACACCCTTAATTTGTAAGCATTAGCAAAATGAGATGCAGTTGCAGAAACTGTAATTGGATCATCTTTGTATTTTATGTCAGCATGTCTAAGTGCTGTTAAAGGATGCACAATGCATACAATGCAATCTGACAGCAAATAGAGTAGCTGTTGTAGGCATGACAAATAATAGCAGACTTCACTTTTCATTGTCATTTTTTCATAGGCAATATCCAATAAACAAGAAAGCTATAAGACTGCCGAGAAACTTAATGGTTTTAAAACCTTTTTTACATTATGTCCATAATCACAGTTCCATTTGGAAAACATGGAAGTCTGTCTCTGTTTCCAACTAGAGAAACTCTATTTTAATCGCAATCTCATCTTCAGTTATTATTACCTTGAACCTTGGAAACATACATCATGAAATGACATGAAAGACTCAGTTAGAGTATGTTATATTTTTGAACTCAATATTAGTCTGTCAATAACACAAGTTAATCATTACCTGAATTGCAATCTGCATTTTTAAGGAGCTCATTAGCGTCATTACTAGACACAGTTGTATAATTTGAAGATTACTTCAGTTTTTCTTCTGGTGACAGCACAAGGTGTCATCCCTTCAGTCACATGATCTCCTTGCTTCAAAATAATTGACTCAAAGGAAGTCAATCCTGGGAGCATCTTCCAAGGACCATACTTCCAGCTTAGCTGTTAAAGAACAGACTGGAAAATGATGCATCTTGTGTCACGATCTGCGCAGGTCAGAAATCCTTCAAGCTCCAAGGATGAGGCTGCTTTACAAAAAGGTGAAGAGCTGCTATTGACTGTGGAGTGTAACAGCCAGCTTCCCAGAGCACTCTCTCCTTTCTTAGGACCTTTAGCATTATGAAAAAAGGAAGCTGTTTTAATTACATTGCTGTTTCTCGTTACACACTAGGACACACACACAAGTATGTGAGTGGAAGGCACTGAAAGAGCCGAATGATGATGCTGGTAATGTTTGCATTAAGAAGTAAGGAAACCTCTTCTTTTACTAGAATTCTGTTCTGGCAGTTTGCCACTTGCAGTAGGTTTATTTGATTTTTGTATTTACTTTGTGTTTAGTGAATACCTTTAAAAACAATCCATACCATATTGTGGAATTTATTTTTTTTTTCCATTTCTCATCAAACAGATGCAAAACCCACATGAGCTGGGTTTGGGTGGGTTTTTTGCATTCCCCTTTCATTGCAGTACAGTATCTCATTCCTCCCTTTAAAACATGAAACAAACTAAAGTTGTTCCTCTCTAGAGAATGGGGGCTGGAATGCAGAAAAAGCAGAGGGGACTCAGGGTTGAGTAAGTTGAAAAGAGCACAGGGAGCAACAGACCAACTGAAGTTTGATTTAATTTGTTAAAATTGAATTTGTTAATTTAGCACCTACTTTTTTGATCAAGGATAGTCTCCCTCAAAGTGCCCAGCACAATTGGAGTCCTAAATTTTCCAGCTGATTAATGAATTCAAGTGTGTGTTAAGACCTACACAAAATGTTTATGCCAATGACAGTTCAGTGGAAATACCTGCAAAACCATTCTTCCTCTATGTTCACTGAAGACATACAGATGCTATTCACTGTAATGCACACACAGCCCAACATTTCCCGGTTTCAATGTAGTGAGGTGCAGTCTCACAGCAGAGGATATCTGTGCAGAACACTGACTGTACAGTAGTGACTAAAATACAAAAAAAATATATATATAATTGCTCAATTTATTGTATTTAATTTATGAGCCTGACAAATTATAAGAGCACCCAAAGCAGTTTGTAAGCATACTTCTCTTTTGAGAAGGTACATGCAAATTACACTAATTAAAACACTTGTTCTACCACAATTTTACAAGATCTTGAATGGCAAACAGAAAAGCAAGCAGGTAGGGAAAAAATACAAATCTGTATACTTTTCAAGTGCACAATGCTTTTAACTGCAAATTTAATTTCTGGATGCCCTTGAGGATTCAAAAAGTTCTGAGCGTTGCAGAACTGAAGCAGTGGTTATAAACTGTCTGGTGGAAGGCAGCTCCCAGAACACCGGGCAGCTGCTTTTTATTTCAAATGCCACCAAAAAACAGACCTTTTTCATTCTGCTGATAAGTAACTAAACATTTAGATATATAAAGCACTTACAGCAGGAATTTCAATCACCCAACCTAGTATTTACAGCTAGAGTATACAACCCCTCAGTGCAGCCTACTTAAAACTGCCTATAAGAGAATTCACTGCTTTCTGTGCATTAACCTCCTTCTGCCTGGTATGATTCTCTCTTAGCTGCTGTGTCTGATGGCTATTGGCTTTGTATCTTTTATCTTAGAATCAAGTTATTTTCCACTGTCTGCAATATGTACTTATTGCAGGGAATAACTGTGCTCCAAACAAAAAGGTAGAAACTCGTCATGGATTTAAACATTCTTTCTTTATTACATAAAAGTAAGAAATGCAGGCCTGAATTACCATTTATTTTATTTTTGTTAAACTACGGAGGCAGAGAGGGATGCTGCACAGGTCCCCGAAGTAGATAACAATCTTGGGTTAAAATGAAGTCAAGAATATTTCTGTGGATAAACATACTCAAAACCAGATAAGAGCAGGAACTGGAATTGTCCTTCCATGGGAAAGTCTGAAACTTGAAAGCAAGTTTCTTTCTAAAATGGAATTTAAAAAATTGTTGACATTGCTCATGGAATAAGAATTTGAAATCTTTAATGGAAAAAATCAGGAACTGCATTTCTTTTCTTCCTTTCAAAAGGCAGTCAACCACCTTGGGCTGTCCAGAGTCTGGCAATCTACCAAATAGGGATATTTTTTAGATAAAAAAGGCAGACAAGCTCCCTGGAAGACAGGAAAGCTTTAGTCACAGAATAGCCCTCCAACAGGCTGCAAGCACTCTACAAGCACAGAATGTACCAGGACTTTGTTTCTCATGTGTGGGGGTAGAAGAGAATGTCCACAGGGCACTGGTCTGCTTTATCATGGTTAAGGAACAACTGAGCTAACTTTCTTACCAGGTCTCGAAAAGCTCTGAAATTATACAAGTTGGACTTGAAACAGGAATTACAGCCTCATTACAAGAGGAGACTAAGGACGATCCAACTTTTGGTAGATGAGGTATTCTATTTGACCAGCAAGTTGCTTTTAAACAGATTTCTAGAATATTTCCATTGGTTATTCCTTTTCTTATTGCAATACCATTTCCAAAATTTAGGTTTAAAAGTAAGACTTTAAGGCTTCTCTTGAAATGACCAAAAGTCGAGTCACTTCATAAAAACTCTGCAATTTTTTAAATCAGTGTGGAAAATGAATGACAAAAATATAAATAATTTTATGAAATTACTTCACGCACTCCTGACAATAGTAATGGCTTTCTTAATTCATAAATTAAATTAATATGAAAATATATTCATATAAAAATGTATATAGAAATGCATTCTTTTACTAAATCATCAGAAAACAATAAATAAACCTGGACATCATGTGTGGCACATGCATGAGTAAGCCCTTTCTAAGCATTTTACAAGTCTCGCAGAAAAGCAGAATTTTGAGGAAAAAATTAATCAAGGAAGACATTCTGCTGGACAGACACCTGAACAGAAGACTACCACAGAAAGACAGAAAACACAAGAATAACTGCAAAAACTTTTAGGTCCATTGACTCATAAATGACCATGAAAACACTCATTTCTTACTCCTAAAGACACTTGGGGGTGTTGGTGGATGAGAAGTTCAACATGAGCCAGCAATGTGCACTTGCAGCCCAGAAAGCCAACCGTATCCTGGGCTGCATCAAAAGAAGCTTGGCCAACAGGTCAAGGGACGGGATTCTGCCCCTCTACTCCGTTCTTGTAAGACCCCACCTGGAGTACTGTGTCCAGCTCTGGAGCCCCCAACACAAGAAGGACATGGACCTGTTGGAGTGGGGCCAGAGGAAGGCCACGAAGATGATCAGAGGATTAGAGCACCACTCCTATAAGGACAGGCTGAGACAGTTGTCGGGGTTGTTCATCCTGGAGAAGAGAAGACTCCAGGCAGACCTTATAGCAACTTTCCAGTATCTGAAGAGGGCCTACAGGAAAGCTGGAGAGGGACTTTTTACAAGGGCATGTAGTGATAGGACGAGGGGTAATGGCTTCGAAGTGGAAGAGGGTAGGTTTATATTAAATCTCAGGAAGAAATTTTTCACTATGAGGGTGGTGAGACACTGGAACAGGTTGCCCAGGGAAGCTGTGGATGCCCTGGAAGTGTTCAAGGCCAGGCTGGATGGGGCTTTGAGCAACCCCATGGCAGGGGAGTTGGCGCTAGATGATCTTTAGAAAAGGCCTAGCTAAAAAGTAAAGTTACTGAACAAAATTGGTCCTGTTTTACCTCAAACCAGGACATTGTCCCTTCCAACCTAAACCATTCTATGATTCTACGATTCTGTGAAATACTGACAGAAAAGTCCAAATAGGAAAAACTGTGATTGCATTTACCTGTGAATCAAGGGATGAGTCAGTGAGTGGCAAGGAGGAGAAAACATGGGACAAGGAAAATGTAGTGTCAAAAAACATGTGATACCCCATCCAGCAATCATGTTCAGGTGTATCCAGATGTTAATGCAGCTTGAAACTAAAGGCTGCATTTATTTTTGCATGGGCCCTTCTCCTGATGGAAGAATCTTTTCCCAAACCCTCTCAGGCGCAAAAATGGCTAGGGGAAGAGATTAGCTGCCTGGGGTGGAGGAGCTGGAAGCCATGAGAGTGGCCTTTCCCACTAGTGTCTCTGCTCCCCTGGGAGTTCTGGAACCAAATCCCTTAGTGTCCCCTTTTGGATGAATCCCATGTCTTCTCCAACAGAGTGATGTGAGGAAAGCTCTGTCCACTTGCAACTACTAGCACATCTGATCTAGTAATGGTTTTTGCAGGAAACGGCATAAAATCTTTCTTTCCCTTGCTCCGCCTCTATTTGCACACAGAAATGTTCATTCAGTGTTAGCATTTCTTTACAGAAAAGTAAAAAAACAAAAAGGGAAAAAAGAGAGGCAAGGTGAAGCCACTTACCATTTCTTTATAAGTTTTTATTAGAAATCCTCTCCTCAAGGTAATTGGATCATTTCTCTTATCCACAGAGCTGAGACAAAGAAATGACAAAAAAGTATAAAAATATGTCTGTGACAGAGTGTTGAAAATGAACGGAAGGATTTGAAGGTACTCTGGAGAAGGAAAGAAAAGATAGATTTAGTTATTTTTACAGTTCAGAGCTGTTAATGTTTCATAATGCTGAGAAATAGAGCAGTACTCATGTTTATGTTGGTTTGAAAATGCTGAGAAGGGAAGCTTTCAAACTTATTATTACATAATACCTTCTTGAGCTTTTTCTTACAGCCAATTTATGGGCCTTAAAAGTCCACTGTGCCTTTAGAGCATTAGAGCTTTTTCTTCCTGGATCACCCAGACTGACACGAGTATCCCAAGGTTCAACACAACCCAGGCTACGCTGCTGCAGAGCCTTTACGGCCAAATAAAGAGTCTGGGTCTCAGTGACGGGGGCTGGAATGGATCCCAAATGAAAAAGAAACTAGAGGAACTGAGTGAACCATGAAACTGCCTAAATGTATACATTAGATTATGTGAAATGCTAACATCTCTTTTGGCCGGTAACTTGACAGCTTTAAGTCTGATACTTAAACCTGATGTTTTTATTGTTTGAATATGAAAAATATTCATTGAAATGGATGGCTGCAGGGTTGTTTTTTTTTTTCTTCTGGAAACAGACTTCCATTGCAAGTCATTTGGCTGATTCTCAAGGACAAGGTAAAAATGTGGCATCCCAACCAACTGCTAGCTCCTGATTTCATTGCAAGTGAAAGGGATTCAGTGTTTTGTGGGATCAAATCTTCCTGGAATTAGGTATGGGATAATCAAAAGCAAATATATTCAGACTTCCAGATGTTCAAAATAACAATCTGGATTCAAATGTAGGATTTCTGATTAACTGTGAACCTTGCAATAGTTGGAAAATTCAATGGTATGGTATACACGTGCCTTCTACAGCCACAGCATTGCTTCCATATTATTTGAAAAGAGGCTTAGCACAATGGGGCTAAGGTAGAGTTGTATGGATATGCAGAAGAAGAAGGAGTTCTTAAATAAAATATAAACAAAATGGACCAAGGTCAGTGGCCCAGGATGGACACCAAACTGCAGGTTTGTTTTAGTCCCTGGATATCTTATTTAAACAAGCAGATGGTTTCGTTGTGTAAAGAAACTGTAATGCTATGTGATGACACCGTGAAAAAAGACCTTGAGGGATTTTTTTAACTCCATAAGCAAATATAAAATTACACAGATTTCTAGTTTTTAGGGAAACTAAAGCATTGACTCCACTGGTTTCACATAGACCTCACTGGGTCTAAAATCAATGGTTTTGATATCATTGAGACTGGCAGGTTATGCAGGAAACACCTATTTCCTCTGCCTTTTCCTAAAAGGGGGTGGAAGACAGCTAGAAGGAAGAGTTGTACTTGGCAATGAAGACATAGGTTTGGTTAGCCTTTCTGACTGGAAAGAGCAGTTAAAAAAAAAATAATTTTGAACTTCTTACATGTTATCTTGTTTAGATACTGTATGTAAAATAAATTTTATAGAAGCAATGAAACATAATTAGGGTTAAAAGAGATGCAGAGTATGCATTTGCATTAAAAGCAACGACTTCCTTATCGCACCATCTGCTTGTTGTTATTTTTCTAGAGCACTTGAAAATGGCCAGAAAACTAAAGTCATTAGAATTTTATGCTACTGTCTGAACATGAAGATAGTTTAAAAATCAATAAAATGTTAATTAAAGTCCATTTTTTGGACATGCTGAGCAGGCAAAGTTCCCACTAATTCAGTAGGCACTGCAGTTTCTCAACACCTCTGAAAACACAGAAAAAATTGGTTAGGTAAGGAAATACACCCTAAAAATGCCAAATAGGTCAGCATATTTTAAAATTTTGCCCCAATTACTTTACAAATAGTATGCTGTGGACTGTTAGGTACAAGCCACATGTCTGGGTAAAATTTGAATGCAATAAATTCAGATTAATCACACTGAAAGATGGTGGAATAAAGCAACAAAAATTTCTAGAGAATGAAAACAAAAAACAACGGAAAGCAAGTGATACACAGTGGAAAAATAGAAGCTGATGTGTTCCACCAGTCTTACCTAGAATATGTCCTCCCCATCTCTACACATGGACTGTCTGAGCAAAAAATGGCCCTTTCATTTGTCAAAAGTATTACCATAGTGTCTGTGTGATATATGCATCTATCTGGAATCGCAGTGACAATAAAACTGATAGCTATGTGGTTTATAGTGTAAGAATCTGGAACTAGTACAAGATAGAGCCGTATACCCAGCCGTTAACTCTGTTAGATACTGGTTCCTTCTCAAAGCCTGTTGGGGCTTTCCTAAGATATAACCTTACCAGTAAAGTATGCTATAATGTGATTTGGCTTTTCTCCAACCTGAAACAAAGAAGCCATAGTTTTGCTTAGGTCTATAGGTTAATCTGACTTCACTTTGCTCCACAAAATTAATTCTGAAAACATAAGAAATGAATTTTCCTGATCAGTTGTGCAAATATGATTAATAAAAGACATATTTTTTCTGTTTAAACATCACAGTGCCTTAAATATCTCTCCTAGTAGCCTGGAGACAAACTTTTGGCATCAGTGCACAATGTGCATCTGAGTGGTTCTGAACCGTTGCAGAGATCAAACTGTACTTGCATAATCCAAGTTCCCATGGAAAGCTGTTTGACATTATCTGTCAGCCTCTTGCTCTTTATGATCAGTGTAGGATGGATGTGTCAGGAAAGGAATCAGCATCATAGCCCTGAACTCTGCAAGAAAGGGAGCTCGGGAGAGGGAAAAAAAAAAAAGGAAATAAAAAGAAGCTATTCAGTGGTAAAAGGAGTGCTGCAGAAAACAGGAATTGAGTTTCATTGAATACCTGGGTCTTGTTAGAGCTGCCTGTAGTATGGTTTTTCTTTCCATGTAATGTCTATGCACACACAAAAAATATGTTGCACAGCAGGAGGTCATTGCCACAAGTTAAATGATGTGATTCCAGCTAGTAAAATGTCTCATTCTGTAGTATACACTTTAAATACTTAGACATATATTGTACATTACACTCTATGCCTTAGAGTTCTCATAAACGTGTTTTGTTCAGGTCAAATTTTAAAGGCCCAGCTAACCTATTTATGCATTCAGAGTATCTGTAAAACAGCATCTGGAAAGCTGAGTAGAGCCACATAAGGGCAAAATTTTCTAAAATGTGTTGCACTGGTGTGGGGTTGCATACACTGGTGTCAAAGGTGATGCACCAATGCACCACAAGGGTAAAACAAAAAAAGATGAAGGAGGAACGCTTCCAACAAAGTCAGGCTTCATTTGTACTCAGTGTGAAATGAGAGAGAGATTGGGAAGAGAGCTTGGTCAAAGGAACATAAAAGTCATTAGAAACATGGCTTCCCATAGGTTGGATGTTTAATTATTTCTGAAAGGGTGGAAGGGATTCAAACCACAGTTTGCTCATGTTTCTGCATATGATGTTTTCTGCAGGGGAGGAAAAAGAAGAAGGAAAATGCATCTTCGCCTCAAAGATGAATGAGATGGAGAAACTGTGTGTAGAAGAAAGCGTAAGAAATTTCCTGAAGGGGGGCATTTTTTCAAGGTAGCTGCAGAGCTTACATATGCTTTATGTAAGGCATGATTATTACTTTTCCTTTGGTGTAAAGCCTCAGTGTTGGCAGTTTTTCATCCCAGATGATCTAATCTCTTTCCAGTCCAGGTTTTTCTCCCCTTAGCTCATTTGTCATATACTGTAAATATGACAAATAATGATACAGTTGAAACACTGAGAGCCCACAGAGGGCCCACATCATTCCTTATAATGGGTTCATCACACTCCTCCGCAGAAAATTGTTCAAGATCTTGTTAACTTGTGTTCAGCAGGTTGTCTGTGTCTGACATTTTGCTCTGTGTGTCCTGTTACCTGGGAGAAGAAACTATTTCACTTTATAAAGTATATGAATCGCTTCATTCTCCCCCAGGCAAAATACATCCACGTATGTAAGCCCCCAGACTGCAGAGGCCTGTATCAGCGCTGCCCTTGGGTTAGGATGCTGCCCATGGAGCCCTGTTTTTGCAGGAGAGGTTTGGAAGATGGTCTGTGCTGTTTGTGCTGCAAATATGGGTTAGCAAGAATATTTAGTAGAGATTAGATCTGCATATTCACCAGGAGTGGGTAAGATCCAGAGTTTGAATTCTTATTTTGACAAACTGCTTTGGTTTGAGTGAGTTCTTCCTCATTTTCCAGCAAGAAGCCCTCTGGCGTTGGTTGTCAAACTGAACTAACGCTGAATTCCTTAAAGCGGTTCCTTCGTCCAATCCGCATTCTCTTCACACCTATCAGATTCGGATGGAACCACATGATTTTCATCCCGTTACTGAATTTCTAACAGCAAAGGAGGCCAAGTTGGATGGGGCTTTGAGCAACCAGGTCTAGTGGGAGGTGTCCTTGCCCATGGCAGGAGGGTTGGAACTAGATGATCTTTAAGGTCCCTTCCAACCCAAACCATTCTGTGATTCTACGAAAGGAGAGCACTTAGCTCTTGGAAATATATTGTGGCTTGGGGGAGGCAGAAGTAACAACTCTGTATTGAATCTCAGAGAAATAACTGAAGCAACATCCAGACACTTCCTTCAGGAAACATAAGAGGTTTCTGTAATCGGTCACAATCAAATGCTGCTCAAAGGTCCAACAATTTAAAGGGGAATAAAGGGACCTTGTGAAGAGCTCCTCCAAAAAGATCAGGTGATCTCAGTGCCATCATTTTCTCATGAAGCCAGACCAAAATGGTCACTCCAAATCCTGACACTAGTTCAGATGTCCAAGCTGTAACACTTCGACATGAACTGCTTTGCGTTGTGCACCCACTTCTACCTCTTTGAAGTCCTAGGATATGACTTTCTTTTTTTCTTCCTACCAACTATATGTTAAACTCTTAAAGCGGTTTAAATTCTTACACCGTTTAAAGAGTTTAATGCCTCACAATAGTTCAAATTACTTTAAGAATTCAAAGCAGCTTTCAGTTTTAAAGTAGCTTAGAATCATTTCTTAAAAAGGTTGAAATCCTTCACCAGCTGCCTGTCTCCCATGCAGTATTGCAAGGGAACTCCAAACATCACCCATTTTTACATAGATTTAGGGTCCTAGGCCTGTCAGTCTCACACCCCTGGTCAGAGTCGTAATTTTAAATGTCTTTCAGGTCAGAGCAGAAGACAGTGGCAGCAGCAGAAGTTTTCTAAAGCTGTCACATTGCTAATCCTCTCTACTTGGAGCATGAGTTTAACATCAAGAACATCTATTTCTTTCCCATAATTTACTGAAGCTTGAATAGAGTTTTCATTTGGACAACACTCTGGCTGCTCGAAACATTTTAATCAAGATTATTTTTTTTGTTAGAGAAGTGGCCTTTTGACTGGTAAGAACTAAGGACCAAAAACTTCACAAAGTTTTTGATTAAGAGGAATCCAATGGTTAGGGGGTAGATCTGTGTGTGTGCATGGATGAGTGGCTAATGAAACATTCATGGAAAAAAATAATTGTTGCCAAACACATTCTTGCTAACGCTTTCTGCTTGATGAATGAAATATCATGAAGATATTTTCTGATCCTCCTCTTTTCAGTAACATAGACAAATCCCCTTCCCACTGAAGGTGGGTTTAAGGGGTTTTGTGCCAATTTTGATAATATTTAGAAAAATACTTTTGCATTCTCACCATTTGGATAAATATATTAACATTTCACAAAGATGATATGTAGTTATAAAATTTCCATGTAGTCTATTTTTTAAAGATGAGTACTAAACTGATTTCAGCCCATTCACTCATGACTGCTTGACTTTGATATGTATGAACGGTTGAGATCCATCTGAAGGTTTGCCAAGCTGATTATTTATAATGTTTCTTTCATGAACAGGTTGTCTGGTATCAAACAAGTTGCAAGTTCATGTTGTAACCTATCCTTTAGGTGAAAAAGTTGCTGCATCTCTTTCCTTTGTCTGCCCACCTGTTTTCATAAAAAAATTATGTGAGGACTGCATTACATCTTTTGTCAAATACCGAAACTGGGTGAGTGATTCACAATCTATTGAGAGACTGCAAATGAGGAAGCACGTGCAAGCAGGTTGGCACACAAGAGTGTAAGCATACAAGCTGTCTTTGCATAGGGAACAAAATTAAATGTAAGAGGAGGAAGATCATATAGATGGAAGTGAGCTTATAACCCAGTATATCATTACTAGGACTTCCTCTTGACTACCATTGTCCAGTTCTTGATCTGGATTCGATCTTTCTACCTTTAATCATTGTTCTAATCATGTAGTACTTAAACAGCTTGTGAACTATGTAAAGTTAGGTGGGCAAATACAAAGAATGTCCACCCTCCTTTGACACTGAGGTGTCCAAGGTATTTGTTTTCCTAGATTAGATGCCTCACTTAAGTGTCTAAAGTTAGGTGGAGTAAGTCTGTGCTAGCGTCCACATGCTAAGAATATGGACATTTTGGTAGAATTTCACTGGATGGATGGATGTAAGGCTTATGGGACCCACGTGCTTAGCTAACTGAAAAGAAGCTGAGATATTGATTGGACCATAGTACACGGAGGAAAACACATCTGACAATTTCAGGGATTGTTCAGTTTTTCTCACGATGGTGTAATGATGACTAAGGACTGGATTTTGAGTAAGATACATCTGGACCAAGCTAGATGATCAGGGTAGCCTGTCTACCTCACCATCCAACAGTGTGTACATACTCCTAGTCATCCTTTTTGACTTGGTCTTGGAGAGAATGGGTTTACTAACATTGTACCTGGCATTCATAGCATGTGCAAATGTCCTCTTACAAGACTCAGAGTCACCTTAAACTGTTAAAAATTGTTTTACTGTGAAGATACCATTGTCTGGCTTGCATTCAAGAGACTCTGTTTTTTCTGCCTTTCTCTAAGAAATCCTCACAGTTGAAGAGGGGGCTCAAGACAAATTATATCCATTCAGATAATGAAAAAAAATGAATACAGAGAATATTGTTTCTTAGATGCCCAGCTGGTGTGTGCTTTGCTCTTGTGCCATGGTGATTTCAAGGGCCACACTGATTTCTTGATTTTGGATTGGGAAGGAATCTTTTTCTAAATCTCAGGTTTTCAAAGACAGTGCAAGTTGTTTTCCCTTGCACATGCAGTATGGCTTGTCTGTTGGGACCCCTCATGTCTGTTTTACATATTCATTTTCCTGCACAAATAATACTTCAGAAATGAGTAACATCATGGATTATCCTCTTTTGTGTCTGTAATACGCAGTTTATCTTCCCAGCACAGAAATGTTTTAGCTTATGTCTTTAGAGTAAGTAAAATTTAGTGCCATACAAGAAGATCAGATGGTCACTAGTCCTCTTAAATTAATACCATGAAAGTATAGAGACAGTTTTTAATGAGGACCATCTAACAGCAAGATTAGGAGAACTGCTAAAGGTTGCAAGCTAAATTTGAGGCTGTGGAAATATAAACTGTACCTCAAAACTTCACCAAAAAATTTCATCAGGGATTGCAACAAAAAAATTCCAGACAAAAATCTTATTCTTACATTACATCCAGTATTGTGGCAAGTGTTTCAGATAATTATTCCTTTGGGAATGATTTTACACTTTTATGAACAACCTATATGGATTTGGATCTTTCTGAATAGCTCCTGTCAACTTTGACATTAAGCGAGTGTTCAGTCTAGAGTCCCTAAAGTGTACACATGGGTTGAGTTTCCATGAAAGAGACTGGGGAAAAGAAGCTTCTAGATGCTAAGGCACGCTTTGAAAATTAGGATTTCAGTCTTTCAGAACCTTGAAAACCCTTCTCTAACCTGACTATGCAATCTACTTCTTAATAGTGCTGTAAGTCAAAAGAGAAAACGACTAATCTTCAGCTCATTTTTTACAACAGGCTTGAGTTTCCCTTTTTCCTTGTGGAATATCCCTTTTTATTCCAAAACAAGCTCCCCTGCCAAACCCAGATACCAGGTCCCTCTGGTCCCCTTCATGATCAGCCTCCAAACCCTGTTTTCCTGAAGTCATGTCTTTTCTATACCTCCTGAGCCTATTGATCCTCACCTAGATACAGTGGCTCTGATACGCCCCTGATACTGAAGCTGATGGGAGTTAAACCTTCTGGGGTGAATTAGCTTCTGCTTTGGGTCGGCAGGTAGTAGATAGAAAATAAATGGGTTTGGGTGCTCTGGGGACATTAGTGGTGCTGCTTTAAAGGAGCCAATAGAAAATAAATATAGCTAAATGAAAGAAAAGATATTTACTTTAGTTTGTCAAAGGTTTGCTTTCAGGCAGAAAAAGAAGTTGGATTGAAGAGGAGGAGGAATCCAGGTCAGCAAATGATGCCCCCAGAGTCACACAAGATATGAAGTTGAGCCTGAGTATAATTTGGCTCCTGCGTTTAACTACGTTAGGCCAATAAAGCATTTTTATTACTACACACAAAGCAGAGTTGCCAGCCATCTCTACATTTACTGAAGGTCATTAATTTCTTTTTAGAATATAATGCATTCCTCCCTGAAAAAACCCTCACGAAACATAAATTTTAAGTTTAGAGAGATGTAGTTACAGATGAACATTTAAAAATAATATCCACTATTATTCACTTTTTTGGCACTATTTCATACAGCGTTTCAACATATATTTTTAAATGTTTAAATAAAGCCAAGGAATTAGTTTAGAAAACCACTTTTTTAAGCAGATGACTTTCCCTAAAGATTTCTAAAAGCCAGCATTTGGAAAAATGTGGGGTCATGTCAGCAAAACATATGCTTTGCTTCAATAAATTCATTAGCAGGTGGGTTGTTTATTCTGATGCAAAGTGCCAAGTTATAGAGGTCAATGTATTTATAAGGTTCAAAGAGGAGAATTTACAACCCCAAAGGGGGGTGGCTGGCATGAGGAATTGCTTGTACAATTGTGAGCTGTTAGAGTCAGAGCGGGACTCCTGACCAACAGCAACTTGTCTGGCACCAAGAAACTTTGCTCATAGCTATAGCACACATAAATTGCATGAGAGGCTATTATTATTATTGCCATTTATTTACATTACAGAGGTGCCCAGAGGCCCCACACAGGATCATGGTCCAGCTGTTTTCGACTGTGCAAACACAAAGATACAGTCTACCTTGAAGGAACTTTTAGTCGTCAGAAGAAGTGATGTTTGAAGAGATAAAGGTATGATATAATTTTTTTTAAAAAAAACCCAACTTTATAGTGAGATTTATACACATTAGACATTTATAAATTTGTCCTTACAGTTTGTTCTTTTTTATGGAGACTGGTCCAGGGAAATCTAAGGGTGAAGGAGGTAGTTTTCTACCAACTGCAGGAAGGTTTTTTCTCACTTCAGGAGACATGCATAGAAAAGCAAAGAATTGCCTTGAGCACAACTGCAGGGCAATAAGAACTCTGTAAAACCTTTGCAAGGAAAAGAAAATCAATTTCTAAGGTTTGAGGTCTGGTTACAAGCCAAGAAACTGGATTCTTCTCAAGGTTTGCTGAGCTTTCCAAATCCTCTCACAATGCTAGGAGAGGTTTGCAGGGAAAGTAGGCTGACATATAGTTTACAATGGATTATGCATAGTCTTGATCCAGTTCTTAAGATTTGAGATGAAATTCCCATTGGGCTTTGAGGTTTATTCAAATCAAAATGATGGGCTGTAAACCCACTCAAGCCTCTTCAAATGATTCTCATGAACCTTTACAAGCTGAAATCAGAGAGTTGCACAATAAAGCTCTAAGAAATTTTTGAACCACTGAAAACAATAGGAGTTTTGATACTGACTTGAATTAGAGCAGGAGTAGATGTAAATTTGGGCTTTTAAAATTTATAACAAATAGAAAGTGCAAGAATCGCCCAAAGAGCAAAGATTATGCAAAGGCAACGAAAGTTTCTATTGGCAGCTGTTGTCAGTGCCAGAGTTTCTACCAGCAGCACAGCCACTTTCACTACAGTGTCAAAAGATTAAGATGCTTTTCTATTCTCTTCAGACTCTTTCGCTCCATTCATCACTATGATGTTTATACTTCTCAAAGCTAAACTTTAGCATAACCATAACAATTGAACTTTCACCTGACTATTATTGGTCTGCCGCAATGAAAATTTCCAATCTCAAGAAAGGGGAACCACAAAACAATTTAAAAAAAAATAAATTTTATATATATATACACACATATTTGCAGGGCTTTCTAGAAATTCAATTACCATCAATATAAATGAAACCAGAGTCACCACGTATTAAATTATTGACTGGTTAGAAATAAGAAAATGCAGAATGAGAGACACTCTGCAAAGTGAAATATCTTACGCTCACAAAAGCCTTTTTTTTTTAAATTTCTAGAATTTAAATTAAACATCCATTTTAAATCCTCTCCAGGTGAAAAAATACATTTTATGTATTCTGTCACATATTTGATATGTCTATTGCACTTTTGTAAAGTAACATGAGTGTATCTGTCACAGGTTTCCAAAATGTACAAAAATGAGTAGGTTTCTCATTGCAAACAATATATGGCATGAAACCAAAAAATTTAAAGTAGTTTATATGGCAAAGAGGTATTTTTGCCATTTCAGTTTCTCCATGATTTATACAGCTATTATGTCACAATACAGCTAAAAAATGCCCTTAGAGCCTATTTTTTCTTAATAATAATTACTATTACTATGAGGTAGGAAATTCTGTATTGGCTGAATGTTGGAATAGTCCCCTGTCTCCCACTCTGTCCATTAAGAAAGCTCACACCTCATAAATAAATACAGCTAATAATACAAAACCTCTTTTTTTTTTAAACTTAGCAAAAACAGTCAAATACAGAAAAGTTACATTTGCTATTAACACATGGATCGTGATGAAGTGTTTGACAAAAGCAACACTACAACAGGAGAGAGAGACACTTTGAGGGTAAAGCTGTGATTGTACTGTATAGTTTCTGTTGGATACTCCTCTCGCTGAGCCAGCTGGCTACTTGCTGCCTCTCCCTCAAGATATTCACTCTGGCCACAGCCACATCTGGCTCCCTGACTCTGATCCTGCTCTGCTGGCTCTGCTTCCCTTCTTTCAGTGACTCTTCCTATTTGTTTAATTGTTTCCTATGCAACTAACCTTCTTTCTCCAACTGCGACACAAATGTAATATATGTTATACTAAAATAACACTTTTGAACTATTTAAAATTTTAACATAGTGTTTCGTATACTTCTGTGCATCCTTAGGTTTATTTTCTGTATGTAGTCGCTGAACGTTTCAAATCATAGGGCATAGTGATTTTTTCCAAGTCAGCTGTTTTTTTATTCTCCTACCAGAACTTCTTGGTACATTAATGGTGCCCTCTACAGAATCGTTAACAAAAATAATGTAGACTGAAAAATCTCTCTTCAATGATGATGCCATATCTGTGCTATAGTTTTATCGCAGGAGAAAATTCATTTCCTTGTGAAATAGTGAAATAAAAATTTGGAGTTTTATTTTGGTTTTGTTTTGAACCTGGGAAATATACACCATTTTAAAAACGTTTGACCATCAGAAACAACAGCAGTGATGAAAAGATAGATGAAATAAGATGGGAAAAAGTTGTTTCTAATGGGGATGAGATGTACACTTTCATTTTACATCAAATACAAATCTTCAAGGCAAAATGTGCCTCTGGAATGTGTCCACTAAGAAATGATACAGAAGCAGGAGCAGTCCAAATAAGCAGTATTTAATTAAAAACTATTTAAAAGTCAACGGTTCTCATTTCCAGGCATTATAAGGGGTGACAGCCTGTTAGTCCATACCACAGGCCACTGGGAGCATCTTAATGGGTTTGCAAAGCCTAATCCACAAGTGTGGATTGCCACATGCCTTTTTTTATAGCCCAGATCCAACCCAGAGTAACAGCTGTGTGTGTAGCCAGAGCTGATGCTTTTGTACAGAGAGTCCAGGCGGTTGCCCATGACAATGTAATATTAGGGGCAATAAGGTGTTTAGTAACTGTTTACGATACAGATGTGAGAATATAGTAGCATTTGAGGCTTTCCAAATGTCTCAGACTGTTTCAGAATGTGTGGAGGGAACATATAAAGCTCCATTTCTGAACATATTTCCCCTGTAACCTAAAGCCATGTTCCTCCCCCACCTCACTCCTCTTTTTTCTTACATCCTCTGAGTATAATTCAATTAAAAATAAAGACATGTTTTCCTACTTGCTAAAGGGAAGCATGTGTTATTCGTTAAAAAATTGGCTGGCACAAATGGGTGGCCTGTAGATAACATACTAGTTTATACCGCATTCCTTTTTTTTTTAATTAGACGTTCCCTCTTCTCCAAGTCTCTCTTCCTACCTCATTGTTTATCGATTTCTTCTTTCTAGCTGTCTTTCTACATTTATATTGAAGTGGGACATGAACCCAGAGTGATCAGTATCCCACACAGTTCAAGTTAGGTTCAGAAATAGACAATTGTTTTGCCCACACACTTCTAGTTTGTTTATTAAGAATTACTTTCACTGTCAGGACAGACCCATGGCGACATGGAAGAAGTCTGAGGAACACAATGTGTTTATTTCCTCGGGGGCAGATGGCCTCCTCCTTCTCCAGCAGCTCCTGGGAGACCTTAGCTGGGACTCCCACCACCTGCTTTGCTCTGTTTTCCATCAGTATCACATCTCATGTCATCTGGGTGACATAAGTACACAGCATTGGAAACAGGACCCCTGGCTGGTCTTCATGTTTTGCTGGAAATGAACACCCAAATTTCTTCGTTTAGCTCCTTTATCACATTAAAAAATGCTTTATGATAAACGGGTATCCTTTGACGTCCCATAGGAAATCCCTTGACTTGTATGCACAGGTTCCCACAACCTCGCGTTTCAAACTGTGGTATAAAGACAAGGAACACCACTGTTACCATTATCCTGGTAAAAGTCTGTGTTCACACAGGTAGAAATGTTAAATCTTATGTGTAGTAAGCAAAGTACATAAACACAATTCAGACTTGAAGAATTTTAGTCTCTGAGAAGTTGAAAATATCCTTACAGAAAGTGGGGTTAAAAGGAAGCAGTAAAAATCCTAGATTATATTAAATAGAGTAGGTCAGGACCTTATTAACAGAATGGTTCTCCCCAGTGCCCCAGGTAGAATAAAGAGAAGTTTTCCTAACAGAGCTGTGGTGCTGTAAGCCAGCAGCAGAGCACTGCCTCCTCTGGTCCCCAGTGCCTTGCAGTGGTGCGTTCCTCAAACTTGCCCGCTCTCCTTCACATCGGGGTAAGTCTTCCCCAACAGAAGACTACAGTATTCCAGTGCCAGTCAAAAAAATACAAGGTAAGAAGAAAGATCAGGGCTTTGGTAATGAAAAATTTGCAACAGACAGACAAAGTGC
Source organism: Burhinus oedicnemus (assembly GCA_008921705.1). Classification (NCBI taxonomy): domain Eukaryota; kingdom Metazoa; phylum Chordata; class Aves; order Charadriiformes; family Burhinidae; genus Burhinus; species Burhinus oedicnemus. The sequence continues at coordinate 5,640,714 of VFFE01007706.1, forward strand.
CATTTTCAACTTTCTTTATTTAAGATATTTGAAATCTGTATTTTTTGTTCAATGTATTGATTTTTAACAAACAACTTTATTAATGGCGTTGGCTTCTTGTTAAGCTGGCCAACTTTTCCAAGGCCATCAGTGTTGTTAACCATAGATGGGACAAAATTATAAATGCTCATCTTACAGAATATTTTTGCACTTTAATTTTTATTTTTAGAACAAAATGTTTTATTTTATCAGAAAAAATATTTCCTTTTCTAACGAATTGCAAGTTTTAAGTTATTTTAATATGTGCTTAGAAGAAAAAGAAAATAGTAATGTTGGATTCAAAATTGGCATTTTACTTTTGATGTTTTTCTGATTGTTACTTTCTTGCGTTTCATGAGAGATAGTAGTGCTTACTATGATGTCATATCAAAGTATTATGGTGTCTCCAGTCTGCAGAGGAAGTTTAACTGTCTTTAACATTTTTTATGCAAAACAGAAATGAAATATTTTAGCTACTACACTATTAAATGGCATGTCATGTACAAGTGGCAAGGTAACGAAATATTGTAAAAATAACTCTTATTTAATGAGAAATACTACTTTAAACACAATTTTAAAACAGTTTTTAAATCACTTGTCATAAGAGATGATGGAAAACATGGGGTTTTGTGCATGAAATGCCAACAAAATTCATATTTTTGGGGATAAAATAAATTTATTTCCTCAAAGAGTAATTTCCCAAGGATACCTGTTCCACTGAAGAATTTCCAATCAGGCATATATTCATTCATTTACCAGAGACATTTTTTTCCCTCAGTAATCATAAACCCGTCCAGCCTACCTTTTAGACAATGAAATGATCAACTAAATTAAAGATGCTTATGAAGAAATTCAGACCAATTCCTTCAGCGAAGCATGAAGCAGCGATGCAGCAAAGCATCGTTCTTAAAATATATATGTTTCAAGTGCACAAGCAGGAGAGTGTCATCTGTCAGTAAAGTGAGAATCTTACAAAGAACTAAATAAACATATACATATACATATACTGGAAAAAGGAATTTTGTGCCTGAAAGCATGTCTATTTTTTTCTAAGTAGATGAGGCGATCTAATACAATATATTGCTTCTTCCTACAATCCTTGACCATCTGAATAAAAGCAGGCTTTTCACCATTAGGAGATATGGGAAGTAAATAAATATACTGTTAAATTACAGAAAATTCTTAGAATATCGGAAGAGTCATTTCAGACGTTTACTGTAAAACAACGGAAAAAATTTGAACAGTCATTCAGTGCACTCACTTTATATTCAAACCTACCAACTGCCAAAGGAACAGCAAGTGTATTTCAACTGCATAGATATTTAGCAGTCTAGCCCAGCAGGTTATTGGATTTCCTACAGGACAGGACTGACTGATGAACCCTCCTGCTGCATGTCGGTGCCAGCAACGCAGCTCTCATCCCCTGCCTCACATGCCTGCTCCACCGGGAGGTTTCACGTGCTCTGGGCGAGTGCTTTGGCCCGTATCTTGTTGCTTTCAAGGAATTCCAGACCACGACAACAAACCACAAGAGCTGAAACTTGCCTGTGCAAAAATTTGAAAATTTTTATTCCAGCCAATTTTTCTTCGTTTTCTAACAGTGAGATTTCATTAATGATACAAGCCAGAGAGACTATTGCAGGTGACTAAGATGACATGAGGTAGGAGAGGTGACTGCTCTCACTGGTTCTTTCCACAGTGATTAAAGTATTTAGAGCAGGAGGAGTGGCATTACATCACAGGTGTACCGACAGGAAGCAAAGATAAAGAATTATCCAAGTAGGATCTAAACAGGTTTGCACTATCGCACAAATGATTCTTGTTACTTTTCTTTACTATCTATAATGTTTCCTTGCAGCACATAAGAAAGGAGATTGAAAATGGGATGTGATACAGCTCATTGCTTTCTAAATCTCCTGCTCCTGCTCATCTGCAACAAAAGTTATTATGTGATCAGCTTAGAAGGGATTCACCTCTTTTCTCAAACTTAAAATGTCTTCTTACGTGAAAATCTGATGTTGTTTTTCATTCTCACCTAATCCTATAACAAAAAAGCAGTGCATCTGAAATGAGCTAGAAATTGTACATGTAATGTTAAACACCCACCTAACACTCTTTCACATCTTCCATCCCCAAGAAACAACTGTTGATGTACTTACACAATCTAATAATGTTTAAAGAAGTGCAACTCATAATATTACTCCCTCTAGCCAAATTTCAGGATCTCTTGGAATAAGAAGCTGCTAAGCAGAAACAAATATATCCTCTGTGTAAGTCGTCTTATTTGCACACAATCTTTGCTCAGTCCTGTTTCTCTGAATAAAACAAAAATAAATAGCAGCCAGCAGTCTCCTTGCTCAGAAATCCCCACTGTAACCCCTGCAGCTCACTCGAGGCCCAGAGAAGCTCTTGCTTCTCCATTCTCTGAGAGTTGCACTCATATTCCTTCAGGATCCCGGCATCCAAAACAGACAGCTTGCTGCTAATTTCCTAACCCCTCTGCACGTCTCCCAGCAGCTGGGGAATCGCTGGTTAGATCCATTTAAGTCAACCTTTGCATGCCAAGCAGCTGGTTGTTTTCCAAAGTTAACCCTCTAGGAAAATCAGATTATTTATACTACAAAACCTTAAGCTCCTCAGAGCCCCCGAAACTCCAGACAGGAGCCCTTTGAGGAGGCACGTATTTGGGGATCAAGAGATTTTCATGGCAGAGGCTGAGCCTCATTTACCTATCAGTTATGACTCAATATGGGACACTTTATGAAAAGAATAAACTAAACCTTCCTTTTTTTCTAAAGCTGAGTAAATATGGCTTTTGTATCTGCATGTACAAAGATATAGAGAAGGGAAATAGGTCCACAGTGCATGGAGTCAGTGCTTCAGTCTGCCTTGGGAAGGTGAAGGAGGGTGAGGCACTCTGAGGCAGTGGGCAGAGATTCAGAGAGGGCTCCAGAGGATCTGGAGCACCTACACCAGGCATCACAACAGCCGAGGGATGGTTACCTTCACCAATGTGGGCTGGAGTTTTTCAATTCAAGGTCCAGCTGGTGCTTTTCCTGAGAGCCACACTCATTTAGCGAGGCATACCCCTGCGAGAGTGCTGCAGAGGTCCCAGCTGTGCTGCTGCGGGGAAGCTCAGAAACGAGCTTCTTGTGGTCTGGGCTGCAGATGGGGGGGGTCTACCATTCAGTGACCCTGAAATGGATGAGCACCTTTGATGTCAGCAACCTGGAGTCAACACCACTTTATTCCTTATTCAGAAATGAAGCAGAACTGTGATAGGCAACAGAGCCTTCCCAAACCTTGGGAATGAGAGAATGGTCTGCTCAGCCCACCATCTCCACATTGTGTGGACCATTAACTCGTGTTATAATTGTGTAGCAGAGCCTAGATACCTCTGCTGATGGTCCAGCACTACTGACAGGACATCTTAAGTGACCATGTCTCTTCATCTCAAGTTTCTAAAGCTAATATTTTACTGTTTTCCTTTTCTGCACAATAAAACTTATCCCTGATTTAATCCCACCTTTTAAAATCTGTGCTTGTAATTGCAAATGTGCTGCTAACACACCATGATTCAGGCAGTGTAATAGAGTTTGCCAAGACTGGAGGTGGATGCTAAAACTGGGGGCAAGTAAAATTTTAGAGTGGTTGTTTTTCTGTTGGACTTTTTGCAGGCAGCCCCAGAAATTGAACCCAGCTGCCTTTACTGCCTAACAGTGTCTGACAGAAGAGTTATGTAGATGACAAAGATGTGGGGGTTAAATAAGAACACAGTTATAGTTGTTCAGTGCATTTGAGCAGCCCACGGTAAAAGTAAACCACTATATTAATGCTTTGCGGTGGACAAATTACTTTAGCCTTGATATATTTAATTGTGTTCTAGGCCAGGCTCTCAACTGATTTAACATTAGCATAGCTCAATTATATTTATATTCAGTGAGTAATAATATATAACAGCTGAGGATCTGGTATAGTCTCCGTGTCTCACAAATACATTCACTGAAGACTGCTGCTAGTCCTTTTCCTCTTCCTATTTCCCTTATGAGCAATGGCAGAATTTTTGTCAATCACTTCAGAGACATTGCTTTTGGATGTGCTAATTTAATTCAGCGGGACAGACAGATCTATAGCAGCTGGCAGCAGACAAAGGATAGGCTGAAGGAGGTTTTTTAAAGTTAATACTATTCTTGGTAGAGATAATTACAGACTTTTAAAAGTCAACCAATGAGCTCACAGAGCGGCAGTAAACTGTGCGCACATCCAAGGGAGCAAGGAAGAGGCAGCATTGTCTTCTGCGAGAGCTCTGCATTCGGAGGTATGTGACTCATATGGGAAACTGGTCGGAGAAGCTTCAATGAAGCCATCAGTTCCCTGTCAGAACTGAAATGCTCTGCAGAATCAAATCGTTCCTGCTAGTGTTTCACTTCCGGAGAAAACTGTGTGAAAATACTGAATTAAAACTTCTCACCCAGCACCAATACTAGGTTGCACATGACGCAAGTTTGGATGGGTTGTGAACACTCTGGAGAAGAGGGTTATAACTATATTTAGACAAATTGAGGAATGCTTGAAGAGCATTCAATAAAGTTAATTTAAATTAAGTGCAAAATGTCTTTTAGGAGAGAGAAATGCCCAAACAGTGAGTGAAAAACAGCAGAGTAGACAGAAGACTGTGGACAAGAACCTGCCTGTTACAAACTTAGTACTAAGTCAACCAGCTGGTGCTGTTACAATAATTAAGTTATTCTTGGATGTATTGACTGGCACGTGATACTTAAGAAACAGGAGCTAAACTGCTCTATGCATCATTTGTGGAGCCACGTCTAGAGAACTGTGTCATCGTTTGAGCTTCCCACATTATGAGAGCTATAAAAAGTCATACCCAGAGGAAAAAAAGAAGAAAGCCTGAAAAATCCAATTAGTCCAGAAAATATCATAGGTACCCTTTTTCTACAAGCCTTTTCTTGGCAGAAGTGCTAGCTTTCCCAGCTCCAATCCTTTGTTTCCTCTCACCTGTACCTTCCCTATTGGTTTAATTCTTTGTGAGAGCTTTGATTGGATATTTTTTCTTTTTTTCTTTTCAGTTCTATCAGCTCCTAACCTGGTTCACAACACAACCATACAAACAGTATGTCAGCACTGAACAGACAGGTAGGAATGACTAGTCACAGGTAAGAATACTGGAAACGGGGATTTTTGCTGAAATGAAATAGTACTCTGAGGCTGCACAGGGTATAAGTCTTACAATATGCATAAAGCTGTTTTAAAGGTTATTGACTGTCCACATTCCCACTAGCACTGGCTGTGATCCAAATGGGTTAATATTTAATAAATGAGATACGGGATGTTAGATAAACTTCTGACCATAATGACAGATTACCAGTGGAACAACTTATACAGAATGGATATGAAATCTTTATTCTCTAAAGGCTGGTTAGACCATGTGGATTTGTAGTACATGTACACGTAGTTTAATTACATATAGGCTATACAGTTGACTGACATACATGTGAGTCGGCCTCAGGGCAGAATGTGATGTAGGTGACATGCAAAGGTAATTTAACTAACCTATGTCATAACATGGTCCAAAGCCAGGCATCACAATGCAACAGAGTAAAATCAAAACATCTGAACATCATTAAGTACTGTGCAGTGCTCATCTCCTCTCATCTCAGAGTAGACAGTAGTTCAGAAGTTCCCAGGCTTTTTTTTTTTTTTTTTTTTTTTTGTGGAATAAAACCGCTATTAGCAGTGGCAGCTGGTTCTACTACCAATGGTAGCAGCAGCACTGTCTGACAGCCTGGGCCATCCTAACTTGAAATGGCTCATAAATCACTAATGGTTCATATACCATAGTATGCCGTTATCTGGTCAGACAGAGCTGAGGTGGTTCTGTTTGAGCCTGGAAAGATGGTCAGGAACATTTAGAAGCAATAGGAACTGCTGCCAGTGATTAAGTGTATGGCATTCTTTCTTCAGGCTATACACGGTCAATCTCTCTTGCAAGATAGTCAGAGCTTCGTGCTGCTGACGATACCGTCTTTTGGGTAAAGTACAAAATTGTACTGCAGTCCTGTCCATTTGTCATTTAAACTCCACAGCACTTTCCTAGAGGGGCTATGAAGACAGTGCACAAAAAAGGGGAAAAATAGCGGCTCATCCTCATGACTTCTTTTTGTGATTAGTGTTTTTGTTTTCAACCCAGCTGTCGAAATGACTATCAAACCACATATGTTATTTCTGTTAATTTTGATCTACATACCCTGCTCTCACTTTAGTGAAATGAATCTAGAATCTGGCCCAATAACACTGGCTTAAAATACTAACAATGTAATTCAAATACTCTGCAGGAAAGAAAACCAAACTGTTATTAGAAGGTACAGCATTATTGTGAATGACACCCTAACTCCCTGAGCTACAGCCTTGGAAGCTGAGAAGGTCAATATAGCTGCAATATTAGCACTTGGAAAAGGAGATTCAGATTCCGCTTCAGAATTATTCTGGTACTGGGAGGACCCCTAATTAATATGTTTATATTTCCTATTAATTGACAACCTTTATAAAAATAGCTCTGCTTTTTAAAAGTTCCCAGTGTAGCATTCTTTTACATAGAAGGGAAGTAGGAAATATCTAGACAGCTTGATGCCCTCTCCCCAAATGAGAGAGAGTTTCAGCAGACCAAATATTGTTTGGAGACAGGACTCCTCGTTCTTCTTTAGTCTCACGCACCTGCAAGGTAAGCCAAAGGTAACCAGCTGACTCAGCTAAAAGGACTATAATTCTTCCATATGTAGAATGAACAAAAATCAAGCACCCTGGATAAACTGGTTAATCAGCACTAACGTTTTCAGGAATATCATTTACTGTTTAGCCAACCTGATAGCAATCTTCTGTTGGAATTTTCAGCACCTGCTTTGTTGGAAGACCGACAACAATAAACCCAGAGTTGTTACAAAGTTAGTATTTTATGTTGAGAGAAAAAAATTATTTCAACTATGACACACTTATTGGCACAGGATCGTATATTATTGCATCCAACTTGACTGTAGTGGAATAAATACCTTTTGCATCCACGCAGGAACCTAAATAGATTACCTGGCTGAACAAAAAAGTTTTATTTAGAGCTCTTTAACCTCAGACCAGATTTGGCAATCATTCTAATAAAGCCTCCATATGCTGGAAATGCTCTTGGTCAGTTTTCCAACTGATTAAAGTGCCAGCCAGGATGACAAATGACTTTTTTATACTCTGTGATTTGACTCATTAATCTCAGATATATATTGATGGCATAAACCATATCATATCAGAGCTAGAGGAGGTGATGCGCCTGCTTCGTGAATTAATTGTGATCAAATATGAATTTGAATTTTCATCTGACATAATCTGCTGATAAATTTGTGTTTTAAATTAAGATTGCAAACAGACCTGGTATAAGTATGACCACAACTAAGTATGGGTCACTGCTCGAACAACCAGGAGTGAATACATTTACAAAAAGGTTCATTTACTTGCTGCAGTCTTCCAGACACAGCAGGTATGAGACACAGAAAAAAATTAGCCCACAGGGACTCCTTACTGCCACAGTCAGACTTCTTCCTATGTCTGAGCCAGCTGGTTTAAAACAAGCTCAGCTATTTCTACATTTTACTGTTCAGTTTGAATTTTTGACCAGAAGGGAGCTGTCTCAAGGCGTAGGCAAATTAGATAGCTAAGTAGAAGCTGTCCAATAGAAGAGACGAAGACAGGATGTTCTAGCCTTCTTCCTCCCTGATACTCTCTGTTCTTGCTGTCATTGCAAAAGGATGTGTTGAAGTATCCAGGGGATGACAGTAGGGTTGTGAACTGCTATAGGAAGCATCAGTAACCACTACCCCATACCCTCCACTCTGGCAGCCCAGGAGACACAGAGGATGAGTGAGAATGGCTCCAGGAAGCAGGAAGACAGAGAGGAGAAAATGATTATTGGTTCCAAGGTGAGTATAGTGAAGCTAAACAACTCCTAGGGGCATACCGTGAGATCTGCAGCCTACACCTTCCCTTGGAAGTCCTTTCCAACCTTACTCCAGCTAAGGCTCTAGGTTTTGTCTGTCTCCTAACCCTAACTCTAAACCTAAGCTGTGGGCTGCACCTTTGCCACAGGTCCCCATCGGTGGCCCCAGTGATGGACTTCTCCAGGAAGAATTCTTTTTTGAAACCTAGCCCTTCCTTTAAGGCTCCTTCTCACTCCCATCCAGCAGGATCTTTGTCTCTGTCTTAACCATAACCCAAAATCTAACAGCGATCTTAACCCTACATCTGGGCGATCCTTAGCCAGGTGAAGCCAAATGTCTCCGCCCATCGCCTCCATATACACTTCCTCCAAAATTCCACCAACTCCCCCATGACTTTATTCCTCACTAGGAAACTATTTTATCAGACTTGACATCAGATGTGAATCTTGCCTAAATATATGAGAAACTTTGAGCCATGTCATGATGGACTCCCTGAAAAACGCACCTGTCAGGTTGGAAATGTGTACCTAGATATTTTGGAAGTTTGTTGCCATCTGTCTTGTAGCTAGTTAATGGACACAATCACAAATCATACTCATTGCAACTGTGAGACCGCTTCAGTATTTTCTTCAATTTATGGACAATATATTACTCTTTGTAGTCACATTTGTCTTACTTTGTAAGCCATGGGTTTATCTCTAAATTCTAAGATGATAGTCAACTGGCTTTGTGTAGCCTCTTCAAATCGAAGTAGCAGATTTTTATGAGGAGGAACATTCTCTAAGAGGAAGTAAAACCAGGAGAGAATCCCCACCTCCTGTCAAGGGCAAATTCTGACCTGCCAAAAGTAACATGCTCTGTATGTGAGTCTCACTGGATCCCAGAATTTGGTTTCCATGTCCTGCTTCCCTGCAATTGATATACTTTTCAGGCATTTGCAGTGTAGCAACAAGGTCCTGACTCCAGGACCACCATCAACCATGCCATATATTTCCAGTTCGCTTTATCTAACTGATCACTGATCTCTGATCACAATTTGACATGGGTTGGGATCTCTGAACAGTAGAGGAGATACAACTGCATTGGTTTCACCTGCAGATGAAGGCCCATGTTCAAACGCACAGTCCTCTGCTTTGCAACATGCCTCCTCCTGCTCTACGTGAAGCTCTCAAATGCTGGAGAAAAAGTGTAAAGGCCTCTACTCTGCCACACTACAAGCTTCACTAAGTGTACGTACATTTATCTAACATCCTCAGTACTGGTGCTAGTGCTTAACCTGACATTTCTCCTAACAAGTTGCTCCCTGCAATCCATTCTTTTTGACAAAACAAACCGTCTTTCCTCTCTCCTACTTTCCTCTCTCCATCCTACTTACAAAGTACCATGATCACAGGGACAGTACTGTACGTCCAACACTAGTTATTCCCCAGAATGTCACTTGCTTAACTACTCTATATATCTTTATAATAGTCTCAAAATAGAATTGCTATAATTGATATGACTCTCCCCCTCACAGGTATTCTATGAAACACTCTGCTGAATGTCTGCGTTGCCCAAAGCTTCACAAAATCTAGGAGCTGTCTAACTGCAGGCAAATAGTTGTACGTTTAAAATAATGAATGATTTCTATCGAAGATAAATTTAATTTCAGCATGAAATTTACCTAAACTGAAATGTGGGGCAGGAGTTTCCCCACAGTAACCCAGTAACACAGAACGCTCAGTCTACAACCTGCTACACAGCATCACTTTGGTTTCCTAAAATTGTTCCTAAAAACTAAACTGTTTTACAGACCCTTAAGCTTACAACTTATCACAACACACTGCCAGGATCTCTATGGCCGTATGTCTGTCTTTTCTAATAACCCATTCCTAAATGTTCTCTCTTGAAACAGAAGGATCGTTAGTTTTCAAGTACTTATCATAAGGTTTCAAAGGGTACCTAAAAATAGGTCATACTGATAAGAGTTTCGTTTGACAAATGTCAGGCTCTTCTAATACTTCCCTTTGTAAGACAAAGGGCAAGCCAACATTTTCACAGCTGTCAAGTAACACTCTGCACTGAAACACAGTAGAACAAAACCTGACAGTGAACCATCACTGCATCTAAGTTCTGGTTACATAAGGTAGTATAGGAAAATTAGTGTTTTTCAGATTAACTTTAATGTCAAGGCTGGTAGCATGAATGTAATTATGGCTGATATTTTTATGCGGCAGTCTGACAGATAGTTAGCAATAAATACACCATCTCATGCAGAAAATGAGCAGACTTTCAATAATGGAAAAAGGAGGGTGCCAAGTACTTGCACAACTTTTGTGTATTTGCTTTTTCTTGGGTTTTATTACCCCCTTGGAAATGTTCCAGATCACTGTTTAGGTTCTCAGCCTCTTCACCTCACCTTTCAGTGAGACTTTTGCGAGCAGATCTACTTTCCATCACCTGGTGATGCTTGTAGCATCCATCTTTCAGCGGAGAAAGTGAGACCCGTGATCTTGAGGACAAAAAGCATTGATGAATCATGAACAACGAGGTGACCTTAAAGTGGTGTAACTAGTCTGCACACTGCTAAACAGCGAAGTCAGTGGGGCCACGCCAAAAAATCCGCACAAATAACAAATCTCCTGTGGCAAACTACAGGCTGTGGGTGCTGGCTGCCCAGGCTGGAGGATGGCACAGGAATGCATGTCAGGGAGAAACAGTACACGCAAGTGCTGTGGCTCAGGCCACGGGAGGAGCATGAAAACCCTTCCTCCCTTTGAGGGGGCAAAGATGTGTTCTCTACTCAGCCAAAGGTGCACAAGTCATATTGATGGAGAGCAAGCCTACAAGGGGCTGTTTATACTAACCAATTCCTGCCATTTTTGCAATGCTCTATATCATGACATTTACATGGGATTGGAATCTATTGAAAAATAGGAAATGACTCTTTTCCCTTTAATTGTCCGTCTTTGTTTTTCCACCATGGATATGGCGAAATTTTCAGCTTCACCATGGTAAGCTGAGAGCTTAAAGGTTCTTTAAACAGGAGGAAACCAGTTCAGGGCAACAAAACAAGAGGATCCAATACACTCCTCAACCTTCCTTGTCTTTGTACTATACACAGTTATACACTCACCTCCCACAGAATGTGGATTTATATTTTCAAAAGTGCTACCTATCACTGTCAGTATTCAATTCAAGGACTCTTAGTCAAGTAGCCAGCAGAAAAGACAGGATTTAAATCTTATATTCATTGAACTTCAGTGCTTGTTTTAATCAAGCCATTTCACGTGAATGCACCACATCTATCATTATAGGGTTTGCTTCCATGTGGTGATTTTATAATTTCTTCATTTGGTGATTGTGTAAGCTTCTTCCTGAATACCTTGAGGAAATTAACTTTTAATATAATATTAAAGAATCTGCTTTCATTCTCTGGTTCAATAACAACCTATTCTAGATTAATATTTATCAATAATATTGCTGAAACAGACCGTAATTCTCAAGGAATTCGTTGGTCATTCTTCTGTAGAGAAAATCATCCAGCTAAAATAAACTGCAGTAATTTTCAGATTGACCTGGACAGTTAAAAAATTATTAGTGTACATCACAAGAACATTTGTATAAAATTTGTTTATTTAAATGAGCTACTACCTCATAAGAATTTATAACTTTTCAGTTTCAACAAGGAGTAACAATCACCACACCAGATCTTTATCATGTTCCAGAATTGCTGATGCTACTTTTCAGGTCTGCATATTTAAAAAGCACGGAGTAGTAGTACTTGCTTTTGTGTGAATAGAGGCATAGAAATGAGAAATAATAGGAGATTCTTGTGGTTTTATAACACCATTGATTGCTATAAGGTAGAAGAAATGGAATATTTTAAGGATCTAGTCTGCAGTGCCATCTTCTGTGCTGTAATGCAACACAACCATTGATTTCCGTTTCCCCTTTTTAATAAATTATTACTATCTGTGGTAAGTCACATTCTCTCAGTGTTAACACTGGTTTGGGGTCTTCTTTTCAGATAATATCTTTAGATCTCTGTGTTGCAAGTAGCAACAAGTATATTACAAGTAGATTACTTCTGTAAAATTCAATGTAGTACAGTCCATATTCTTTCAAGAAAGTGATGCTGATGCTTTTCTTTGATCTCTGACTAAGAAACTTCCATCTGGTTCAACAAGGTTCTCCTAAAATCAACAAAAATATTTCACTGATTTCAGTGGGATGCAGTAGTTGACGGAGTATCAGCATCCCACTCCACATTTGCAGTTCATCCTATGAGAAGTCCAATATGAAGACCTATCTGCATAAGCACTAGCGCCTTTAATTCCAGCTGTGAAATGGAGAATTGTAGATGCACAATGTTTGACAGTGGTATTCAGCAACAAGCAGAGTCAGATGCTATATATAGGCTAGAATGATAATGGTGCCTTCCAAGTCTATTTGCACAGGCGTAAGTTCATTTCTAACAGCTACTCCAATAAAAGTGAAAATGCACCAATGAGAAGTATGGATGCTCAGCCACGAAAAAAAGAATCCTGTTTCAAAATAGAGTGAGTGAAACACTCAGAAAAGAAACGGAGGAAATCCAGACACGTGCAATGGATCCTAGTTTTGAAGGCAAAGTCCTGAGCTTGGCAGCAGGAGAAATACAGGAATTTCATCTTTAGACTTGTCTCCACATATGATTCAAGATGCAAATGATGAGGAAACTCCTTTCCATGATCTGTTTTTAGATGTTTTCAGCACTAAGGCAAGCAGGATGGGCACAATCGAGAGCAGAGTACGTGACCCAGACACCTAGTTTTCAGCACTGTGCAGCGTGTATGGAGTCAGGTATGTATTTGACAACTGAGTTTGGAAGCCATTATTACAGACTCCATGTAAGAAATGGGTACGCAATAAGAGAACTCAAGCCAATAGATACCAAAGAGAGAGATCTATAGCTTTTTGACCAGGTGGTGAAAGAGAATCAAGTGTCATATTTTCTTCTGAAATTTGGACCCATTATTAGATTCCTGGCAAATCAGTTGCAAAGAATATCTCTATGGAAGAAAGAAACTGAAAGCAATAAGGCATATCTGTGGTGACTATTTTGGAACGTGGCGAAGGACTCACCAGGAAAAGGATCTTTTGCAAAATGAGAAAAGAGTTACCTTATCAATGAATCACAGGAAGAACAGTGAAAAAAAAAAAATCTAAAAGAATACACAGACAGGATAGAGTGCTTTCTGCTGTAAGTGAAAAATATTAAAAAATCACCCTGAAAAATTTTAGAAAGTGTTAAATATTGATTACTGTCCATGACTTCAAAATCACCATCCAACTTTAGAACTTTAAGACCAGGTGGTATTTCCAGAGATTCAGACAGCTGAAAGAACATGTTGAAGGTCAGACGGCAGGTGCCCTATTGGCATTGTGTAGTGTTCAGCCAAGTCTAGTGGGAGAGAGAATTACATCAACTAGATGATCAGTATCTTATATATGTGCATGTTTGGAAAAGGGCAGAGAGAGAGAAAAGATGTGGGTATTGGCTCTCCTATTGGGAAACTAACAACATAAATCATTCATTCTGAAATAGAACAGAATATACATGGACTGATTACCATAATAAAGAATAGATAAACATTGATGAATGTAAAGAAAATATTTTGAACCTTTACATACTGGATTGGAGATGGAGTTCAAAAATTAGAAACACTTGATAATGAAGAAATTTGGTATAACTAGCATTGTCACAACTTGTTGAGATGCATCACATAATTGGGACGTGAAAACTGTTACAATTTGTTTTATAATGGTAGAATGGATAAAAAGGAAAGAATCTGAACTCTTCATTACAGTTACTCTTATCTGTTTAAGTTTTATTGGTAACTCAAAACGCAAGGATCATGAAGGCACATAGATCAATGTGCTAGTTAACATAGCTCAGCAGAGAGAACTGTAAATTATGAGAATGAGTTTCTTTCTAAGTATCTGTTGATTATGTGCAAGAAGAGAAATCATGCTGTTACAGTGACTTGAATTTGAGAAATGCAAACTGGTGTTATCATGTAGCTGGTAGTGAAACCTCTTCAGAACCCCTAGAATTATGCATGATTATTTTATAATGCACAAGGAATTACAGCAAGAAAAGATAACTCAATTTTGGACTTCATTGTGCCAAATAAAGCTGAATAGCCATGGTATTGAGAGTTAGAGGTTGCCTAGAAACTGAGGATCATGACCTCATATTCAATAAGAACAAACACTGCCCCAAACACTGATATATAAGGAACATGCATAATGCCCCAAACTAGTTTATATTCAACATCTGAAGAAACTAAGAAAAAAAACTGCTTAGAAAGAAAAGTGCTGACAGGAAAAAAAAAAAGTATAAAATCTTCCATAAAAAGAATCTAACTGTCCAGAGTTTCCCAGTGCCACCATTAAGAATGGAAACAACCTTAGCTAAAAGTTTGTCTTGGTTCACTGGCAAGGACAACACAAATGTTAAGGAAAGTATAACTGGTGGGGAAAAAAGTGAAATAGTTAACAACATAAGAGCTATGAATTGCTGAAAGTAGCTTAGGGCAACAGTGGAACATACAGACTAGCAGAGCTAAAGACATTTTAAAAAAATTTTGAAAGTGGATTGGGAACAAAATAAATTATATAAAGGCCCGTTACCAAATGAAGATTGTAAAATTGTCAATGATGATATGGGAAGAACAGAAGTTTTTAATAAGTACTGTGTCTCTATATTTGGAAAGAAGCAGAGTGTTGCATTCATACCATATGAGGACAGGGAAGCAATTTCTAAGCTATTAATAAGCCTTAGGAAGAACTTAGACAACATCTACTTAGGATAAGCATTTCTGAATCAGGAGGCCTAGAAAACTTGCATCAGAGGGTCATACAAATGTTGGCTAAGGAAAATTGTGGCTCACTGATATTAATTTGTAATGAAGATTGTATATACATATATTCATACATACATTCAGAAAATGCCAGGAGGCCTCAGAATAACTAAGATTATGTCAATATATCAAATGGTCAGGCAAAACTGATACAGCTAAAACCAGATTAGTCGGTCGGTCTTAAGTCTCAGCAGAAACCCTAGAAAATCTGGCTCAGGATTTAATCAGTCAAAGTGTCTGTGTGAAAAAAGTCTCTCTTTCAAAATTATCTAACTGATAGTATTAAAATTCTGCTTGATAAAGGTCACGTGCAGATATCCCATCCCATATGAGCTGATCTGAAGGCATTCTTCCATCATCCAAAGGCACTCCACTACCAGAGCTGCATAGACATATCTGTGCAACTCTGCATCCACACTGATTGGCTTCTCTTTCAGAAAAACTAACCAGCCATGGTACAGTACCATACTGCTTTTTCTTCTGAAGCCAGATTGTTCAGTGCTGGTTTAAGGAGTTCCTCACTCCATCATACCGCTTCAGCACTCCCTTAGACTTTTGTAATAATTTTGGACTGCATGTCATTCTGTTAAAAAGTTAGTATCACGCAATACAACACCAATAACACCTGTTAAATGAATTAATAATTGAGATAAACAATCCAACATAAGTTCCCATTAAAATGTTATCATAAATAGATGACATGATTCTTCATTGGGAAAAAAAGGAAATGCCAAACACTTTTCTCCTGTGAGGGAACTATTTTAATTCTGCAAACACGTGGTAGTGTGTGGAGCAAAACTGGTAGTGGCATACAACTACTAGATGATACGATCTCATATTCATAATCAAAGGATTTTAAGGTTGAAGAGTGTTCAAAAAAAAAGCAATGAAATTGTCTGAGAACTGTAGAAATAGTCATCTGTTGAAAGACTTAAAGAAAGAAGATGGAGAAAAGGCTTGAGGAAGTACCTTCAGAAGAAGACAATTATCAGTGCTATCAGGCTGTTTGAAACAAAGAAAGGCTTAAAAGAAACAGTGTTGTAATGTTAAAGCTAGACATATTGAAATTTGAAGTTGAACGGTAGGTGATAAAAATGAGGATGTTTAACTACAGGAACAAACTGACCATTGTGATGGATTTTCTAATATTTTTTCCTAATATTTTCAAATGAATATTAGATGCCATTCTAAAAAAACTATGTGAGGAGAACTGCCAATAGCAGTTCAAAATACTTGATCTGATGGCTCACACTGGTCTTAAATCTATGAAAGTACATCAAATTATTCACTGATGCTCAGGGCTTACATAACAGTATCCACCAGTAAAGCTTTCTTTCCAGCTGGCTTAAAGAGTATTTCCTGGAAGGCAATGACCTGGCCTCAGTTATTCATGTTTTTGTCATTTCTCATTTAGACTGCAGTGATTCAGCGTTCAATATAAATGGTTAAAGTGTTTCAGTGCTTACAGAAATTCAGCTACTAAAGAATGCTACATCTCATTTCAACAGTGCAGGCCAGCTGAAACATATCAGATATGTCCCCAGGCTTTTCCTTACCTTTCCATGGACTACCTAAAGAAGTTCAAGGTCTTGATTCCCTTCTTTAGGATACACCACAGCTGGAGGTCAGGAATGAAAAGGTCTACACAATGTTTTACGATGAAAACCAAATTTGATAACTTGTTAACAGTTTGCTCTAATATAACGGACTCCCCACTCTTTGCCCGTAACTATATCTAAATGGCATTTTATAGGCCAGACCAAGCTGATTCTGCACATGCTCCAATATTGTAAAGACTTCAGCCAGTTGTGATTCAAAAGCCTTATGATGGTGTTTGGACACTGTTGTATTTGGAATCAGAGAATGATTCAAGCTGGAAGAGACTCCAGGAGGCCATCTAGTGCAACTTCACATCAAAGCTCATCCAGGTCCAAAATTAGGTCAGTTGCTCTGCCCTTGTCCAGTCAAATTTTCTATATCTCCAAGGACAGAGATCTCAAAACCCGTCTGAGCTACCTAGTTGAGTCTTTGACCACCCTCATGGTGATTTTTTTTTCCTATCACTAGATAGTATTTCCTCTTTTGTAATTTTTAACTGTTGAGTCTCATCCTCATTGTATGAACCTCTCTGAGAAATTTTACTTCACCTCCTCTGTAACCACCCACTTAGTTTAGCTAAACGCAGCAGTTAGGTTCTCCTCATAGTCCTTCCTTCTCTAGGTGCGTCACCCAGCTTCCTCAGCCTCTTGCTCCTTTAACATCCTTCTTGTAATAGGTTGCCCCAAACTGGATGCGGGACAACTGCAACCTCATAAATGCTAGACAGACAACAGAGAATAATCACCTCCCTGGAATGGCTGGCTATGCTCTTTCTAGTGCAGCCCCATACACTGCTAACCTTCAGATCCATAAGGTCCACCCCTGACTCAGGTTCAAGGTCTTGTCCACAGGTCCTTTTCTGCAAAGTTGCTTTGATCTATTATGTTCCATGTGATCTAGTGTATCCCACTCATACCAGGTCACATTTATTGTGCAGGCAATCCTGTGGCAGAGTCAAGTTTTCCTGGGAAATGAGTAATTCAAGATGGTGGAATTTAGGGCCAAAAACTAGGCTTTTATAAACCTACATTCTTCAGCATGTGCAACATAAGCCTCAAACTATTCCTAACACCAATGTTAAGCAGCATGAATGCTAAAAGAGAATCAAAAAGCCCTCAAAGCAACTCCTCACTAAGAAACTTCCTATTCCCCACCTCCACTGAAAAAAAAAAAAAAGAGAAAGGGAATAAAAAAAATTAAAAATTACTTAACAAAACAAGACACTGAACACGCTTCTCCTGGTGGGGAAAGAATATAAAAATAAACTGCTCAGAACAGATGTTCAAAGGCTGACAACCATGTTTTTCAATGCTTTGGAAAACACACAAATACTTTACTGCTGAGCCCAGCATAACAAAGACAACAAGAAGAAGGGAAGAGAATTCTTGCTGCTTACCTTTTTTCTGTTTGGCAACTGAAATTATGTCATCATGAAGCTATAAGAGCATGACAATCCTTATGACAAATGATCCAAATATGAATAATGTTATCATTCAGATTATGAAAAAACTTATTCTCAGAGTATTAGTGTTAAGGGCAAAAAGCACAACAGGATCTGCCGTTCTGTGTATAATGACCCATAAAACCTCATTCAGTAATTTCCATGTCCACTGCCAACTATATGCAACTTGAATTAGCGCGCATATTTGGACATGTGCCATCTTACTCAACAACTTGAAGAAAGAAAAAATCTACACGTCCACTGGCAATCTGCCTTGATAGTTAAGCACATTCTTGATTTAAAAATATGTACATTATTTTCAGCCTAAATTGCTCTACCTTTGATTTTCACCTGTTGAGAGTACATTTTACTGCCTGTGTCTGCAGGGTCAAAGAGTCTTCTACTAACAGATACCCTATCCTTGTGTAGGCACTTTGTATTTGCAATTAAGTTGCCTCTTAAATACCTCTTGAGCAAGCTAAATACATGGAGGGTTTTTTACTATAAAATACATTTTCTAGTACTCAAACCATTTTTGTAGGTCTTTTCTTTAAAACACAATTTTTTTCTTTTTCACCATATTTTCTTTCCAGCAACAAAATGAAAGCAGCATTTAACAGCAAAGTATTACACTCATCAATACTTTGCATAGCTCCTGACATTTTATTACCTCCTGATACTTACTTAAAACTTTCCTTGTTATGCATCCAAAGATGATACTAACTCTTGCAATGAAAAGAAAAGACCATCCATTCTCACTGTGCTGCTAGGGCTGTCATGTTCTTCAGGCTCACAGAAAAATGTGCATGTACACCACCCCTTTGAGGGGCTACAGAGTACTTTCACTCACATGGTCCAGCTGCACTTCACTGTGAGGTAAAAGTCACCAAGACTAATGTCCTAGACTTTTAATTTTTGAGGTGGTTAGGAAACGGAGATATTTTCCAGATCCTAGTTACATTGCCCATAGTACTTGGACTGAGACTCTTCTGCCAGTGACCAAAAATGTCAACATGTTCTTTTTTGCTTAAGCTTTGATACCCATGGATGAGGTAGGCCTAGTGATGCTGCCAAAGACCATCAAATCCCATAATCTTAGACTCACAGAATCACCTAGGTTGGAAGGGACCTTTAAGATCATCGAGTCCAACCACTAACCTTACACTGCCAAAACCTCCACTAAACCATGTCCCTAAGCACCATGTCTACCCATGATTCCACCACTTCCCTGAGCAGCCTGTTCCAATGCTTGATAACCCTTTCAGTGAAGAAATTTTTCATAATATCCATCCTAAACCTCCCCTAGTGCAGCTTGAGGCCATTTCCTCTTGCCCTATCACTTGTTACTCGGGAGAAGAGACCAACCCCCACTTCGCTACAACCTCCTTTCAGGTAGTTGTAGAGAGCAATAAGGTCTCCCCTCAGCCTCCTGTTCTCCAGGCTAAACAACCCCAGTTCCCTCAGCCGCTCCTCATAAGACTTGTGCTCCAGACCCCTCACCAGCTTCGTTGTCCTTCTCTGGATGCACTCCGGCACCTCAACGTCTTTCTTGTAGAGAGAGGCCCAAAACTGAACACAGTATTTGAGGTGCAGCCTATGATTCTATGATTCTATGACAGTGTCACATATAAACTACTAAAGACATCATGGAGTTAAACAGTAACTCAGCAGGCATAAAAACAACTATGGAGCCACATTCAGATGGATCAGATAGATCTACTATTTCTTGACATTAGTGGGAACAATTCCATTGGCTTCAGTGAGTGCAAAATTGCCCGAAAACAATAGATTTTTTGTGGTTGTTTTTACATTTCAACAAGCTGGATTTAAATTCATTAACATTCCAAATGAGATCAATAATGAATAGTTCAGTAATAATTACCAGGACTCTACAGAAAACTCTATAAATTATGTCATGAGCTATACACTGCATGTGCCAATTTTCCGTAAACAAGGGATTCATTCACTCTCTGTTTTCTAACAATAAGCACGTTTGGTAATTGTGACTAGAACTATATGTTGTTCATCTGAATTTAAAACTGCGCTTATTTATTCCCTTGCTAAAATTGTTCTTCCATTCCAATACCAGGTCTGTAAGAAACAGATTCAGCTGAGGTTTCCTCCAAGGCAAAGAGGTTCTCTTGAACCTCATGACCTAGATCTGAGTTTGAGCTGAAAATTCATCTGTTCTAATAAATTTGCCAAGGCTAAATGTGATCTACCAATAGCTAATTCAGATGACTGCAAGAAAGCTGGGCTGCCTGCCATAATGATTTTGTTGCACACCTCATAGGGCTGTAGTGTTTATCCTAAGCTTCAAGCCCCTAGAGTAAAGTGACTATCTGAAAATCTCCTTTATTTATTTAAAAATAAATAAATTATTGGACTTCCTGGTCATGGACAGTGTTTGAAAACCTGAGGGTAGAGAAGGTCATGGTAAAGACTTTTATTTTAAAAATTACTTTTAATCCCTTTTCATTAATGCATAATTCCTGGTCACAGTATTTGACCACATTGTAGATCAAAATCAATGGTAGGTCAAAAATTAGAACAGAAAAGGAAGAGATTTTTAGAAAGATACTTTTATGTTGTGTAGAGAAATTACCAGTTGTGAATTTCTTGATGTATTTTATTTGGTGAACGCGAAACTCTCAGCCGTTGGTAAAACAAGGAAAGAACTTATCCTGAAGTAGAATTTTAAAATCATATTTACAGAAGTTGTAACTGTGTTTCCAAAATGATTACAAGGAACTATGAATTTTACAGTAGTCAAAATTCAAACTGACAGTTGTGATTCTAAATGTAAAAGAAGACTATTTGACATTTTGCCTCAAAATTAAGCCTTAAACATTTGTATGCTGACCAATTGTTTTAATATCCAATAACAGACAGCTGAGGACTCGAAGGAATCACTCAGTTAACTTAATCCAGGCACTTACTGCAAGTACCAATCAAACTGTATAACCTCATCCATGATCTTACTATTTTGAAGCTGAATTTTGCCTTCTGTCCACTACTCCAAATAGAAATCTGCTTCAAATGAGCTTTCACTCCTGCAGAGAGTAGAAAAAGCCTTCTTACAATTTTCACATTGTGTGAAAATTATATTCATGGCCACTATCACTTATTTGTTCTTATGCCAATATTATTCTTCACTGAATATCTATCTTTTACTTCTCTGATGTATACTACTTCTAGGCAAACTATTTGTGAAGTTAAACATGCCAAGCTCCTCTAATCTCTTTTGTAACCTAAATTCTCAAATTCCCCAGTATCTTCTCTCTGTGGACTGTCTGAATGCATCTTTCCTGACTGTGGATGATCAGAAGCATTTCATTAAAATTAATGAATTAATTTCACTGAGATGGCCACACCTGTATCAGTAAATACACCATATGTAACGGTGTGTTAGTTGATGTGGCATGGCTTACTTCTACACAGGTAAACGCACTTACTCCCCTGGTTTTCAGCACTGTCCTGAGAATGGTTCCCAGCCTACATTAGACCCTTGAGCCATGCCCAGGCAATACCTGGGAAAGTGCTAATTGGCCTAAACCAAAAACATGCAAGGTTATACTAGCAATTTAAAGTAGGGATGGTCATGCATCACAGATTGGCCCGTGTCTTGGTCTCGTTTAATTTATTTGCATAGTTGTGGCCTATGATGAATGCTACAGTGGTACTAGTACTTCTCAGAGCCTCCTGGAAATGCTTTTCACAGTATGTCCTAGACCTGAGTTTGCCTTCCTGATGACTGTGTCACGTTCATAGCTCCCAGACACCCTGGGGTCAGCTGCTGTACCTGCAGCTTTCTCCATACAACTGCTGTAACCTTCCAGGCTTTTACCAAGTCAAGCCATTTGGGCTTGTCCAACTGTGACATTTACAATTTTGTTCATTTCTCCAGGGGGTCTTCAGAAATTTCAAGACTGAAATAATTACACCTCTACACCCTAAGTTAGTAAATTAGATGTAAATTTTAATAGATCCATTCTTTATATGGAGCAAGTAAGGAAATGGGCAACATAACAAAGTGAACAAGGGGTTTTATGTATACAAAAATGATCAGGTAGATTACCGTATTTACTTGCTAAAAGGGTGCATGAGTTACCAAAATTCACATGAACATTGTAGGTTTTTTTCAGGTGCTGTGATTCACCAATAGTCATAAGCCAATAACTTCCTACATTTCCTCAATTTCATTCCAAGGTTGCATCTGTTAATAGAACACCCTGAGAGATTTCATGTGAATCTGTTAAAACAATAACCAAAGAAATTTTGTGTGCATTATATGACATTAAAATCTCAGTCTATGCATGTTTATCAAGCTTTCATTCAGAGACCACATGTGAACATTCATATTCTTCATCCCCAGGAAGTATACAGCCAAATCAGTTTTAGTACTCCATTCACTTGAATCTTTGATAAAAAAAACCCCAAAGAATTCTGGTCAAATTCAAATGCAGTACAAATATAAGCAACACTGACTTTGACTCTTTATTTCTTAAATGTCTTATCTCTTAGCCACCAGAGGAAGCTTATTGAGGCTATGAATAGTTGAAATAAGTGATTGATAATGAAGAGGGGGAAAAGTTAATTAAAGATTTCAAATGAGGATTTTGATACCCTATGTGTTCAAACAAAGTGCCTTTCTTAGATCATACAAAGCCTTACCCATATGCTAATTTCATGGAAATGAGGTTTATTATACTCTGTGGATTTTTCATTAAACAAGCAGAGACATAACCATATATACTCTTCTCTCCCTAACCCAAGCTCTCGCACGTCCTGTGAAAGGTGTGATAGCTGCTTGCTTTTTATCCATTTTTATCCCTTGTCAACTTGTCTTTGTTGAATCAATATAAAAGAGACAGTATACTGTGCAAGATGGGTCCCCAGTCTGCCTGCACTCAGCATTTCTTATGGTCTACCCGAGCACTGTTCATTTCTGCTGGTCTCTAAAATATAAACTCTCCACATGCAGACTACTTACTGGGGATGGTCTCCGGCTCATCCTAACTAACAAACCATGCCACAGACTGGGGTAACATCTTAAACTTGCATTCAAAACTGAATCTATTTCCCAAGAATTTTCCCAATGCTTTAAAATTTGCTATTTTGGAAATATCTTCAGCCTGTATCCACCTTTAGATTCAGAAGATTTTTGTCAGATCTTTCTTTGGGCTCTTTTCCTGAAGCGTTTCCCTCCTCTTCCCACCTTCAGAGGCTCAGAGTGCAGCCACCAGGACAGGAATATGCAGATTTTTTTTTTTTTTTGTTCCTAACCACAGCCCTTTTAATAGAGTATATCACGTGCTGTGTTTGTACATGTGCATTTTGCTAAGGAGGAAAAAGAGCCAACTCAGTTTTTAGGTATCAGCAATAAACACTATCTCAAGCCCATCCAGAGACCTCGGAAAGTTAAACTAAACTGCGTGGAAACTTCTTTCAGACTCAGTGGTGACGCAGCTGCTTGGGGAGCACCTACATGTTATCTTCTGTAGCAGCTTTCTATTCATAGCCTTTTGTAATACCATGTCTCCCAACACACTTCATAGTTAAGAGCAAGCTAAAGCAGCTCAAATTCTCTCGTCTTCTCTGCTGCATTTACTCTCTCCACTCTTTACTCTGCCTGAAAGAGTAAGAGCTAAGTTGGCTTTTCTGTACTTGCTTGGTCGTCCACCACGGAGCGCTCACCAACACCACAGAGCAGGCTGCATTCTGAATGTCAATCATCAGTGTCACACAACAAAAGATAATGCTAAAAGCATATTTAATTAGCTAAATAAAAGCATGGTACAATTTTTTTATTTTTAAACAGAAAAGTGTGGAAAACCAGTACTGGTCTGGACATTGTGCATGGCTCAAGAAGACTAGTGAATTACTTCTACTACATATTATTTATTCAACTATGTTAGAGCCTGGCTTAGTTCCTTTTGAAATTTGAGGAAGCCTTTCCACTTGTTCCAGCAACAGGTCTATAAGGATATATATTTTTTTTAATATTCTGTGTATTTTTTTGTTTCCCTTATTTTACCAACAGGTACAGCTGGGCATAAAGGACTCAATTACTTTTTTCAGTTATACTTAGTATCCTATATATATATATAGGATATATATATCCTAGATGTAACTTAATATCTATTAAATGTCATTTGAGGTGTTCTACATATCCCCCAGTTGACAGTTCAGATGGGCTTCTGATTTCCTCTAGTTTTCTGCCATATTTGCAATGCCCATAGATATCTTCTATATCCCAAGGTTTCTTAAGAAGCCTAGACATTTATGTTTAGGCACCTCAGTCAAGCCCAAAGTGTTGTAATATGGGAATTCTTCTGGAGAATGCTTTGGCTAAAAATACTCATTAAACAAAGCAAGACTATTTGTCATGCTGCTTCTTTCCACCAACCTCAGACTCCCTAAAAATTATATAAAAAATGTAAATTCCAGGAATTAAATAATTTTAACTGCTGATTTTACAGATTTTCCTTTTATTTTTTGTGCTCTTTCTTGGATACCTCATAGTTATGGGGTTTGCTCTTGTCATTTAGGTAATGTTGTGAGTTTGAGAGGAGTTTTGTAGTCTAGACATCTCCTAAACATCCTGTAGTGATGTCCTAGTAGGTGTCTTGTAGATTTTTCTAACCTAGACATTTAGTATGCTGCTGTATGTCAACTGGGGAAGTATGTGGTTCTTCCCAGGACTATTCTTATCATATAGATTTTGCTCTTCTGTTAAAAATCTCCTGTGGTTTTTATGGTTTTCATAAGAATCAAAGATTTAAAAACAAATGTTGTTCAGTTTTGTTTGCTTTGAAATTTAAAAGATTCTCCCTGCATTCATCTTGAGGTATGGAAGTGGTAAACTGTACCACTGCAAGCAAAGATAAATTATCAACAGTACGCATTAAACGTCAGACCTCTGGATCCAAACACACATATTTCTACTGACAGTGCAAAGGGGCCCTATTCCACAGCAAGGGGCTGTGGCAAAGTCATCAACTTCTCTCTGCACAAAAGAGGGACACAACACTGCCTTCAAAGGATAAAAAAAAAGATTCACAGTTTTCTGCTGAAGTGCACTTATTTTGATCTCATTTGATAGAATTGAACAAAATGTGACTACTTTAAGAGTATTACAGTGAATGCTTTATATGACCATCAGTGAAGTTGTACTGTGTTCAGGAATTTTCTTTGTAAGTATATTGATTTAAATTACAGTGGGATGCATAGAAAACTAATTAGGAAGCAACACTTTGCTTCCCAGAACAAATACTGAGGCCAGCTCTTCAAAGATAATGGGCAAAATTATTAACCTCAAGGACTGGGCATTCTGTCTGCTAATAAGACGTATGTTTATTTTCCCAAGCGCAGAACTTGAAAATATAAAGGTTAATGAGTAGTTAAAAGTCTTCTGAGAAGAAAGGATAAGGTGTTTCTCAGAATATGGCTAGGGAAACAGACTGAAGGGTTAAGCAAAGGCAAAAAGAAACCAATTCTACAGAAAGAGCCTAAGATGTTGGTGCTTTTCCAGAACAAGGGCGTAGCAAGCTGTAAGGAAAAATTTCATATGAATATATGCTGCATTTAGTGGTTTAAAGCCTGTTTTCTTTGATGCATTCATTCTAAATAAACTACACTTCTAGAAGGCTATCGGTCATATGTTACCTTGGCATGGCCACAGGGAAACAGGAACTACAGGGTCCAACCCTATTTCAGACCCTGCCTTCAAGCAGGAGAACTGCAAGCCAGGGGACAGCCAAAGATCTGAAAATGAATACATTCATTCAGACTACAGGAGCCACAGGATACTGGGATACCACTACTTTGTCAAAATAAGAAAAAAACCAAAGCTCTCTGTTTCATTATAGTTGATATTTTACATTCTAACAGCCCATATCTTTATTTTTCCTCATATACCTCTCTCAGGCATAATTCTCAAGAGAGGACTTTTTTTCCCCAGAATAAGGGCACTCTTTCCCTTCCTTGTACCCTCCAGCTCTTCCTCTGCTTGCGGATCACCTTTAGGCTGCATTTTGACCCATTTTGATCTGAGTAGAAACTATTACTGTTCTAAGATGCAATGCACGGTGAGTCAGGATGTGACAGCTTTATAACTTGGGTGATAGCACGGTGAATGGGCACAGTACAAAAAGGGCAATTACTGTAGGCTTTGCGATGTTATTTACAGTACTTACTTTGCTAACATGAGCAGCATTGTAAAAATGCTAGTTGTTAACACTGCTAAAACGTAATGCCAGAGCTTTCTGCAGCACAAGTGGCTGGTATACTGATAAATGACACTGCATGAAAAGGTGGCCATGAAAAGCAAATTCACAGTGAATCATCCTCAACACCAGATTGGACTAAGAGCATTGCAAACCTGATTTGTGGGCTGATGTTGCCATTTAATGTGGTTTCCATCAAACTGTTCATAAAATTCATAGCTGCAGCTAACCTCCATTACTGTGTCCTTGTACATTCTTCTTGAAAATAACTTGTTTATGAAGCTTCAACGGTGCAGAAGGATACTGTATGATCTGAAGAAAATGGAAGAGCTTCATGTAAACATCACTGCAAAGCAGTGGCCAAAAGGCACATTCCCTGTGTGGGCTTCAACTTCTGACTTGCACGTTGTGATCATGTACAACAGTCTTTGTGATCATCTCTGCCATATGTTTTGAGACCAGCCTACAGGCAGATGTAGGCCCATAGCCCATAGATATCTATGCAGATACCTAATTTATGAATCTTAATCTGGAGGTGAACTCCACCCTTTATCACTCTAGTAAGTCTCCAGTGTCCTTGGAGACCAAGGTACGATTTTCAAGAAACATGAGCACTATTCAGGATCCACGGAGGTGCCTGGCATGTTACCATCCTGCTCCTTGGAGAATCCCTGATTTAGACACCAGCACCAAATAATTTCTATATTAACATCAAAAGCATTTTGATGAAGCAGTCTATTTTTATTTGCAAGTTGATGATTTCACGTAATGTTTTCCCGTGTGTTGATACATCTCATCAGTCTCATGGCCAGCTTTGTGTGATTAAATGTTCCACATCTCCAGCCCTTCTACATGACTTGGATTCATGATGAGAAAAGATCAGTCATATCTATAGGATGTATGACAATAAGATCGAAAAGCAGTCTGTCTGTTGAAGTTCTGAGATGGAATTTTTGTTTTGCTTTCTTACAGTAATTCCTTTCTTCCTTGCTATAGGGCTTTTTGGGGTTTTTTGTGGGTTTTGGGTTTGACTTTGTTTTTTGGTTTTCTTTTTTTTTTTTTACTTTGGAGTATACATAATTTATATAGAAAATATTGAGGTTTTATTCTGTGGAAAAAAGAAGATCCAAATTTATTTTTTAAATGTCATTTTTTAAATGTAGCAAAGTTAAGGCATATATTCTTAGATGCCAGAATTGGGGAAATCTTTATAAAAGAAGCATATATTGCTGAGGTAGACACTTCACACTGTTGTTGACTCATGTTTCAAGTAAAGCTTTACACTATAAATTCATTCTGTGGAGAAGAGTTTTTAACAGTCCAGTAGCAACTTAACTCTTTCTCTGTTTTTTCATAGAAAGCGACTTCAAGTCCTTTTCAGATCAGATTGTGTGGCTTGTCTAAAGGAAAATCAAACTGGGAAGTATAGTTGCCTTAAATGTGAATATGATTTTAACAAAGAAAGAAGCCCTGGAAAGACCATGTGTCCTCTATGATATCTTTGACTATAGAGTCAACAGTGTCTTCCTAGAAACTTGCATTAGAGAATGAAGCAAGTATCTCTCTGAGATAAAACATGAAGTCTGAAAATCTCAGTGTTTTTCCCATGTTGGGTAAAAAAGAAAATTAAACCATATTACTTGGAAGCTTATTATTCAATACTGAGAATTGATTATAATGCTGAAATTACCGGATATGTTTATAAATATTCTAGGCTCAGTGAGAGAGGAAAGTAATTGAAATGTTTCAATGATATCCAAGCTTGCATTTCCCTCAGCCTACTAGCTTGAAAAGGGAAAATACAAAGGGCAAGATTTTCACGACTGATTATGGAACTGAGTCACTTTGCATTTCCTTAAAAGGGGCCTGATTTTCATAAAATACAGAGAAGCCTTGAACCATCTCAAGCTGAGCACCCCAAGCTAAAGCAGCTAAATTTACAAGTCATTTCTGCCAGTCTCTAGCAAGTGGTATATTTAAATTCAGTTTCATGGAAAAAAAAAAAAAAATCAAAGAGACAAATCCAATTTGATCATGAGAATCAAGTCCTACTGACTTTAATTATTGATAAAATAGATCAAACCCAGGAAGGATGCAAACGCTGCTGACACCTTCTGCTTTCATTCCTTGTTTGGGCTACCAGGGAAACGATCTAAACTAGCTTGCAACATCATGTTGCATTCTGAAATTGAAAACAAACAACAGCCTCTGCTCTGCAAAGTCCTCACCCACAGTCAGAACGACAACAGCTAATTGGATTAAGGAATGGATTATGACACCCAGCATAGTTTGAATCGGTTAATTGGATTAAAATAGATTGAACTGGCCATTTGGATTAAGGCATAATCAAACTTCTCCACAGACAAAAGATCTGAGTAGCACGTTAAGGACAAAAAAAAAAGCGAGAGAGAGAAAAAAGATAAGGAACAAGAAATGCTTGTTAAGGGGGGGGGGGGGGGGGGGGTACACTACTCTCCTCTCCTCTTCCTAGCTATTTTTAATGAAGGGCACATTATCTCCTTGCCTAGCAGCTGAAATAACATTGTGTAATGGAAATGAGCTCAGCAAAAGGGCTGGAGTCATTATAAAAGATAAAAATCCCTAGAAAACTGTTTAAATGTTAATAAATAAAAAAGGATAAAAGAAGAAACTAAACATCACAATACAATGTTACTGGCTATGCAAAACTTCCCAGTCTGCATTCCCTCCCCTCCACATTATTGATTTTTAAATTACATTGTCTTTTTATTACTTTTCTCTAAATCTGTCACTGTAAGAACTGACACAAAATCTAATCAAACTGTAAGGAAACCATCAATTTTATCTAGTTATTCAGATGGTTGGTGAATAACATCACAGCCCCTGGTCCTGTTCACAGTAATGAAATCAAGCCCTGGCCTGTGCTTTCTGGTTTTATAGGTTTTGTTTTGGAAGAATTGCGCAGCTGAAGAGAACACCTGTTTTGAAGTGTTGAGGAGCAGAATAAGCACAACCTATAGACAAAAACACTTATATTTGTAACTGAAAGATCTGCGTAGAGATCTACGTGCTTTTTAATGCTTTCTCACGTATGTGCCTTTTCCACCAGTGAGTCTCATAAAAATATTTATTTTCAGAGGTTTATAGAGCAATAGACGCCCTACCTAGCAGTGTCATTTCACTGAGCGTCACAGGGGAGCGCACAAAAATGTTAGCCTGTGCAAAGCGCCTTAAGCACTTGCCGTTAATAACGGGCATCAAGCCAAGTGCTGCCATCCATTCCCATCCAGGGGCTGCAGAAAGCCCACAGCGCAGAGAGCATCTGCTGAACTTCTGGGCCCTCCAGGAGAGCCACGGGCTTGCAGCAGGCCCAGCACTGATTGAGGGTCTGCTTTATCATCCAACTGCCTATTGCAGAGCAGGTGGTAGCCTGGGCTGGTGGGAGGAAGGGCTAGGGAGAGACATGAGGAAACGAGTGAGGAAGACAATCAGGTTGGCCACAGCGGTGGTTGGGATCCTACGGGTTCGGTCTCCCCCTGCAGTTCCCGTGGCCCATGCAAGCAGCAGGGACATGAGTAACTGCACTTCCAGCCCATGCTTAACTGCCAGGCTAGAGAGGACAGTTGTTTCCTTCTGGGTCTTGCCTAGAGCTCAAGCACTCTGGCATTGCTCAAGTGCACTGAATGCATCCATCAATAAACAAAAGCAGTGAGAGGGTCATGAAAACAGGTGATGTGAGGTCAGAGATGGGTTAAGCGTCATAGAAGTTTGGGACTACGCTAGCAATTTTCCCAGCTGCGCAGTTTGCCAAAAAAACCCCAACTGTATACAGCAGCAATGCAATACATGGTAACTCAGTGTGAAAATCCTACCTCCAACCTCAACCTTTGCAGAAGCCCCTTCATAACCCAAGTAACACTGCTGCATGATATGTGACTTAAATTAACAGATTAATGGAGACAAGAAATAGCCATAAACTGTAGTCACATGTCAATGTGTATTGAACTTTCCAATAACTGTCTCTAAATCAGCTTGGTTCTGTCCACATTTTCTTTTTCATCTTCTTTCTCAATAAATGAACAGGAAATAATAAAATCCTAGTAATTTATTAACATAAGAACAAAAGTTGAGGATGGGATGATATACATTCATTGAAAGAAGCATTTCCTTCCATGATTCAGAAAATACATTTCCTGGGTTTGCTTTGCTTTGGTGTGCTTTGGTTTGGTTTCAATCAGAGACCATGCTATGGATATTTGCAAAATTATAGCAAGACTTTTACTTTAATATCATATAGAAGACACCTGTACTGCCCTTTTAAGAATTATGGAAGAAAGCTTTTTCAAGCGTTACAGAAACATAAACAGCAATGGTGCATTCTGCGATCTGGAGGAGTTCAGAGCATGCCTTTGAATGCTATTTTTGCATGTAACCATCTTCCTTGTATTTGTTTCAACAGCCAGGGCTGCTCTTGCGTATCAACACAAGCATCACATGAAGGAACACCGACCCTTTTTAGAGAGCTGTGGAAGGCTCTCAGCTTCATCAAAAAACAGAACCAAGGGTTTGGCGGCTTCAGGATCAACCATTAAATTAACGTGCCACTTACCATCACCTACAAGATACTGCATTTTAGGACAGAAGTCCCACCGACTCATGTATATTAACAAATTTTTTAGTGTGCTTAGGTGCTTAACTGTTTTTCTGGGACTCTGTGACTGGCCAAAGAGAATCAGAACCTAAACCTCTGAACCTCTGTCCCAGCTGTGCTCAGCTGCGCTGGTCTGGCTGGGCACATCACAGGTACGCCATGGCTGCCAACCTGAGTGAGAACCCTAGCAGCAGAGCGATTGCCAAGCCAGCACCCTAAGAAGTAATTCATAAAGCAACATTGGCTTTGAGCCACCCCCTCTTCCCTCCCCGCCCCCCCCCCAGTGAACCTGCCCATCAGTCTGCAGCTTCAAGGTGTCAGAAATAAGCTGCTTCTTGCTGAAGTAACCAATTAACTTTTATTGCTTTATTGATGCCACAGATATAAAATGACTATGTAGAGCATCTGTCATAAAATGCTTGCTTAAGAATCCGTTGTTGGAGACATCAGTACTCCAGTAGAAAGATGAAAGGAAGATTTAAAACGCGTGATGTGGATATGTGTTAGAAGCTAATTACATGCAGTGGGAACAGATACAAGGATGGCTTGCCATCAGCTGTGGATTGCATCTAAGATGTGGTTATCAGTGCTAAAATGTTTTCATAAAACAATCTTATGTGCTGTCGAGCTAGTCATTTTTCTATCATGAATTGTTCCTTCTAGTGATTTTTTTTTGAAGAAGAAAACTCAGTATTGGATTGAGCTCTTATATTGTATAGAGTGGAGTTCTTTTATGGAGAATTCACTAGTACACACAAAACATTAAATGCTGGACCTGAACAGGGAAGCCTATTGTCAGGTGCCATCTCTGATAGCAACGGCATTAATTTATAGAAATATAAAGAATAAATTCACCATGAAGAATCTATGACCATAAAAATCTATCATGGATCAGTTCAAATGAACACTGTTGAAAAGAACTGGACTGCCAGTATATTCATGTAACTGCCTGTGACAGAGAAAGTTTACAAAGGAAAAAAGAAATGCTAGCAATAAAAATGGAAAGGTGTCTTTTTTCGACCATATCTTTTCATCTTGATATATGCCCTGCTTCTGCATTTTTCATATGAAAGCTTAAGAGAGTATTGAAATTCTTTAAAAAAGAAAGGAAAAGGAGAGGCAGTGTATATTGCCTATCAGATATAGTCATGGAGGCAGTAGGCTCAGATATACAGATTAGAGAATCTTTTATGCTTTGGCAGCACTGGCCCCTGCATTGTTCTGTGTAGCCCAGAGCAGTATTATCTTCTTAATTTGTTATTTTATAAATACTTTGAGCACGGAAACCTTTAAAAAGCCCCAGAACAAAATAAAAAGCCCAAACAGCACCACTATTGTTAGTTTTAAAATGGCAAACTTGTATTCCTAGCAGGTTCCTTTGAAAAGAGAAATTGTGTATGAGGATCATGTGCATAGGGACATGTTATCAATTCTGAACGATTTTCAAGATGTAGTCTTGCCTGCTGCTAACACATTATACAGTGCTGCAAATCGGATGTACCCTTAAGAAAGGTCAGAAGAAAGATATTTTAAATACCATGGGATCCTTCTTCTTTTTATACAAAAGGCCATGCTTTACTGAAGAGGTTAGGAAATCTGGTATTGTAAAATCCACAGTGCAGAACAATTTTGTGGCGCTGAAATAGGAGGTTATGTTATTTACTATATGTGTAAATATAAAAAAACTGAAAACCCATTCTAACTTAATATTAAAACATATTTTTCAGAGATCCAGGCACGTATCTAATAAATTCACCCTCTTATTCAGGAAAACAAGGAGGCAGAAATATGTATTAAAACCCCCTACCAAACCTGCTCAAAGAAATATTCACTGATGACTTTCATTCCTTACTCTTTCTTACCCCTCCTTTCCCTTCTGCCTCCTCTTCCTTTTTCTGGGTCTACAAATACTTACATTTTCAGGGTCAAGAAGGAGGGCTGTGGCAAGAGGAGAGAAATAATCTATTTTTTTATTTTCTTCTTTTTTTATAAACATTTGTTTCATTCACATACCACACCAGAAATAGTTTAAAATTACTCCATAAATATTGAAATTCAAAAGAATTAGAAAATTGCAATCTTTTTGCCCTGACCTGATCAACTCGCATTGCAGTCCCTCCAAAGCATTCAACATTTCACTCGATCAAGCTCATGGCTAAAAGATTGATGAGGAAATATTTGTTTTGCTGTCTGATTTTATTATTTTAATAATTAAATTCCAATAATATATTATTAAAATAATAACATATTATGAAATAATATATATTATTTTAATAATAAAATATACTATTTTTCATGTTCTATTTGACCATTCCATAAAACTCATTGGAGATTAATAATTTCTTTGTGTCCATTTATTGGTCCTGACACAAAACCCTTCTCTTACTGATGCAATGAGCTTTGTAACCATCCCACTCCTTCTAAAGTGAGAAGGAGGAAACCAAGGAACTGCTTCTTTACAGAATGTATTTCCCATCTGGACATTTCAAGAGAGTCAAATGCAGATGTTAAATATCTGCAGGTAATGTGGTTTAACCCCATCCTGTCAAATAAGATCAGGTAAGCCAAGATGTACCAGGACCAGTCTTTGCAGCAATAACAGGGAAAAATAACTCTGGTTAGGGAGAGTACACATGAAGGCTGCAATGGACGTGTCTCTGCAACCGTGCCCCAATTCCCTTCTGCCCACCAAGACAGCATAAGTCACCATTACCAGACACGTGTCTGTGTGTACCCTCTCCATGGTTACACTCACTCGGAAAGCAAAAGAACCTCTGCTTGAAAATTTGTCTCTGTTGAAATTCCCAATTGTCTTGAAAGTTATTAAACAAATTGCAATTATGTGTTCATGCATAGTTGCAGCTATAGTACTATTTTTGTACTTTCGATATTATTTAAATTAAAATGATTCATACAAATACACAATCTTCTTTCATTAGTGCTTTACACTCTACAAATCATAAAATTAAAGTCAAAACAGAGCAATAGAGTGTATATTATAAACACTCCAGCTGCAAAATTCCTGATTCTGAGATAGCTTCCATCTAGAAAGGACAAAACGTGGGTCTATCTTGTCATTAGAGTTCGTTAGGCAGGTTGCATACATGCAGGCCGAATTCCTGGGTCAGTCAAAGGAGGGACTGGAAACATGAGTTAATCCACCCTGTGCCGTGGTTCCTTATCTCAAAACCATGGAAAATTACTGCCTCTCCCAAAGGGCTATAGGAAGTACAAATCTATTAACGGCTGCGTAAACTTGGATATTACAGTGTTGAGGACCATAGCAAGCGCTCTTTGTATCTTTATATTTTCTTGATTTCCTTCCAAATTTTTTATATTCTTTTGTCCCACCACTTTCTCGGAATTCCTACAAATATTCCTCCATCTCATCTTGCCTCTTTGTTTGCATAACATAACGCTGGTTCACCATGACTGAATCCAGCAATGGCTGGGGTCAGGCTGTAAAACTATGAAACTGGGAGCCTAATCACATGGTTTCAATGGGGATCAACCACCTCCTGAACCCTTCCTGTAATGGAAGATATGCATTAGTGAGGAAAATCAATTCAGTTACCACCACTTAATGAACTATTTCTTGTTGGCCAAGTCAGGGTACCTGACTGTGTTTACCACAAGTAAAAAAATAAGCCATAAAGGTGATAAAGTAGATGCATTTCATTTCTGAGTGAGGCAGGCTGGGATTTCACACGTATTCAGATAAAATGAAAAGTATTGATTGGGTTTGTTTGTATTCAGTCTTCCCCCGTGTACAAACTACAAGTCACAAACTACAATCAATAACTAAACCCCTTCTTTGGCATCTGCCTGCAGCAGACTAGACCTAAGCTTCTCCCATTGCTCTTCCTCTCCCTGAGCTATACGTCTTGCTTTGGACTACACCTTAGCAGGAGTTCTTGACAGGAGAACAGTTGAAGACAAGGAATCAAATCGCTGCAGCACAGTGATGCATAAAAGTACAGTCAAACATTAATTAGGTTTGGGTTAAACTACATAGCATATTTCTCAGATCATTAAGGATGACCCAGTGTTTGTACTGGTCCAAGGCTTAGCATTTCCTTTAAAAACTTTGGGGCTTTTAGTTTTACAGTTCCTAGTACATCTAAGGTTTCAAGCGCTAAGAAATTTGTGATCATGCAGTTGCTAGTAGTTCACACTGAAACGTCAGCAGTGAGTGTCTTGCACGGCTCTACACAGGAAATGGCCATAAATGATCTGGACTAAATTTTCCCTTTTCCCTCAAGAGGACTTCCAAGGTCAGAGTTGAGGTCATTAACAGGACGGTGTGGGGAAACTCACACTCTAGCTATCTTTCTTGTTTGCAGCTCATGGATAAACAACGGACTTCATTCTAAAATGTTTCAGTCCATTAATCTTCATAAATACAAATATTTATAATGCAGTAAGAATGTATTAGCCCTGTACACAGTCCCTGCCTGATTTGCTTCCCTTTGTGCAGTTCATTAACTGGTTTAATACAGGCTCCAGTTCCAAGGTGTGTTGTGTTCACTCTTCATCCATCTCTCCATGTAAATCATGCACAGAGTATCTGAGAATGTAGGGGTCATCTTCCTGCTTGTGGATTTTGTTATGGTGTTTAGGAGAACTTAACCGTTCCAACTCTAACCTCTTCCTCTGAGGTTGA
This sequence comes from Burhinus oedicnemus, assembly GCA_008921705.1. Taxonomy (NCBI): domain Eukaryota; kingdom Metazoa; phylum Chordata; class Aves; order Charadriiformes; family Burhinidae; genus Burhinus; species Burhinus oedicnemus. Next base: position 5,676,174 of record VFFE01007706.1, read on the forward strand.
CAAGGCCATGAGAAAGAAGGCACTTTCTCCAATTACTCTGAAAATCTTGGGAACACCTTGACAGCGTACAAAAAAGAAAAGCAATCTTACAAAAGCTTTTTCTGTACTCTGTTCCTAAACTGCGCCAAGCACTCTTCAAAAAAAGCTGCTGGTCCAGAGGAATAGCATTTTCAGAACAGGCTTTCCTCTTCGGTTATTTTCATCTGAACAAAAAAATATTTCATTCTGCTCCATCCATGCAAATGAGTATCAGTATAGCAATGTACTTACCACCTTATAACTGAGATCCGTATTTTGCCCATTGCGCTTACCTTTCAAAAACAGGTGCAGCACTCACAGCTGCAAGGAATGATTTTCATGATACAGAGCAGTAATAACGATGCTGTTTCTCTTGTAGAGCTACTATAAGTGACATAGTATCCTGTCTAATTGGGCACTGTCAACAATGAACCGTCCATGAAAGAACACATTCAGCACTGTCACTTTCTAGGCAATTAGTTTCACCATTTAAATTATTACATTTCCAGTAATATTATGGCAGTGACATATGCACATCAAGAAAAAAATGTGTTCTGGCAATTCTTCACCCATGCTAATTGCTTGCAGACCTGTGGAAAAGGCAATAGAAGGGAAAGAAGGAGAGGGGAGAAGGCAAAACAATCCTGTCAAGTTATGAGTCCCTGATGGAAACAGCAACATTAGTAGTGTGCTATACGTATATCGATTTATAGATACATAGATGTTGTTTGCATTGTTTTTACAAATATTTGCTTAGTTAGATTGCTAGTTTAGTAACATCAACTATTGGATAAAAATTATCTTGTACATCTTTTTTCTTTCAGATTTCAAACACAGAAAAGTAGTTCTACTTACTTGCTCAACTTACTAACAGAAATCCGTCTCTCTTCTATACATAACTAAGCTTTTGCGTTTTGCTATGCCCAGTCGCTAGTGCAGATCTGCAGTACCATACAGCTTACAGTTTAGCGCAGAATTTTCTAATAAACAGCTAGATTTTTGCTCCAGCCAGTCCTGTGAACTGGGCAGAACAGGAGTGTACTCTGGCACCATCTAGCAAAAGCACAAAGTAACTCTCATTCTCCTCTTTCTGAGTACAGACTAAAATGGGGACATGGAATAACTGAACTGGGAGAGAATTCAAAATACTAGCACTGCGCCTCTTTTTTGACACAGGTGAAAGAGTGCTTTAAGGATCATTTGTAAATATGTACCCGCTGCTCAAATGTGGTTTTGTGCTGTAATAACAGAAACTAATTCCTTTTATTTCAGGGCAAATGGAATAGAATATATAATCTACAGCGATGATTTATGCCTCCACAGAAGGGGATTAAAAAGCAAACTTTCATTTCTTAAGTGTAGGCTTCTGCTTTAATCTTACTTGAAATCACCAACTGAGGCAAACACCGATTGTCTCCTGAGGACTGGGGTGATTTTAACAGTGATTTGTTTACTGGCCATGGAAAAGCCACTTAACTCTGGTTTCCAGTAACTTTATGTGCAATGGAAAAACAAGATTTGTATTTTACAGGATTGTAGTGAAAATAAATTCTTGCACACTTACTGGTAGTTCTGAAAGCACGACCCAATCTCAAGCAACTATTTTTCTTCCTGTTAATACTCTAATCAGACAGCTTTTAGGCAGAAGCTTAAACTTTTAAAGGGAAACGAACAACCAAAACCTGGAGATGAGAAAGGAAGATGTGTTACTGTATTAAAGAGAGCAGCTCTGCTGTTCTTGCTTTACCTCGGGTACAGGGGGTGAGCTCCGCACCTGGTGTAAACTGCATTCCTTCCAGCTGGCTTCAAATGGTGCCCGTTTACATGGACTGAAGGCCTGGCCTGTGCCTTCTAGCAACTCTGACCCTAGAAATCCCTTTGTTTGAAGACATTTTATGGAAATCTAGCCTTCAAAACATTTATTTTTGAAAGACAGAGGCAGTTGGAGAAGGTTTTTTCATCAAATAACAAATAATTGCTAACTTCTCTAAATAGGGCTTTAGAAAAGTTAAACACAAATAGCCTGACTTTATAAATCCTATTGTTTGGGCTCGTGGTTTAACTTTCTTCTCATCAAATGATTTGTTCCATAAATAATTCCTTTTCTTTCATCTCACCAGTGCCATCTTGCTTGCAATTTCTCATAGTTGTTTGGGATGGTTTATAAAGAGCAGGGGTTCCTTAGTGCTGGCAAGTTATCCAGTCATTTAAAAGTATCTGTGAACTTTGGGAAAATCAGGGGAAAATTGTTTAGCAAGAGGTTTGAATCTGAAAATGTTAAAACCATGTAAGTTATTTCAGACATAAATCCGTAACTAAAATGCCCACGTATTTGTAAGCACAAAGTTTATTTTACAAGTTTATCTACGGACGTTTTCTTGCCTTTCTCCATTTACTTGAAAGAAGGAAAATGTTTAAATCGCTGTTTAAGCTTCATTCCATCCTCTCTTTTTCCATCTATTCTTATTTAATTCCATCACATCCTCTATGAGGAAAGCTAACTTTTGGAAGATCTACTTTGGAACCTGAGTGCATTCAAATTCTCTTCTATAATTCATTAATTCATATACCATTATATAATATCTGTGAAGCACTGGCAAGAGAGAGGACGTTTCCAATTTTCTCGCCTCTCCAAAGGGACACAGGCAGTTTCCAGGTCTGAGGGATTTTCTCTTCCTGGCTTCTCTTAGTCCCTGTAGTGCAGATTCAGGCTACAAAGAGCTAAATGCTTCCATCTGCAGGGTGTAACCTCAAGATATGTTGTAGACGTCTCAGCTGTTTTCTGGGCCAACACATAACTTGACAGAGACATGTACAAGCACACCAGGTTATCAGCGAGGAATACACATCCGTACCTTGATTCCCATGGCACAGCAGTCCCTGACACAGCGGACTCTCAGCAGGGCTCTATTCAGCGCCAGGCTCTTCTCACGGGTGGGATGTCCCCACAGTCACTGCCTTACCTAGGGGCCCTGAGTCCAAGCACAACTAGTTGAATCCTGCTTCCAAGTCACGCTGCAGCGCTGAAGGAACCATGTGGAGACTGCAGCAAACGACCACGCTAATAGACTGCAGCAGAAGGGGACCAGTATAACTCACATGACTGGTCTGTGCTCCTGTCACTATTTCATGGACTGATGGGAGCATTTGGCCTAGGATCTCATGGAGATCCACAACATCAGCTGATTATAGGTGCATAGCGTTTACCCAAATGCATTTTTAAGAACAACGTTTGGAAACATTTTTAAACCTGATTGCATATGTTATTTAGCCACCTGCATTGGCTATTCCATACATAAAGACAAATTTTTGTTGGCTTCTTGACATGAGTCTAAAGTATGTTTGTGAACATAGCTATGTGGGAAATTATTTGAAACTGGAACTTCTTCCATTCTGCTGGAACAATCCCTATGGCTTCAGGGTAAACCAAATGGAAGGCATTTTATTTAAGCTTTGTCAAGTATCCACGCTCCGATTTTTCACAAAGCCGTGATACACATATGCCGAAAAAGTTGAGATATCTGAAGTCTTTATGCAGCACAAATGTCATACTAATAATAAAACAAATGGACTATGGTTTAGGCCTGGGGTTTTTGTACCATGCCAAATTCCCCTGTAGGATGAACACCAGAGAAATTATCTCTGGAAAAACAGACTGATTATACTTAGTTTCATTAATAAACTGTCAGTGTCTCCCTCTAAAAGATTCACATATGCAAATACTGGCCTTCATATATTTAGATTTTTCTCTATCACCCCAAGACTGTCCTAGCTCACTGCAGCTGTGTCCTTTCCAAGCTGTCAGATTCGCATATTAACTGATATTTCATCAATTTGGCCTGAGCTGCATTTGTAACTGAGTCCCAAGGGGAAAAGCTAATGCATTAAACACAGAACATTAGCCTCCTGGAAGTCGTATTTCCTTCAGAAGGAAAGAAGCCTTCCTCTGTCGAGCTGCACAAACCAGAAGCACCAAGATGGCGTGGAGAAACTCATATTGCTCCTCGTGAATTTTTCATGAGCATTTCTGCCCATGCATCTCTAACATCCAGCCGTACTTTACTGACCTTTACTTATCCTCAGCCCCATGGTAAAGATGGGAAAGATACAAATGACCTGGTCCTCCACATTTTTGGGGGTATTTGATACATAAGGAAAACAAAGATGCTTCTTTTCTGTTTAAAAGGAATTGAGGATACCAGGGAGAAGTATCTGTGGCTGAGGGTGGGAATCAGGGTGAGTGGATGTTAGTTTGCTAGTCCATAGCCCAATGTCTACAGAATCACGCAGTGCCGGAGGTAGTTAGTTTGTAGCTGCACAGATGGTCATGGATGATAAGATTTGCCTCAGGCAGGAGAGCTGTTCTTGCTTATTCTACTGAAACGCAGCCTTAGATATCTGTAGCTAAATTGCTTTGATTTTTTTTTATTGTAAACTCCTCAAGTTAAAAGGGTAAAGCTCAATTTACGAACAAGATGTCAGAAGGCGAAGTATAAAATGCAAGCATCCCTTAACCTAGCTTAAATACAAATTTCAGAAACAATTTCATTTGAAATACGTTTAACTTGCAAGCTTACCAATCACATCATTTCCCATACAGTTCAAATCAAGACTCGGCAGAACTTTCTCATTAATGCATCAAATAATGCAGATGTCCTTTTTTTGCCCCCTTTGAAGTGACATATGCTTCAATTTATTTTTAATCTTCTAAGTGATGTTGTAAGTAAAGCCGCCCTGTGTGACATATGAAGTTACTATTTTCTTCATTGCTATGGATCTGGAGAACTCAGGCAGTAGTGGCTAAACCCAGATTGAATCAGGCTGTTTAACCTAAACGCCAAGGAATGAAAGCCAGCATTTAATTGTGAGGACATACGCAAAGGCAAATGCAATGAATTTGCCCCTTGCACTAAGACACAGAATACACTAAACACTTAAAACCCCACATCTGCACTTTTCTTTTACAAAGCACATTCTCACTGCCAGATGAAGCCTTTCAGTTGTAGCTGTGTGGAACAACAGTGTCATCCAGTGGTTAGCTGACTAACCACACACTTTTCTTCCCTCCAGATTTTCCAGTGTGCATCCCAAGCTTGCCGCGTTGCTTGAGAGATGACAGCTTGAAAACGAGCTGGCATGAACAACTTGTCCTCTGCACCACATCTTTAAGCAATATTTCAGGTAATAGAATGGCTTTCTGCAGCATGAGCGCCAAGGGGAAGGAGAACAGGTTCCATGAGAAACCTGTCGGCCTTTTGGGGTTGAGGTGCAATGAGCAACTGTTTCGCTTCGGGCTGATGCAAGGAAGGAGAATTTGCAGCTCTTAGAAAGTTGTGGTCAAGACCATGTCAAGAGATGTTTTTAGGATCTGACTCTGGAAAGCCCTTTAAGAAGACTGCCCAGAAGTCCAGCTAGCCCAAGGAGGGCCAGGCAAGGAGGCCCTCACATGGCTACTTTGCTAACTTCCCTTGGCCTCCAGCACTCGCAGGCCAGGGGCTTCCTGAACCAGAGGTAGCACTCAGTGTTCACCAGTCTGTCATAGATTTTCACCCTGTAGTTTGTCCAGTTGTTTGCTCAAACTTTGATCCTTCCATATGCAAGGCGCCTCATGGCTTATAAGTACTTGTGCAGGGAAACAGCTTCTCTCGTCTGTTCTGATTGCCACCAGTCCTTTCTCCTTCTTACGCTGGAAGAGGAAATGAATAATCTATCCTGATGCAGTTTTTCTGGGCCATCACGGTGCCAGATCTCCCCTCATCCACCTCTTTCCAGCTGCCAGACCTGTACTTGATCGCAGCAGCCACTCCACATCTTCAAGCTTCTTTAACCTTCTCTGTGCTGTTAATCAGCTCTACAATATCCTTTTCGAGGCAGAGAGACATGACTGCAGATAATATTCAAGATTAAAGATGGTATTTCTTGCAAAGCTGGAACTTATGTTCACTCTCAGTAAAAGAAAGTCAAAATTAATAATACAGTTTTGTTTCATTTAAATAATATAAAGGTCTTCATTAGTATTAAAATAAATTGATTTGGCTTTATTGTTTTTGTGCATTTTCCTCTGCATATATTTGCCATGGTCTAAATGAAGTCCTTTAATATTACGGAACTGAAACCTTCTGATATTTTCAAAATAAAATGCAATAAATGCTCTGATGTATACAAACTTGGGGACAGTCTGTCATAAAATTCAAAATTTCCATTTCAGTTTGGCATGAGATGGCTTAAAAAAAAAAAAATTCCATGGGAAAACAATTCTATCTTCTCAAGGCTAGTTGCAAGAGTTTTCCAGATGGGAAATGATGCAGCTCCTCATGGGAATATAAGGCTTTCTGTATATTTTGGTAAAGGACTGCATATGATCACTTTGCAAAAGATATATTAATAACAAGATTTATGCTTTGTTTGCAAGAAAAAGACACTGTCAGGGAAAAATAAAACCTAAAAGACAGCCTAGGAGAGGCCATCCTTATGACTAAAGAATTTTTTTTTCTTTGTGAGAGATACCATCCTTTTTCAAGGCTTAATTTTCCTTTGCTTTGAATGGAACCTTTAAAAGAAATTCAACAGTCTCTGAGTCCAAGACCCCTCTCCCTCCTTTTGTCTATGCAGCCTCTCTATTTTACCGAAGGAGAGCACTGGAGATAAGGAATTTTATAAAAGAACATAAGCGATTTAGGCACAATTAGATATATGCTCTTAAATCTGCTAGGTGCATTTAAAAGTCTCCCTAGACAGGTTATGACCATTTATATCCTCATTTATATGGCCTGCCAGGACTACTTCTTTAAATTAGCTTGAAGCAGGCCAGATAAACCTAGAAGGAAGTCAGTTGTCTTTTCTTTTGGCATATAGATAGCCATTGCTTCTGCTTTCAAGGCTAACAACAAACAAGATGAGGGTAGAGATAAAGAGGACAAAGACTAAACCATCTTTTTCCTTAAGAGCTCACCATGCAAGCAGCAAAATGTCAAGACGAATTGGATGAAATAGTAGAGTAAACTCCAATAGGAACAATACATCTTTTGAAAAGAAAGGCTGTCAGATAGCCTGAAAATGTTCCTTGGCTAGATTACCTCTTCCCCAGCAAAGCTCATGAAATCATCAGGCTAAGCAATCACAGATAAAATGATGGGGTAATTATGAAGGTTTGAGCCATAATACTTGAACTTGGCAAAGAAGCAAGATAAAAGCTCTCTGTTCATTAGTGTTATTAGGTTTCAGTTTTTGCTGAAAATCTATGATATTTTAAGGAGCCTGGAAGTATAACTCAGCTTGAAGAGTAATTTCTGCAAGAGCATACAATGAAAGAAGAGGAGAGTGTGTGTGATAGCATCTCTGCCAGCCTAACTGGAACTGGGTGCTGGGGGGGGTGGGAGGAGGCCAGAGGAGGTATTATAACGCTCCTCAAACAGTAACATTGCTAAGAAAGCTTTGGGAAATGTGTGTTGAGAATCTAGAGGAAGGCGGCAGTTTTTATGTGAAGGTGACCTTGAGAAACATGTAAGCAGAATATTATCACTGACCTCTGCCTGCAGCAGGAAGAGAAAGCTGTATGTTCCTGGGGCGGGGAGTGGGTCACAGCTATAGACCCAGGTGCTGCCCATATGTCTTTGTATTCTGATTTTAATGAAACTATATAATGCTAGTGCCTTTCTTTTTTTTTAACCACTGTTTTGTTTGGGGTTTTTTTTGTTACTAGGTTTGGGTTTTTTGGTTTCCTTATGTTTTTGGCAGGGCTTGCCCAGGTGTGTATAGCTGCAGCTGTCACACAGCAAAGCATATGTACACAGACATATGTTCTGGTTTCATATGAAATACGTTTTCCAGCCTCCAAGGAGAAAGAAGCAGGATAAGGGTGCCGGTGACTTCATGCAGTAAAGTCTTTAGCCATCTGATCAGTAGGACACAGAAAGCTCACCCTATGAGATGGGGAGAGAAAAAGTATGTTCATTCACGAAGAGTGAGAGGCTGAAACAGGCACAAAGCGACTTCTGCTGCAAGAAGTCTTAAAAATATTGGCAGTATATGGACAATATCAATGTGGGCACATACAGGGTTAAACCCAACGTCCAAAGTAATGTTACTCTAAACATGACTGTCTCTGCAGTTGTTGGAAGCCAGTCCTTCACAACCAAACCACCCCTCGCCCAGGCTGCAGGCTGGTGGGGTGGAGAACCCCTAATTCGCTTGGGCTTACAAAACCCAAAGAGACACCTCCACTGACACTGAGGGGGAACAAACGTACCCTCTCCTTTATCTCTCCACACTGCTCAGGACAGTTCAATAAGACCGTGCCTCAGAGAGCAGCAGAGGCGGCAGAGCGATCGTACTCCTGCCCCGTACGGCAGCAAGTGAAATACTCCAGACCCTCACAATTGCAGCCCTAATTCCATTGAGGCTTTCTGGTGACATTAGCCAAGCCCTCAAGTCTTTCTCTTGATGGAATTAGCGACCTGCTATGGTCTGTGGGATAGACATCGATGCTGATGTCATTAGCATCAGTGCTGGTTCTGCCTGAAAAGCTGAAGCACTGAAAAGCAGCTTCTGAAAGTAAGAGCTATTTGAAATAATGTTTTAATGGGAAGCCAAAAGAGCTCACGTAGCATACCTCAGATGTAGCTTTCAAGACAACAGTAGCTGAAAGATATAACAATATACAGAGAAATTGAATGTGCTGTTTACGTTATTTGTTACAACCTGGTATCTCCTTGCTTTTCCCTTTGCTTTTCATCTTTGCTTGCATCAATATCAACTAAAATAACACCACTGAAGGCAGTGGAATTACATTGCAAAAACCCATCTGATGTGGTCAGGATCAAGCTTACATATAAATATATTACCAATTCTAGGACAGCTACACGACAAAGGTGGAAGTCCTCATTACCTAAGGGGCAGTTTTGTGCCTGGAGCTGTGTTTGCACAGGACTTCACCTTCCATAGAAGGCTGCCTAACTGGTTTCTGCACTTCGTCATCTTAAGTGGCCTAAAAATATGCTGACAATAAAAGCTTTTTTTGACAGTTGTATAGAGGCCTCTAGTAGGGAGATAAACAGAGGGTGGAGGTTATTCATCCTTTTCCCTCCCCCACCCAGCCTAACACACCACCCAAGTCAGTAGAGCCAAAAATGTCTCCACTGCAGAAGCTTTCTCTTATTTTTGAAAGTTAATCTCCTCCAGAACTGGATTACCACTGGCTAATCCCTTTAACCACAGGCACATAATGTTAGAAATGGATAACTTGCTTAGAAACCTGCTCGGAGCACATGCATTTAAGACACATACACGGCCTTTTGGCTGCTCGGCATCGCGCCTGTTCAAGCAAACACTGCCCGCTGCTATTTGCTGGCTCCTGCCCTGCTTAAGATGCCTGTCGTACTCTTCCTATACACATTACAGAGGGTTTTTTACTGAGCTGTTGCGCCCTACCCTCCGCATTATGCTGGAGCATTGCTATTCCACCTCCTGCCTTCTCGGAATGTGTTTTATATTTCAGTTGGAGAGCTGTAGTAAAGATTTTAAATGAGCGGCTTCTGCTCATTACACAGGCCTGCCGCCCTATTAAACAGATAGATGTTGCGCTTCTCATTGTGCTGGAGTCTTCCACAGCAGCTCGTGTACTGTGTCCCACACTACACTGCTTTTTATTTACATTTCAAAACACCTGTCTAGTGCTGCGCCTGCTGCACAAAAATTAAAATTACAGCCTAGCACCAGAAATATGCTAAATATTTCTGCCTCGTTGATACTGCACTGGAATGTGTGAAAGGGGAGAGGGAAGAAGAAGCATTATTATTTCATTCAGAAAGTGTATGAAGAACCAGAGCTTTTTGATTAGTAGTGTGAAACACAAAGGTGAGTTATGGTACAGGAGTAATAATACATCTTGGTTGATGAGTCAGCACCGAGCAGGGAGGCAGAGACATTGTTTTTTACTCTGAGCATCACCGGTATTTGCTCCACAATCAGACGGTTTCTGGGATATTGATTAAGTATAGGTAGCAACACGGGCTATAGTCTAATCAAGTAACTGGAAGGCAGTTTTTGAATACAGAAAATTATTCACGCTTTGTGCTGAATTATCATATAAAAGAATATTATTAATATTCTGTAATGGCACAGAGGAGAAGGTGATGATGACACAGTATATACTGAGTCTCACATTAAAGACTAATCCCATGTACATTATGATTCAGGGTGTGAAGTTCGAGGCAGTCAAATGCAGTCCTACCCACCTCATAACCTTCAATGTTGATACCTGCTTGATGTAGGATGGATTTAATCTTTCAGCACAGGTAAACTTCAAATTTACAGATTCTTCTTATGAAATGGTCATTGCATTTGCATTCAGACTCCCTGCAGTACCAGTGTCTAATCAGATATGTATTTTCAGTATGTGTCACGCCTAGAAAGTCATTCTGAGTTATCTATAATGATTAGAAAGTTTTGAGCTGGTACAAAGAAACATTGTCATAATATGAAATCAGGGCCTGTCTAAAAATCACTGATAATGTAGAGCAAAGGCATTATTTTTTTTTGTCATTTTAATATTGACCAGCACTGGACTAATCAATTAGGAAGAGCTGTTAGATTCACAGCTTTCTATTACATTGGAAATACAGAAGTGACAGTATGCCAGTATGCCATATGTGCATCACTTCTGTCTCCTAGGCATAACAGGGAAACAATTTATCACTGTAGTGCACCCAACATGTCCCCATCTATCAGCCAACCCCTTTATCATATGTTTGTGCCTCCGTTTCAACAGCAGGTACCAAATGTCACACTTGTATTTACTACTGCATGGTTCTGCTGAGGCAGCTCCTCAAAAGCCTTTGTACTACAAAACCCAATCTTTCACCAGAAAAGGCACCAAAAAAATGCACAAAGACTGTGCCAAGGTAGGTGTCTGCGTCGGATCAGCTGCTGTCGGCAGAAATCCAAGGCCTAGGTAAACTGTTTTGGAAATGGTTCAGATGCTTGGGCACTGTCTAGTCTACAACCAGCATGTGAACTTCACCTGCTGCCACGAGATGTCCAGGGAGGCAGCTGGCAAGTGAGGAAGTCCATCAGCCCATGGAGGCTCAGAGAACTTGATGCTGCCCTTCTGTGCGCATCAGCCAAAGCAGCCCGAGGATGGTCAGTCTTTGTCTGGGGGGGTCAACAGTGAAATTGTTTCACTCCTGTCAAACTGAGAACTATTTTCCGTATGCTGAAGATTTGTTGTTTTATTTGTGATGCTGTGATGGCTTAGTGTAATGAAATGGTGCAATATGGGCTGTAGTCTCACTGGAGCAGAAGGCAGAAATTATCTTCCTTTATTTAGATGAAGACTTCAGGCATTACTAACCCCACAAAATAATTCTTAAAGGAGGTAAATGAATCTACCCAAGACATTAGCTTCCAGTTTGTGGAACAAGGCTGGCTCTCAATGCTGTAGTGACTAGAAAGTGGTCAGATATCTCTGATGACAGAGACTGCATAGATGTTTCAATTTAATCATGTACAGAAAAATTTTACAGGTTTTAATTCAAGTCCCTCTCCATTTGCTATGAAATTCAAGGGTGCTTTCATTAATTGAAAGACTTGACAGTGATGTGAGATTTATAAATCTGGATTTTAAATTAGGTAATTTATATTACTTGGGATAATCCAAGGCACATTCTTAGTTTGACTGGCACAGGCTTTGTGTCCCAAAATGCTGAATTCAGATCTTTTTCATGGGCTTCTCAGGAAGATGCCTTGGGCAGAGGCTGCTACCCCAGAATAGGCTCAGCTACATCTGCGTGTTCAGCTGAGAACTGGTGCTGGCTCACCTAAACTATTAAATTGTTAGCACAGTCCTGAGAATGTTTGATGAACTAATACAGGTGTCTCTGAGTCCAGCTGTGTTCAGTTTCCAGGATGAGAGCAGATGACTCAAGAAGCTGTAGAGACTCCACCTTCTGGTTGTTGTAGGTCACCATTTACCACTCCAGAAACCAGTATTTTATATTTTCAACCCACAACTCAGGGGCTTTGCAAAGGTTCCTAAACTGTGACTGTTCATTTCAAATAGTACAAGCTGTGGACAGATCTCCTTTCAACCACTGTGACATCCAGATGCAATCTCTGCCTCAGTTCATGTGCATGTTTTGTGCAAGCTGGAATCTTCTTGCACAAAGTTTCTCCTTGAAGAAAGGCTGCTGAATCTCCTGCTTATCGAGGTACAAACAATTTTGCTATTTTGACTACACATCTTAGCACTATATTGCCCCATAAGAGCTATTCAAATGTTTCTAGTCCATGCACTGAACCCAAGCATGATGGCATCTTGCACTTACCTTCCTACAACAAGAAAAATGAAGCAAGAGATCCATTGCAAGTGTTTAATGGAAGAAGTTCATAATTTTAAAATCATGAATTGCAAATAAACAGACCTGTAATAGGTGAGGAACCCGAACATAAGTGCCAAGGAGTTTTTATGTCCATTATATTCTCTCCTTAACAAATCAAAATGATTTAAAGTTACTTTGGTGGCACAACAAGAACTAATTGACTGTACAAGGGAAGATGCCAGTGCTTAAGAAACAGTATTTGCCTCACAGGAGTAGGTGAAATCTGTCTCATTCACTCATTTTGGCCTCCAGTTGTTTCTGTGATGGAGCAGCAGAGAATGCACAGTTGGAAAAAGACCATTTTAATTTTGTTTTTATTTAAATCTTCTGCTTTGAACGTCTGAAAAAGCAGCCAGAGAATGGATTGAGGGGAGCATGCTGGTGAGGCACCTCGATGAAGTCAACCTGGCCAAAATTTTTTTTTAAAATAAGAAAAGTAAAAGGTTATACAAGTAAATGCAAGAGCAGAAGGATGACAAGGTGCACTTTTTCTGTCTCACTACTTCCAAAATACACATGCACCAGAGAGCACCAGGCTCTGTGTGATTAGATATGTATTGACACAAACTGTTTTTCTGTCAATTTGTAACAAAAGGACAGGCCACTCCAGCGGTTCGTTTCTCAAAATATTTAAACTTTCTTGGGGCCAAATTGTGGTGCAACTTCCAGAGCTGAACAAAGGGAACAACAGGACTCAGACACCTCATAAAAAATGAGACTGTGGGTGGCTGCTAGAGCAGGGCGCTTGGTGACTCAGCTTGCCTTGCAGTCTGCTGCTGGGGCAAAGTAACGTTATCCAACTCTTTGCAAAGCCACAGTTTGGCCTTTATAGAATAAATCTCCATCGTTATATTATGCCTGAACTGTGAGCATTAACATGCCAATGGTTAGTTTTGGAAGTTACGTGGTGTTGCTGGTTAAGATAATGGCCAAGGATGTGTGAAGTGGGAATTCTGAATATTGCAGCAGGATATTTATAACTTAATGTAGACTGTTAAGGTAAAATTCAGTGTTGCTGTTGGTCTCAGAGTGGTGGCAGAGTCTATGGTGGGGTTGGGAGGGGAGGAAGTGGAAAAGGGGACAGGGAGGTTGAAGAGGGCAGAAGTTTCAGTGAAGGGAACTTAGGTAAGAGGGTGTTGAAGGAAAAGGGATGGCAGAAAGGAAAAGCAGCAGAGAGCTATAGATGGAAAGGCCTTCTTTTCCCACTGCTGCCAGGATGGGAACAGAGGCAGCTATTTTATCTGGGTGGGAGCAGCACATGCCTTGAAGTAGTAACTGTCCCATACACTCCTGTGTGGAGGCTGGAGCTGGGGAATAGCCTGCCTCAGGGCAGCTGCCTGCTCTGACCCTGCCTTGAGCGATTTTGAGATGTCCCGCCTCAGATTTTGGCTGTCACAAACAGCTGGAGCGCCCCTGACTTCGGAGTGCCACCTCCTCCCTTTCCCTGCCACCCCCGGCCACAGGAGGGGCAGAGACACAACGCGCGCGCGGCACGGAGCCAGCGGGAATGGCCGCTGGTGAGTTTTTAAATCACACGTTCACTGCAAAATTCATACCTGGTGCGGTGGCCGTGCTCACCGGGCTCACCGGGCTCACAGCATTTGCCGTGCATGTGAGCCTGCCAGGTTGTGCAGCATTCCCGCGGGAGCGTGTAAGGGTTAAGAGCCTGGCTGGAGCGTACGCGCAGCTGCAAGTTGGGATGAACCCTTGGAGGCATTGCGCTTGGCTGTTTGGGCAGGGGTCGTCTTCCACCGCACTCCACACGCTCACATACACCAGCGCACACACACACACGCGCGTACCCCTCTAAGAAGATTACAGTAACCAGCAGTTATAATTTTACTGAAGCCTTTACGACGTTTTTAATTAAAAAGGCTTTAGTGCTTTTCTAGCATGACATTTGATTGCACTCTAGATAATGCACCCTTGCCGATTCTGGCAGCGGTAAAGCGTTTAGAAAATATATGAAATATTTTCGTAAGGAATTTTGCCTGATCTGTCTTCAATGAAAGACACAATGGTTTCAAACCATGTGTATTCTTCTGAATAAAACAACACATGCCAGAGCAAGATAGCTGAAGAAAATCACTCTGTCCAAACTACTGTCCATTGTAAACTGTGCTCCCATTCTTTCTCCCTAGATTCACGTTCATGTTTCATACAGGAATTGACTCAAATTTGTTGCACCATTTTGAAGTATTGACTGAAATGAAACGGGCTATAAGCTGCTTCTTGCCTGTCTGGAAAAACCTGGGTCTGATGCCCTTGTCATCCATACAATTTTAATTTCTTTGACTTAATCCTGATTTTCATCTCAAGCAGAATCATAGATCCTCATTCCTCAGACACTGTTGGAATTACGCTTTATTGTTATTTTTATGACTATTAATATTTGTGTTCCTTTGATTTATTCACATGTATTCCTTTATTCACTTTGGCCAGCGGTAATCAGACTTTGCTTAAAATTGGTACCTTGTTAATCTCTGACACTGAGCTGTAACGCTGTGCTCTTTCCTGGATTTATGCAAATCTGAAAGCAGAAATGCTGTTACTAAGGACCTCACACACTTTGATGCCAGGGATGCATTTCCAAGACCAAAGAACAAAATTCTAGCACCACTGAGGTCATATGGAGGTAGTCATTGAAAAAAACATCTTCCAGATCTTCCTCAAAATAATAGTTCTCTCAGAGAATTATTTGGTTGATTGTTAGTTGGGGTTTTTTTTCTACTTAGGCAAAGCTTCTGACATTTCTAACTGTTTCTATCTGAATTGAAGCAAAAAAAATATTTTTTTTAAATTAACTCTGAGGGAAAAAAATTCTGGGTAAAGCAAATTTTCCCCTTTTGAACAAATTAAGACTTTTCTTTTTTAAGTTTGTAGCAAAAAACTGTGTCTATTTTGTGCTGAAAAATATTGAGAAAGTGTTATTTTTATTGTCTTTTTTCAAAATAAAACTTCAATGGAATATCACTGCAGAAAGCTTCAGTTGTGGGAAACAAATTATTCATTTCATGATGGATTTGTCTATGGCTCCATCAGGATAGTATGCGAATGCTTCCCAAACAGATTTGTCCTGATAGCATCCTTCTGACATGAATAGTTCTCACCCTTCTCTTTCTAAGGATGAGGAAAAAGGCACAAATATTCACATCAAAACCTTCTTCTCCTTTGTTAAGTCACGAGTTGAAATGCCAAGCCCCAGATTTTTCAGCCAATGTTGTTTTACAACACTTTATTTATCATAGGATGCTTTTTTTACTCCAAGCATGATTCCCACTGACTCCGGTTGTCACTCTGAAAGCTCGGCGTTGCTGCAGACCAGACACCAGATGTCCCCTGGTAGGCACTACAATGAGGAACACACACACTTAGTTGCCACCTGTGAAAAAAAAAAAGTGATTTATGCCTCTTGCCCAGGGATGTAGGGTGACCTGACCCTGCAAGAGCCTGGGGGCTCAGCTGGACCTGGCCAGCCATGGACCATCTGCCTGCTCAAAGGATGGAGGTGACCGGCAGGGGACAAGGCATGTGCTGCAGGAAGGAGGTGGCTCCTCAGGCAACAGCTCTGGGGACTGAGTGTTGGCTGGGCAGATTGCTCTGAATTTGAGATCTACTTGAAAAAATCAGTCCCGCATTGGATCTGCTGTCAGACTGGTTTTTTTGGAGGTGCTGGGGAGAAAATTCTTATTCCTCACCCAGGATTGCACAGAGATTTGCAGCCAGAGAGCAGGATTGAGTATCACTCCCTGCTTTAACGACCCATTCAGCCTTCCCACGGCTGCAAGCCTTTCACGGCTTTCCATTTTTATAGTGAGATGAGAGTCCTTTTTAACAAGGCTTTGCTAAAACCCTGTCTCGATCCATTTCCTGAATTCCATTTATCTCATGTACTATGTGAGGCAGGGATATAGAAGAAAGTATTTTGTCAGACTGAACCTGGTGAGTCCCATCTCATTCACCAGCAGCTTGGTCCTCAAATGATGGTGAGCTCTGCCCCTTGGCGCCATACGGAGAGAGGTCCTTCATTGTGTGCATCCAAGTGGGTAGCTTCTTGCTTGTGGCTCATCCTGCTTTTTTTGATCTGAGCTCTTCTTATAACTGCCCAGCAGCCCCAGCAGTGAGCTGAGAGAGCCGATGGGGGCAACCTTGTGCCATCGTGCTTGATGCCCGATGATGAGGCTATGGGGAGAGCTCTGCTCAGCCCCGTCAGATCGTGCTCACCAAGGGGAGCATCGGGTCTCTTTAACGAGCCTCCTCTGAGCTGCAGTGAATTGAAAGGCTCCAGAGGCTTACGACTTGGCCAGATGTTGGTAGCTTGAGAGCACTACAAGCACGTTTCTGACACCTAGTCAGGAGTCGCCCACCACTCAGGTTTCAGATGCATTGCAAACCGTGGAGATGCTAGAGTCCTTCAACAAAATGATGGCTGAAACTTTCTAAAATGGGTGAAGTAGCTTGTCTTTTCCTGCATGTCATGCTGGAGAGTCAGTGCACTGTTTTTGCAATGTTTTTCATGGATATTTTGCTAAGACTTTTCCAAAAGCATTCACCCTGGAGCAAGCCTTCTGCAGGGGATATTTCAACTCAGAAAGATTGGCAAAGTTATGAGAAACTAAAAGCAAGGACACATTTCAGGCAGCTTTCACCATAAATACCACTATTTATACTGTTTAGAAGAGGCATGGACTTACACAGTACACGTGATTTTTGAGGCACCACAACCAATTTTTCAACAGTAAATTTTTCCCCTGCTTTAAAATCAAAACTCAACACAGCCTTAACTCTGGAGCTAACATGTTACCTCCACGATGAAATTTTGTAATATGTTTAACACCAGTAATTCATATGACTCCTGCCATTATTTGTGGCCTGAAAGACATCAGGGGAAGGAGGGGGCGGAATTCCTACTGACTTGAAAGAGGTTTTTAGAACCAGCGTATTGCAGTCCCTTTTTTCTTAATGGTCCAATTTGGTTCAAAGAATCCTTCAAGGCATTCAAAAATGCTTTAAAAGCAGCAGGTTCTCAACTACATATGTCAAGTTGCAGCCAAGAGTGAAATTTTATCGCTCACTGAAAAATAAAATCGTATTATGGAAAAATCTGACACACCCTTAATTATTGCAGCCTGAACAAACCCATTACAATAAAGAAAACTGATAAAACTCGGGAGACACAAAAGACGGGTCTGCAATAGGAAGCCGGATCAATGCGGTGCATGCGTCACTGCGGAGCTCTGGGGATCTTGACTTTTTAATCAGAATGCCTGGCTTGTAGCCTTAGCGGCACCCCTTCTGCATGGAAAACCAGCCCAGCATGCACTTGAAGGAAAAATAGCATCGTTAAAAAAATCCAGTTATTCGATGGTAGTTGTAACAATCAAAGCCCCTGAGCCGCAGATACTTGCAATATATAATCTTCTTACACTCTTTAGTGTATTGAGTCTGTTCGGTTTCTCTGTGAGGGGAAGAAGTTATAACACATTCATTTCAGACATATAGAGCAAATGGAGCATAGGGGAAATAGGACTACAGTATTATTTAGGTACTTCAGTTCTGCAGTTTTTCTGAGTATTAGTTACCTAATTATCCCTGAGGATCTGGGTTTGGGTGATTTGCTCACAACCACACAAGAGAGCAGTGACAGAAAAGGCAAAACTTGCTTCAGCAGCGTGTTGTAAAGATGAAGTATTGTGTTTAAATTCTGTCTTACTGAGGGACATATTAATCACCTTATTTAATATACCCCTTTCCCTTTCTCTTAAAGGGGCAGCAGAACGGTACATGTAAAAGCTATTTCTTTATGCCATTCGGCAGCTTAGGCAGCTTAGCTGGTGCTCTCTACAAAAAGAAATCAAGAACCAGAAAAAACAAGCCACCTACCGCATGTATCAAAATAGCTTTAAACTACCTTTTGGTTTTCCACCTTTCATAGAACCACATACCTCCTGAGCTAAATCCCCCTGTTCTTCCAGCTGTCTTTATGTTTTATTTGTTTCTATCACTCTAAAGCTGACTGTGCTTATCCAGCAGCATAACCCTCTCCTAAATCCCAAACCGCCATAGTTAGTACTCTCGCTCCCTCTCGTGGCTCTGTATGACCTACACAGCGACTCTAAAGGATGCCTTGCAGAACAACTGCAAACACGTAACTTCACAAGAGACGGCGTTAATCGAATGTGCTGCAGATTTCCCCTTACGCACGAGCGGGCCTGATACACCGGGTTCACAGAAGGAGTAAAAGAAAAGAAACTTAAAAGAAAAGAAACTTGAAAGAAAAGGAACTGGCATCCTAACAGATTTAGGCACACAAATGGAGCGAGGCAGGTGGGTCGGAGCCTGTCGTCTGATCTGCAGCGCTTCCCCCCTTTGATGGAATTTATGGCACGGTGTGTTTTGAAATCAGACTGCTCACATCGCCCGTGCCAGATCCGCTCCCTGTCTGGGGAAACCTGGGCAAGCGGCAGGAAAGTCTGCGAGGTTCCCTCAACAAGGCTTCCAGCAGATTGTTTTGTCAGATGTTGGCCACCCTGCAGATAAAGCCCCAGGGTCTGTAGATCTCTGAGGGAGCCCGCCAAAAACCAGAGTTACCTCTCCTGGGTCGCTGGGGCTCTGCCCTCCCTTCCCAGCTCCCTGCCTCCCCCAGCCCAGCTCCCTGCATCTCCCTTCAGGCCCCCACAGTCCTACAAGGAGAGGATTTCACAGTACAGGAGCCTGCCTCAGGCAAAATTCAGTCCCCAAATTCACACTAAAATTCCTTTTTCCAGAGGTCAAAAAGGAGGACCTGAATGTCAAGAGGCAGTGCTCCTCTCTGCACGAGTGTCTGCCCAGATCACCAGGGACACCAATAGGTCATGCAGACAGCCCTTGATGGAAAATCATGCAATCCGAGATCCCTGCTTCTGTTGGGATGAGCAGACAGCCCCTATGAAAGAAAACATTTGTCAAAAGAAATAAGAGATATCTGTCTAAAAGAAATGCTGCTCCTTCCATGCCCTTTTATGCTGTGGAACAGATTATAAGGACAAGGAGGTCTTTTAAAAAGTCCTTTAAATATTTCCCATACAACTCCATTTCTTCAAATATTTGATACTTCTTATTGAAGCACTCGAAAACGAGTATATCTTGAGGCTGTAAAACTCTTCAGCCACTTGAAACAGGGTGAGACACTTTCTCGCCGCTGACGAACACACAGGACCTGCTCTCCTGATCCTCAGCGTGCACACAGCTCCTGCTAAAGACCAGGGACTTAGTGCCCAGGGCTCTCCACATCGGGATGTTAGATTCCAAATCCACCATGTGGATTCTGTTAATTCCACACTGAGATAGAATATCAGAGCTCAGAGTGATAATACGTAATGGACCTAACCCAAAATCCCCAGGCGAAGCAGCCGTGACCTCTGAAGGAGCTCAGATCTAGATCCAGACCCCTGTGACACACCCCAGCTCCACAGGCATCCCACATTAACGCAACCCAAATTCTGGGAGCCAACGGCAAACCCCCGACTTTTCGATGCCTCAGCTGTACTTCATTTACTGAAAGTGGGTTCGGGACTTTTCCTGTCACAACTGGCCGTACTGCTGGCACGGCTGGAGGCAAAGGACGCTATTTGTTTTTCTCTTGCAGTGTGCTAGTATGTACCTGCCTATTTTCTCCCCGATACTGTAAACCAAGGTAAATCAAGGCTTGATATTTACTAAAAAGCTGTTTCTCTGTAGGGTGGGAATTAGAACAAAGGGCTTGACTATAGAAATCTTTGAACTCCTCCTTCACACCAGTCATCTCTTTACCCCTTCTTTACCTACCTCCAATTTGGCTGCTATTTTCTGCTCCTTAACCTGGCAATGGGAAATGCTAAAATCACTCACCGCTACAATTTTTCCTGCGGAATATGAAGCAGCACCATCTACAATATATTCATTTCTCTCTCTGAGTACAGCTGCTGAGGAAGAGAACAAAACAAAAACAAACCCTCAAACAGAGAGGTGAAACAATGGTGAGAACAAGCCTCCTGCAAAGCTTTCAAGCCTGCTGTGGTTTTATTGATACAGACCCCTCTGGGAGCAGGATTTCTCATTGCTTCAGCATTTATAGTCCTGGGTGAAGGCAGGGAGAGGGATATGCATGAGAGAAGTTGAGCTTCAAAAGTTTCCTGGGCAGTTTCTTGGGCTACTATGTTTGGTTTAAGAGTTTTAATCAAGTCCAAAACACTTAAATCCCTGTTGTTGATGTTTTCTAAAAACTGATCAACACATCATTTTTTTGCTATCTGTCTGCCAAAGATGAAGTCAGAAGTCTGAAGCAGGTACCTGCATTTTACATGCAGAGCGTAGACTTTGATCAAGGAACTCATTACAGCAATTATGCACAGCATAACAGTCTCCATAAGTACCAAAGTGGAAAGACTGAGCAGAAGGTCCATATTAAATCCTCTTCCCTACCAGACGCATTCCTCAGCTCTGCCCAGGACTGCAACCTCACCTTGGCATTACCCTTCCAGGCACAAGTCTGGCCAGGGCTCACCCACCAACCTTGAGAGCGCAGGGACAGAAATGCTCTCCCTTTGTACAACAGACTGACAAAATACATGCCAGGGACACATAGCCAGGGGTCAAATCCTTACTCCACCTTCAGAGGTTCAATCCCTTGACTCTTTTCTCAGGCAAGAGTTGGGCTAAAATTTCTTCGGGAATAAGAGTGTTCTTACTCTTGTAGACCTGTGGGAAAAAGATTGGAAATCACCACACTTGTCTTTCCTATTTCCAGGAGCCATTTGAAAAAACAAATCCTGTCCTGTAACTGAGCTATGTATTCAGAGACAGATTTAATTCCCTGTGCCTTCCTGCAGCACAGGTGTGTGCACCGACACACACACGTGCACACACACACACATGCACAGTTCAGGATGGAGTGCATCCATCCAGCACCCTTGCATCCCTGCAATCTTGCATCAGTGTCATTCTGTCATAGATGATCAGGTTTTGAAACAGAAATGCCTCTACCCTTCCCAGTTTATTCATTTTTTTCCATTGTCGATTTTGCATGAAATATTGACTGTGCTTTTTGCGGCATGACCTTTCAGGAGGGAAATGCGTATTCCTCTGGGCCTGCCTTTTGTTTGAGTATCTCCCCTTTTTCCTGTCTTGTTCTGTAGTACGGCATGGGCTGAGCACAGCTCTCACTGGTTCCCCCCTGACTCAGCTCTCCCCTCTGCCTGGGGGGCTGCAAACTCAAAGCAGCTCCCAGGTTGTTTTGTTTGTGTTGGAAGACTTTCTTGTTTTCCTTTGCCCTCCCTGAGCAGCTTTCTGCAGCCTCCTGGAATTTTGTTTGGTCGGGTTTCTGAGCCGTGTGCAGTGTCCCAGGGCTCTGTGGTAGGGGTGGGCATCAGGGACTGTTCTGGCCAGTGAATTTGCGTGTACAAGCGGCTGCACACCATCCTGCTCCCCTCCTCCAGGACAGTACGGCAGCTGCTCTTCTGTTTTGCCCGGAAAAGGACTACCCAAAGAACTTCTTTGGAAAAGAAGATGAGGGTAGCAACCCCTGTCCCTTCTGAATATTGTGAAATCATCCTGAAAATCCACCCTATAGATCCAGTTTCTCTGGAGACTTATGTGAGCAACAGGTTTTGTCCCAACAGGTTCAGATTTATTGGAAAACCTTTGTGAAAAGCCAAGGAATTTCTTCCTAAGATCAAACACTGAGAAAGTGAATCTATTTTTGGTGATCGCTGGCTATGGTACACGTAGGTGCTTCCTTTGAATTGCAGCTGCAGATAAATAAGTTTTAATTTCCTATGCAGAGCCCCCAGTCAGATCATTTCCTAGCTGTCTGCTCAGTCAGACTCCCACACAGAAAAAGGAGAGGCTTTTTACGGTACCTTGAGAGCGGTTTGTTGCACAGATGATGCATCCTCCAAGGGAGGCAGCTGTAATTGTAAAGTACATGAACCCTAGAGCCGAACTCTGCCGTGTTAGGAGAGTCGTATGGGAACGCTGCCGGTAGCTGAGGAGCTGTGCTGCTACAGGGAAGCAGAGTCAGACCCAGTTAAAGCCCTCTGATCCCAAACTCTACAGTTAAACCCAATGACAGTTCAGAAGCTGGGAACTCTAAATAGAAGTTACCTGTAAGTGCCTTCCCTTCACTAAAATAGCCTATAATCCATTTACCAAACAAAGCTCGTGTAGAAAATGCAAAAGCAGAGCAAAACCCATGTTATTTGGGCAATGCACATACATAGTAGGCAAAAATAATACATGAACTACATTATTAAGGAATGTCTATATAGCTCTTATAAGAACAGACATACTTAGGTAATCAGCTTCAGTAAAATATTATTGTAGAGTGAGAAAGCTCAAATGAAAATACTAGCACAGAGATGTTTCCACCAACCTGACACAGAAGCATTACATCCCATTTTGGAGTGAAAACTAAAAACAGTCATAAGATGCTTGAGGATTTTTTTTCTGGAGGGTCAAGATGGGTATCAGGAGTGTCCGAAGCTTGTGTTGCCAGCACTTTGGACTGCAGGAGGGCAAGGGAGGTTTCTGGGAGCTGCAGTCGTGGACTGGAGCATTCACCCCAAAAGCTTACCTGCTGGGAACAAGGAGTATGTGCAGCTGGATACAGACCGAATTTCAGAGACAGCAGCAGCACTCTATCTTCTGCGTGTCAATGGACCAAAATCTGCTTGCATCAGCAGATGAGACTCATTAGCGTGGTACATCATTACTTACCCCTTCAAGCTCATGCAAGTCTGACCGATACCACTGGAGTCAGGGAAGACTTATTTGGAAATGGTCCTCTGCAAGAGTATTCATATCACCAGCAAAAGCCTCAGAGTCACCGGTCCAGGAGACTTGTGGAAGGTGGTCTAGATCCTCTGCAGAAGTTGCATCTTCCGTCCTCTCAAGAAAAGAAGTGCCTGCTGGATTACAGCATCTTTCACGGAAGAAATACGCAGACTGCACTGACCTTTCACCTGTACGGCCGGCCCCGGGGAGGGGGAGAGCAGCAGAAAAAGCAAATAGTCCCACTGGAGCTCATTCCGTACCTGCCGCATGCCTAAAATGGGGCTTTATGTGGCTGGCTTTTTTCATAAGCAATGAGTTTGCGGACATAAGAACTTTTTTTGTCATATTTCCCCTGCTTCGGACTACATGACATGCACCGTCTCTATGGTAACACAGAATGCATTTTTACACTAATGGCAGAGTATTCTAGCTTTTGTTTCACATTACAATGACTGCATATTTACATAAATCCTACATCTGTTTAGTTAAATTAAGCCAGAGGGTGATGATCTTTGTCTTTACAAAAGAGCTGATTTAATTTTATTGAACATAGCTTTCCGTTTAAAAGATCAAAGTCAGTGCAGCCCCCTGCAGCAACCATTCAGTCTTATGTGTTTCTTCAAATATTCAGACTAAGAAAGTAGGGGAACTGGGCCTGAAAAACCTAATGAATTTTAACAGCCAAATAGCAATTATTCATTTCTTAAAAAAAAAAAAAAAGAGAGAGATAAAAGAAGAAAAGAAAAAAAAATATAAAAATAAAATGCAACCTCTTTGGGGACATTGTTTATCCTGAGCTTGAAGAAAGACATTTTTCCTTACATCAAAGTCCCATGCAGTGTCCTGACTCTTCTGCCTCTGAAACTGTCAGGAATTGACAGTGGAGGCAGCATGCACATTTTTAGGCAAATTTCTAGAAGCTAGCAATGCTATGGGGAGATTACACAAAATGTGGAACCGTAAAGAAAACCTGATGGAGAACTGGCCTTTCTAGGTGTCATGTCAGTTCCAGGCACTCAACAGAGTGAACTCCTATTCGATAAAACATCAGTTTTTATGTAAAGTCACTTGTTACCTCTACAGAAAATAATGGTAAAAATCATGACTATGAAACTATCTGTAATGGACAGATATTTTGTGTCTTCTGAAAGAGCCTGCGTGTCATCTCCTAGCATCTGACTTCGGGGAATTAGTCTTTGTCTTGGGAACTTCTATTCTTGGGGGAGGAACAGCCGAATACCAGCCTTAGATTTCGCTGCTGAAGTTTGGTATTTGCTTACAAGTGGTTTCCTCACCTCCCAGGCTGACAGCAGCACTTTCTGCTCCCAACACTGGATGAGCACCATGGCTACACCCATGCTACGGCAGGATGGAGCCAAGCACGCACCAAAATCCACTCTTCCCTGCTCCCATCCTGTGATTATCCCCTGCAGGAAACCTGGCAACATAGACCAAAAGGGGCTGTAGCATGTTCCAGGTGAGACTTCAATCTGGACGCTGAGGAAACTGGACCCGAAGTCTGTTTTGGCTCCAAGGAAACCTTTCCAGGAGACACATGTTGCTTCCACATTACATCTATGTAATACATCCACATTAGCATTTCAGCTCGAATCAGGAACGCACTTTTGAAGCGTTCCTCCTGACCACCGCTCCTCACCACGCTTTGTTTCATGTCGTGGAGCAGTCCTGGCACCTGCGAACTGGGCTCCATCCAGACAAAGCTAGACCGAAAGATCTGGTGTAGAAGCACACTTACTGCACTGCTGAGAGACCAGCCCGTGCGACCAGATTAAAGCCGGTCTGAAAGAAATCTCTGAAATACGTGGAGGGCACACACTGGGTCCTCTGCACCAGCTCCTCTGCGCCGCAGATCCGCCCTGCTTGTTCCAGGCCACCTGCTAATATCGGCACAGCCCAAAGAGGCTGCCCTGCCGCTTTCTAACCCTCTCGCTGCTTAAATGGGGGAATAGTGCCATTTTAGGCACCATATGGTATCCCTGCAGGCCTCCAGCTGCCACTCCACAGATCAACAGCTCGACCAAATGTCTCGTGTCATATCTGGCAGCCCCACAAAGACATCCCAGGTACCTCAGGGAGACTAACTGGCTGTGGATGTCTATGTTTAGGCAGCTGAATACCATTTTATTTAAGTATCTATTCCCCTCTAGACCAAAAAAAAAATGGAAAAAAATGAGATTAAAAATGAGAAAAAAGGTGCTTGAAATACTATGGTGAGATCTATAAAATAAAATTTGAAAATATAAATAAAATAAAATAAAATAAAATAAAATAAAATAAAATAAAATAAAATAAAATAAAATAAAATAAAATAAAATAAAATAAAATAAAATAAAATAAAATGTCTTGTAAAATTCTCTCATATAAAACTCTGTTAGAATTTTCAAAAATAACGAAAAAGTACAAAATGTTTAATTTGGCCAAATGAAAGTATTGTTTTATACTTCAAGAAACACCCAAACTTTACAAACAACGTTTACTGTTCAGCACGGACTGGATTCGCTGACTTTAACAGAACTATTGAGACACTCGATACTAAGTTTCTGTGCGTTCTTTGCTGGTCAAATCCCCTAGATGCTATGAGGACTGTAGTATCAGGATCTTTGCAGGATCACATCCTAAAGCTACGTCTGTACTAGTAAATCAGTAAATTATCAAATGACTAAATTTACTGGGGTGGTAATAAAAGAAACATGCTTTGGCATGTGCTGTGCCCTGAGGATGACTGACAGAGAGCAGCCTTCATCTGTTCCAGCAGACGCCTGGCCTCCAGAGCGGGCTGGCTGCAGGTGAGCAGGGATGGTCCAGGGGCTGACCACCTCAGGACTGCGTGGCAGAGGCTGGTGGCCACAGACCAGCGCTGTGTCATGGGCTGACTTCCCAGTCTTACACAACGACCACACTCCAGAGCTGCAGAATAACAGTTCTGTCTTCCAAGACAGCCTAAATTTCTGAATCTGCGTGGAATTATTTGGAGCTTCAGGTCTTTTGAGCACTGAAACCAAAATCCTGACCTCTTGTGGCCATCAAACTGCCCAATAGAACAGTTTATAACACATGAAGCAGGTGTTGCTCTTGCTGGGTGTGCGATGGCTGGTGTTCGTGTATTCCTGCTGGTCCTCTCCCAGTCCTGCCTGCGTTTCAGCAGCCAGTGACAAACCTCTACATTTGTTATAAATGTAAATTACAGTATAGTGCAGTCTTTTTAGACACTGTGGAGAAAAATGTGGCAGGAACGCCACAGAAATGGGAAGTATGGGAGTGATTATGCACATTGCCATCCTGCATGTGGCACACAACCTCTTGCAGACCTTTAATTCTAACAAAGACATGAGAAAAGGACACCTTTTCTACCTTGGTCTACCTTGCCTTGCTGTTCTGTTAGTCTGCCTAAGTAGCTTTGGGTTAAAGAAAAACATGGACTATGAATATACACTCTGTGTAATTAAGTGTCTGATGCCACTTGCATATATATTACCAGCACTCTTTTAAATACAAACCTACACTTTTAAGAACTTGGCATCAAAAAACAGATGGCCTGGCTTCACGTGTAAGTTTGCATAAGGAGAAGAGGCATTTGGGGGCATTCCTCAGGCCACGCGATCTCTTACCTGGCAAAGCTAAGGCTACGAAACATTAAGGGTAGGCACAGTATTTGTTTCCTAATCATTTGTGTGCAGTGATGCCCTCTATATGTGAATTCCCTTCATCCAGGACTGAACACCTGAATGCTTCGTAATTTCTAAAGTAAGTGGAGCACCTACAACTACGCATTTCCAGTTTGCATGTATAGCAAATCCCAAGGCTACTGTTAGGCAAATCATACACCAAATACAACAGTGGATATTACTAGAACATATAAATGCATTATATTAATAGCATATATTCACAAACATTAAACAGTGCGTGAGTAAAATGTATTTTTAGAAGGTTTTCTTTATATCACTTTGCATATACAGTCTGGATATAGGAAGTGGAGTATTGAGTACATTTTTATTTATGGGACAGAATAATTGATAATTGCACTTACTTAACACAGGAAAGTAAGTAAAAATTGTGTTTTAAATCAAATTTACATTTTAGTTATGTTCTTTCTGGATCTGCAGTTCATTTCTGATCCCACAAAGGCTTATCCATATATTTAGTTTTACACTTAGGAGTAACAACAGTGAAACTAACATATAGAAAAATAAGCCTTTGCAGAGCATATGTTGACAGGCTTGGACTTTATTACTTAGAGGCCTAGATGCTACTGGCCCTCATTTATGACACATTTTTTTGCAGGATGCCCATCACAGCAGGAGCTGCTCATCCTCTATTCCAGTAAACACCACCGGGCCACTGGACTCTCTGTTCCTCAACGTTATGATCATTTTATTGGTTTACTGCTGGATGACATTTCAGCCTCTCCTTGGGCACCTAGTGCTCCTGCTGCAGTCCAGTGAATCCTGGTACGCAATGGATGTGGGAACAGGTTCTCCTGGTGATGAAGATGCAACACGATACCATCCTGAAATGTCACAGGGTCAGAGAGCGCTCTGAGGTACTTTGTACATGACGGTAACATGTTTGTGGCTTTACTAAGAATGCTGAATGACATGTGACTAGTATTTTGCCTTATACAGAGAAGTACAGCAGGCAACAATGAAACAGATAACCTGCACAGATTACTGTCGAGAGAAGAAAGAGAAGACTCTTCTGTGAGAAGAAGCACATCACAGTGCATTTTCAGGTACCAAAACCTGGTAATAAAAAAAAAAGGCAATAAAAAGTACCATTTAAGTGCACTAAAAAGTATCTTGTAAATGCTATTACACAGAAGTTGCTGTCACAAAGCACAGTGTTTCTCAATTAGTTGTAGCACTGTCTTGAGAACCTCTTCCTTGGAGCAGCTGGCATCGACCTCTTGGCACGCAGGATTTACCATCCTTCTGTATGACTCTTCAACTCTATTTAAAAACAAAAAGAGAGAAATGAAACTACGAATTGCAGGGATATGAAATGGCATTCGTTAGTCATCAGTCTCAGAATAAAATGTTCACGCTGCAGAATGAAACCTACTGCAAAGAGCAATAATCCATTAGTAACTATTACAATGCCAACCTCAAAGCTCATAGTTTCCTTGACACTGATTCCCAGAGCTCTATCCATATTCACCTGGCATGGCATTAAGGTATTTCTTTCTTTACAGCTTAGCCCTGGATACAATCTGGTGTAGCAGTACAGTGGACAGCCTGCCTCTAACACCTGAGTTAATTTATTCAGAGCCCCCTGGTGTCTCTGAACTATATGGCATGGTGTTGCGTAGGTGTGCTCACTGACTGATCTCAGCTTTGACTCACTGGAGAACTGGATTAAGAGTTGACACATCATTTAACTCTTTCCTCTGATCAACTTTGCTAACCGGATGAATACCGGGATGAAATACAGGATGAAAACCTCCTCGCTTAGACTATAAACCTTCTCATAATGCCGAACTCTCCTACAGTTAGTGCATGAGGATGTGAATGAGAATGTGAATATAATTTTCTGTTCCCACAAGAACTAATAATGCCAAACATTCAGGCCATAAGTTGTAAAGTGAATCAAGCAAGATTCTGAATGTTCTCACATCCAAGTTGACACAATTAATGATTAGAATTAACGTGCTTTCTAATGGGAATAAGAAGTAAAAGAATTAAAACATGAAAGATTCTGAAGTGGCAGCATGTTCCCTTCACTCATCCATCCTTCTGCAGGTCCCACTACATAAACCGTGTGTCCGCACAGAGCTTCTGTCAGAATTATGCCATGGATATTTTTAAGGTATATCATCACCAGAAATGTTAAAACCCTAGAGGTAGATTTCAGCTTTGTGATTTGTAGATATGGACACCAACATTCAGGTGTCTATACTGAGGTATCTACACGAGCACTAGGTATTTACGTTTCCACTGTAGACAATGATAATCTAATCAATAAGTTTGGTGGAGCCTAGACAGCAATTCAGCGCACCCTGAAGTAGGATACCTACAGTGCAATTCAGTTGCCAAAGCAAACGTATCTAGTACTGCTTGAGATGCCTTGGACCATCTCACTTAGCTTCCAGTTGCTGGTCCAGAAAGGGCTCACAGATTCTGCATCACATCTGCCAGCCTCATGCAGATGTCTCGGATCATATCAAATGGCTCCAGATACTTATGCTTAGATCACCGGGCTCCAAGCCGGTGGTGAGCTGAACCACTTCGGAGGCTCCATTGAGTGTATTAACTACATTGGTACCTGAGACACTTAGCACAACTAAAGACTAAAGAGGAGATCTAAATTTTGTTCTCTTAATCTGGAGCTCAACTCCAGACTTTTCTGGGGAAGCTATGTGTTTCAACTTCTTGCTTCCCAGTTCTGGAACTTTTAGATCTCTCTCCTTCATGACCTCAATAAGAAAGGTGCTACAATAAAAGCAGCAAGTAGCAAAATACAAGTATTTTAACTCAAAGCTCCTTTGCAGGAGAATGAAGTTCTTTACTTGCAGCTTTCAAACACTTTCAATCAGAAAAAACAGAATTTACCGTCCTTGTCAGCTATGAATCCTTAGTGCACTTTGTTACTGATCCCACAGGAGCCAAGATTGCCTCCATCCTCTTATTCCTCATTAAAGTGTACCTTTGGCGAAACAAGCAGTTAGCTTCCAGCTCAGCTTCCTCCTTTGTTTTCTCCAGCCCTCGACGCTGAAGTCTCCGGACTCGCTCCTCAGGGTCAACCGTTAGGAGAAGGACAAGATCGGGTTTAAGCAGATCCTCGGGCCACTGGTACACCTCATCATGAACTGGTGGAAGATCCTGGACTTCCCCATTTATTTCAGTGGCAATTGTGTAGGCAGCTGTGCTGTGCCAGTATCTGTCAGGAAAATACAGAACGGAGAGAGAAATTTTAAAGAGTAAATAATCAGTAATATAGGAGACGTGTCAATATAATGACAAGTCCAATAATGACTAGGCAGATGACACTGTGATTTTGAAGGGAATTGTGAAGAACAATTACGTGTCATCCATTTTTTCTTACCAGAGCGATAACATTCAATGCAATATTCAAAATTACTGTGAATTATTAATTAAAACATAAGGCAGAAGCTACACATTAGGCAAAGAGTGTTCCAGATACTCCTATCAAAAGAAAAATCTTCTCATATAACAAGAGGTCAAAAGAAGACTTACATTATACATCAAAATCCAATACTCAGAGTGCCTTTTTTGTGGTCCCCATCCTACTGCATGCAACAGACCTGGTAGAGATCATGCACTCTTCATACGTGAATGAAGACGGACTTTATTAATGGTTACGCATTTCACTTGCATTTAACGTTCCCACCACTATGAGGCACTGTATTTTACATATTTAAGCGTTTTTGAGGCTGGTTAAAAACGGCTCTCACGTATACGCAAACAACTTCTGTGTATGTGTGTTGTGGTGGGAGGTTACAGTACAACTACTGAAACAAGCCAGGGGTTTCAAAGTGCATCTAGACTTTATTTATTAAGTGTAACACTGAAAGCTGCCTACACAGTGAAAACAAGAAATGACATAAACAAAACCCAAAAGGTGGGAAGCATATTTCTGGCTTTACCTCCTCAAAGAGTAAGTCTACCTAAAACTCGGTTATTCTAATCCACCCCGTATCTCAGACCCTTCTTAGAGATAGCCATGATTAGCAGCCCTCATTCTCCTCAGGTTTGTCACAGAGCCCTGCTTTGGCTCAGGCTGCACAGTCCATGCCTCCGCTATTCCTAACGGAAGATAGAACACTTTTCATGTGTGCCAAAGCCAGTTTGGAAGTCCCTCACCTTACTGTTATCATAAATATCATAAATAATACTCTTCAGAAGATTTAATATTTGTCTGACTACCTGCAAAGTAGCACTTCCAAAAAAAAAAAAAAAAAAAAAAAAGGAACCCAGAAACCCAGAGACTACCATTGCCAACTTCTGCTTGTAACACTGAACAACTCTATGATGGCACTGATATAAGAGGACTTCTTAAAAATACAAACCTGTCTATGATCACAGGTGCCTGAGTGGATGCTTTCGCTATTTCTGAAGCAAGAATGTAGTTGCCCGCAGCATAAAATGCTCTTTTAATGGGTGCCGGCTCATCATCAAATATTGTCCTCCACTGGCTGATGCAAACGGGTGGAGACCTTAGCAGAACGCCATTCAGGGTGTCCTTAACAGACTGGGTTATAGTGGTTTTGCCTGCATTTCATTTACAGAAGGAAATACTTGTTATATTGCATATCAGATACAAATGACTTTTGAAAACTGAAAAATGCTCCTATCTGTTCACTTGGAGCACGTGTTCTGACACCTGACTACGTAACCTGAGTATCTTGTGATAAGGTTTTCTATGGAAAATCATTATGAGTCTGGTTCCAGGTATTATTACTCCACTTCCTACTCTCAGGGCCTTTCTCCCCTCGCTCTTCCCAGCTTTCTGTCTTCACTCCTTTAAAAGCATTAAGTGCATTAAATGGCAATTTCTCTATATATCCATTTACACTACTTTTCTAGGTCACGATTCTTGTGGATGTTGCAATGCTGTCACCCAATACTTTCTTTTTAGAGGGCATCTTCACTTCTCTAGCTGAAAATACAGAAAACAAAGTTATTCAGAGGCAACTAATATTTCTTTCTGAGACAAACTGCTGCCAGGCTACCACTACTTTAGTTCACTCATTTGAAAACTCTCTGGTAAAAGTATGTTTCATCATCTGCACCAGAAATGCAATTCCCAGTACTCCACTCTTTGTATTCTTTCACTTACATAGATAAGGAATTCATGCACTGAATGAAAATTAGCATAGACGGTTCGATCTTTTACATGTAAGAGAAGACAGACTGGTATTTATAATTACTAACTCTTTCAAATGTGTCGCAAGTTTCCAGGATTTGTTTTAATTTTTAAGCTGAAAGCCATAGCGGTTGCTCTTTCCAACAACCTCTCATCTGCAGTTCTTCACCCCCACATTGCTCTTACCCGTGGCATCCAGCCCCTCGAAAACTACGACGGGAAAACCTCCCTTCGTCTGGTGCTCAGGACATTTCTCCAGCAGGTCGAGTACTGCTCCAGCCTCCGGGATCCGCGCCGCGCACTGCAAGGGGAAACCGGGACCCTTCACGCCCGCCCCCCGCGCAGGCTGCCTT
>VFFE01007706.1:5708573-5722893 GCA_008921705.1 Burhinus oedicnemus
CCGCACCCCCGCAGCCCCGCAGCCCCGGCGGGGGCTCACCTACCTCCCGCAGGCGGTGGCGGACGGCGGTGGCGGCGGGCGGCAGGACGCGGCGGAGGGGCGAGGGTCCCGGCGGGCCCGGGGGGCAGCGCCGCAGCATCGCCACCGGGAGCCGGGGTCGGTGGCAGCGCGGAGAGGGGCGGGCGGCGGCGGAGGAGGAGGAGGCAGCGAGAAACGAAACCATCCCCGCCGGCCGGGAAAGCGCCTGTCTCTGGGGGAAAGCCCGGCAGGCAAGGACTGCTCCCCGGGGGGCGGGTTTTCTGCCTTCCCGCCCCCCCCCGCGTCCCTCCGCTTTAATGGCACTGGAGTGAACGGGCTTGGTCCCCGCGGGAAGTGGCTCTGTGCGCAGATGGGCTGCAGGTGAAAGTGAAAAATACGGTCTTGGCCTCGGGATCCGGCCTGTCTGCCTCCCCCCCCCCAAGCAAAAAAGCGTCACATGCCCACGGACTCCCGTGGCTGAATCCTGGTGGTCTCCAAAAAAACAACAAAAAAAAAGGAAGCACAAAGGCACACGGCTGCTTCGGGCTGCGTCAACAGAAGCGTGGCCAGCAGGGCGAGGGAGGGGATTCTGCCCCTCTACCCTGCTCTTGTGAGACCCCACCTGGAGTACTGTGTCCAGCTCTGGAGCCCCCAGCATAAGAAGGACATGGACATCTTGGAGTGGGTCCAGAGGAGGGCCACGAAGATGATCAGAGGGCTGGAGCACCTCTGCTATGAGGACAGGCTGAGAGAGTTGGGGTTGTTCAGCCTGGAGAAGAGAAGGCTCCGGGGAGACCTTATAGCAGCCTGCCAGTGCTTCAAGGGGGCCTACAGGAAAGATGAGGAGGGACCCTTTATCAGGGAGTGTAGTGATAGGATGAGGGGTAATGGTTTCAAACTAAAAGAGGGTGGATTTAGACTAGATATTAGGAAGAAATTCTTTACTGTGAGGGTGGTGAGGCACTGGAACAGGTTGCCCAGGGAAGCTGTGGAGGCCCCATCCCTGGAGGTGTTCAAGGCCAGGTTGGACGAGGCTTTGAACAACCTGCTTTAGCAGAAGGTGTCCCTGCTCATTGCAAGAGGTTTGGAAGGAGATGATCTTTAAGGTCCCTTCCAACTCTAACCATTCTATGATACAAAGTTTCGATTATTCTTTCCTTGGTGCCTTGCCTTACCTTTATCTACACTGAAGCTTATCTGCCACTTTTCTGTTTATTCATTTTTTTGAAGTCCAATTGACTTGCAGCCAAGTTTCTCTTCAAAAGCCCTTGAAAAGCTGGCCGTGTTCCTCACTGACCTGTCTGGCTCCTTACTCTTCTGTTTTTCTGTTTTCCTGATGCCACCATTGCCTTTCCCCACCCTCCTGACTGAAGGGAAAGAGCTTACTTTCGTTTCTCTTTTTCCCCTCCCACCGCCTTGATATACCCTTGTTTACAAGCATTCCTTGTAAGCCAAGCTGGTGGTGCTTTCTTACTCATTTATAATATGCTTATGAGATCATTTATAATAGGCATGTGATTTCTGTCCTGGCTAATTACTTTAAAGTATCTTCTTGCAAGATTCTAGGTCTTTCCCATCAGACGATACACAAACAGTTCGGTTAAAACATAGGAAAAGAGGGTTGCCTTTTATGTCCAAGACAGGTCTTTGTATTTAAAATCAGTGTAGAGAGTATGAATCTGTTTTGAAATTAGCTTATGGTGAGTATTTTTCAGTTTCTTCACACGGACCTTTATCATTTTATCTTCTGTATAATATGAAATTATGTTGAAAAGCAAATGCGCGAATTATGTGAAAAACATATTCTGGAGCCGCCTCTTCACATCTTTGAGGGCCCACTGTGCTTGCATGTAGCTATAGGGAAGAGACACAGACACAACAAGAAGGGTATGACCATTCGAAAACATTTTGATCAATTCGAAGTGGAAAAAGAGGAAAGAAACCTGAAAATAAATCAGCCTGTAACTTTAAAAGTGTATCTAAGTGCACAGCTGTAGATAAACAGCTGTCTGAGACACAAGGCAGGAATTACTGAAGTTGAAGGCCCATAAAATGCATAGGTACGTAAAAAATGCACACAGAATACAGCTGTTTTCATACAGAATAAACGTGAAAGGGCACCAGTAAAGGGCCCTCCATTAAAGATGAAGGTCTGGGGATAAGATCGTAAGAACACAGAAGTTAGCATCGTGTCAGGCTAGAGACCCTCCTCTTCTGCCCGTGACAGCGGCCAGTGAGAGATAATTGGAGAAGAGTATGGAAGGACACAGAAAGATCCTTCTCCCAACATCTTGTCCCAGGTTCTAGGATTCATCTCTTCAAACACTTCCTGAGCTGGAGATCCCATACACACCATTAAGGGCCCACGGTGGACTTCTTGCAAATGTGCCTAATCTGCATCTATATTTATATTCTGTGTTTCACAACTTGATTGCCTGTGGGTTTTAACTTTCTATTTGGTAATTGCAGTGGCACCCCTTGGATTTGTGCATCCCGAGGAGGGACGGGTACAAGTACAGGGTCCTTCACAGAATCCCATTTATGGTGCTGCAGATGCAATGGGGGAGAGATCATTTCCAGCTGGGAGTGGAGCAAGAAGTAATACATGTATCAAATGCTAAAAACTACATCTGCCATTGCATGACTTGCCTGGTTGTTCTTGGACCATTTCTGGTCCTCACAGGTGACGTGATAATGGCTCCTCCGTTAAGCTTATTTATTTTACTAGTTCATGTCAGTAATTTGCTTTCCCTAGCAAGATACTGTTTGACTGGAACTGCCAACTAGCCACACTGGAGAAACCAATCTCTTTATTTAAACAAATAAAATATATTATTTAGATAAATAATACAATTGTTTTAAAGTTTTGCTTTCCTAGCAACTAGACAGCACATCAGCATTATCCATGTTTATCCATTTGGATTCTTCCATACTAGTTAATGTACCTGTGTACGATCCAGTGCACCATTAATACCATTATTCAATCATTTTTGAAAAAGTATATTTATCTTTAAAAGGTTTTTTGGTGCAGATTTGCAGAACTGAAACATTTTAGTACTGGGACTCCATCGTGCCGCTGTAAGATGACTTCTATAGGAAAGAAAGGGAAGGAATCAGATCTCCTACTGCTTTCAAAGAGCATCTTGTTTTCCTGAGCCGCTGCTAGAAGGCTCCAAGACAGAAAATTTATTTACATTTCTTGCTTGCAACATTTCTTGTAGATTCAAAGCTAGCATATAAAAATGAATGTTTGTGTTTTCTTGTAGGCCTCACCATAGAGCATATGAGCTAGAACAGTTTGGGAAGTAAAATATGAATGTCTGTCCTGTTGCTGCTAGGACTTGTACATCCATATGGGCACATCCCAGTCTGGGATTACTTTGTGGGGCTTTACAGGAATGCAGGGAGTGTCATCTGAAAACATACTTAGTTGAGGCAAAAAATAGAGCTTTTATAATTGCAATTTTCTGAGAAAGCATAGATACAACTACAGAGAACAGAAAGTCTTGAGTAAGCTTGAAGTGTTAGGTTCTCTGGATGTTTTTTTCCTCAAAACAGAGACCTTCCCTTTCACAGAAAAACAGTTAAAAAATGCTCATGTTTTAGTTTACTGAGTCGTTGAGCAACACTCTTCTGACATGCTCTTGGAGTGTTTGTGTATCAGATGTAAGTCTTGTGTTGAGAGAAATTGGTAATAATCAAGGATTTTTTACTGATTTTGGAGATGAAGTATTTTGAACCTAGTTTTCCTGTCCAGCTGAGGCACTGGGCAATGAGCTCAGGGCTGAGGCTGCAATGGGTCAAGGTCACTGTGCCAGCCTCAGTGGATCTTCTGCAATGCCCAGACTTTCAGAAGGTCAGGGAAGTTTCTGAGCCAAGGTGAGCTAAATGATAATTTGTCACCTGCAGTAAGATCTCTATGCAAAACTATATGCAGAGATTGTGAGCTTGGTGGCATACACACATGTATATATATGTATACACACGTATCTAACACAGAATATTTCTTGAGACGCACTATTTGAAGTGTTGCGATTGTCCCTAAGATCTTGTGCTTACCACAAGTATTCTTAGTAAAAGTTTTCCATCTCAAAGGAGGAAGAAAGGCTGTACTCCCTATATCTGCATTGGCTCAACTCGACATAAACAGAAGTAGGAATGAGATGAGAAAGGAATTCAAACTGGGGCCAGAGAAGATACAAAATGGGATAGAGTTCCTAACATGAAGCAGAAGGGATGTATGGAGCGAGCAAGGTCTAGACACACTGGAGCACTGCAGATAGCAGCTGGTGCTATGATGGAGGTGCTCCGCTCCAGCAATAGCTGTTGTGCCACTGAGGAATTCAGGAATATGGGAATTGGCAGCTTGGTTCCAGTCTCTCCTGGTGTTACCATGAGGGGGCAGCCATCTGCCCCACCACTGCGTCACCTCAGGCAACGACCAACTTTTCCTGCTGTTAAGGATAGTCCTATATTCAGCTTGGTGAAGTAGCTTTAGGCAGTATTGGAGACCAAGAACCTCAGAACCTTCAAGTATTTTCATGAATCTGAAGTCATCAGGCTCCCTAACCTGCAGTGCTCTGCAATGCAAACCTGTTTAGCCTTACAGGAGCTCACGGCTGTTTCGGAGAAGGGTGCGGCACAGGCACACAAGCTCAGCTTTCCCCCTGCTTCACAAGTCACACCCTTCTGACCAGAAGAACTGAAGCCGCTGAGCCCACACACATCAAAAGGGGTCCTCAGGTGCTAGATGTCCTCAAACCTTGGGCTGCTCAAGCCAGCTACCAATGCTGGGCAGCCGTCGGGTTTCATGATGGCCCTCCCGGGCCGAGAAGCAGCTCTGGGGAGGGGGGGAGAAGCAAAGCAGCGAGCGAGGGCCCGCCCCTCGGTGCCAAGTTTCCCTTCTGCGAGAAAGGAAAACGAAACCGAGCGCTTCCCGGCGCCCCGGCGCCCCGGGGCGGGACGGCACGGGGTGGAAGGGGACGGGTCCGCCGCGCTTTTAAGCGCGGAGCGCCGGGCAGCAGCTTGGGAGGCGAGCCGAGCCGGGTCGGACTGAGCCGAGCTGAGCTGAGTCCAGTCGAACCGAGCCCAGCCGGATCGAGTCGAGCCGAACCGTGCTTAAGCCGCGTCTAACTGAAGCGCAGCGCATCCCGCCGGGTCTAACTGAAGCGCAGCGCATCCCGCCGGGTCTAACTGAACCGCAGCGCATCCCGCCGGGTCCAAGTGAACCGCAGCGCATCCCGCCGAGCCGAGCCGAGCCGAGCCGAGCCGAGCCGAGCCGAGCCGAGCCGAGCCGAGCCGAGCCATGGCCCTGGGCGCGCTGGTCCGCTTGCCGCTGGCGGTGGCGCGGGCGGCGCTGGCCGCGCTGCGCGGGCGGCTGGGCGCTCTGTGCTGGAGCCTGTCGCCCCTGTCCCTGTCCCTGCCCGGCTGGCGGCAGCTTTCGGCCCACAGCCCCACCACCCCGGCGGGGCCCCGGCAGGAGCAGGAGTGGGACGACCCGTCCCCGACGCCCACCAGCGTGAATTACCACTTCACCCGGCAGTGCAACTATAAGTGCGGTTTCTGCTTCCACACGGCCAAGACCTCCTTCGTGCTGCCCCTGGAGGAGGCCAAGCGGGGGCTGGCGATGCTCAAGGAGGCGGGTGAGTCCGGGCGGGGGGGGGAGCCGGGGCCGGGGGATGCGCGGCGGCCGCGTCCCAGCAGGAGCAAGTGGCGTCGGAGAAGTTTCGCCTGCAATTAGCGGGCCGGGGTCCCGCTTCACGCCGCTGCCGTCGGGCACTGACGGCGTGCGGAAGGAGCGGGGCAACAGGCAGGCAGAGGTTGGCAGCATCTTTCTTTGGTCCTTTTCTAGGAATGGAGAAAATAAATTTCTCGGGAGGAGAACCGTTTATTCAGGACAGAGGCGAGTTTGTAGGGCAGCTGGTCCAGTTTTGCAAGCAGGAGCTGAAGCTGCCGAGCGTCAGCATTGTCAGCAACGGCAGCCTCATCAGAGAACGGTGGTTCAAGAAGTACGGTAAGCACGGAGCGCTGCGCCCCGGGGCGCCGGCGGGCTTTGGGCGCTTCCTCGGGGCAGCCTCACCGAAAGACGGTTTTCAGTGAAAGTGGGAGGCGGTTTGGCAGTGGCTCGTTCACAGGAAACACAAACCAAACGTATAATACCAGTGAAATATTGTTAGTTACATAGTTACTGCCAAATAGGCAGTCGTACTATTGCCTCTTTGGTATAATAGTGTAATAAAATAATAGCTCAGGCTGTCTCCATAATGCTGGACACACACACACACAACACGTATGTTTTGATGATGGCCCTGCTGTGGCTTTTGTGGTTCATGTGATGACTTCCCAGAACTGTATTTACATGGCACTTTGTGACACATGACAAGGAAGTGAAAGTGGGGAGTGCCCTGACAGCTTTTAACTGAAGGACTGCATATTAATAAATTTTTAAAACTTGTTTTCAGGTGAATATTTAGACATTCTGGCGATTTCATGTGATAGTTTTGACGAGAATGTCAACGTTTTAATTGGCCGTGGTCAAGGAAAGAAGAACCATGTGGAAAATCTGCATAAACTGAGACAGTGGTGCCGAGAATATGCTGTTGCTTTCAAAATAAATTCAGTGATCAACAGATTTAATGTTGAGGAAGATATGAATGACCACATCAAGGCACTCAACCCTGTGCGCTGGAAGGTAAGAAAGTGGTGTATACCATAGTTTTTCTGTTCAGAGAAAAGGAATGATGAAGTTCCGGAGTTGTCTGAACCTCTAATGACCTCAGTCAGATCTCCAGCTCCAGCTTGGGCTAGCGTCAGTGGACTTCTTGTCAGCGCTGCGGGATAGATGTTTCAGCATACACAGATCTATTTTCTTTACGATATTAAAAGTAAGATAGAAGGTCTTTAACATTTGAAAATGTGTCATGCTGTTGAGAAAATGAGGAAAAGTTAGTGTACAATGATACATTGAAGTTAATATGTCAGCAATATGTAAGTGTAGATTAGACATTAATGTCCTGTTATAGAGAATTAGTGGTTAGTGTGCATATATTGTATTTTCTACTAGAAGTGTATTAAAGACATTATGTTATCAGTTTGAAAATGGTTAGAGATAATGTGACTTATAAATATGGGAGAACTTGTGGAATAATTTCTCATCATTTGCTTCACGGAAATTAGTGTACATGCATGATTTCCCAGAAAAAAAAAAAAATCACTGTGAAATCTTGGTCCTACTAAAGGAGTATAAGGAAAATATGACATACATTTTAATATTTTATGAAGGTTCCTGGTCTACTTTCTTACTGGGGTTACAGAGCACATTGATGGCAAAGGCACCTTTTTTGGCCCCCTGAAGTCTGAATGTAGTTGAGGACTTGGCCATTAGAAGCGGGCTGTTAAATAGGCAAACTATTGCATTTTGTTTCCAGGGAGTCTTCTCTATCTTTTCTGTGACCACCTGAAGCTAGTTAAACTTAGAGTCACCAATCAGGTTAAAATCTTCAAAAATACGGATTGCCTTGATAGTCTGCATTGTACACAGTATTTACTGGCATTTATAATACAGCCATACTATTTGAGGTTCAATCAAAAGTTAATGTGAGCTTTTATTATCTGTGCCCTTATTAAGACTAGAGCAGTTGGGGTTTCTGTGGGAACCTGGTCAGGAACCATGACTGTATAATTACATTTAGAACTATGTAACATTAATTTGCTAAAAATAAATCTGTATAGTGCCCTTCGTATAGTACTCACCTATGACAATTTGTGTCTGTGTGGTTCCACTGACAGAAAAATTAAAGACATCACTACTGAGGCAACTTGAAGGTTTTTTGTCATGGTGACAGTGTTTATACTCAAGGCAAGTGAAAACATCAGATCTTAACCAGGTGCCTTTTGTCTTCAGGTATTCCAGTGCCTGCTCATTGAAGGGGAGAACACTGGTGAGGATGCCCTGAGAGAAGCAGAGAAATTTGTTATCAGCGATGAAGACTTTGAACGATTCCTGGATCGTCACAAAGATATCTCCTGTTTGGTACCGGAATCTAATCAGAAGGTAAAATTGAAACTGTCCTTTTGTAACTTTATTTTGAAATAAAGTTGGAAAGATGAAAAAGAACTAGAAGCTTTCATGGCAATTAACACTTTCCCTATTAATATTGGCTTAGAAGAGGTACAGTACAGCAACTCGTTTTGTTATGGTGGAAGCCAAGGTTTTTAATTTTCTTTCAGGCTTTTTATTGAGCACAAAGTTATTAACGGAAGAGTAAAAACTCATTGATCCCAATCCCGTGGAAACCAGGGGGAGTCCTCTCACAGTGTCACGTGGGCCTCTGCTCAGCGAGGTGGATCTATAAAGTATCAGCACAGAAACTGGAGAAACTGAGTTTTCCACAGCTGAGTGGCAAACTCTAACCAATAATTAAGCCCTTTGGAATTAAATAGCTCTTCCCCACCAGGGCACAATAGCCTGATAAGGTTAATATTAATGTAAACACCCTTTACACTCCCTAACAGAGATTCACCAGGATGTTACGCTTGGGCCGTGTCATTGACCTATACGAAGTAAGGTATCATCTCAGTCAGCATTATATTGGGTACTGAGGAACAGGAACTAGTATTTTTGCCTGACACATCTTACTCGGCACTCCCTCCCACAATAAAGTCGCCTTTTCAACATTGTCTATCTGAACTCCTTTGGACTGCACATTCAGGCTCTTTGTTCACAAGGACATTCCTTGTGCTACTGCAGAGCCCAGCAGTTAACTTGATGAGCTGCCATCCAGCTTAGTGAGCTGCAGGGAAGTACCTAGGGGTGGAGACCAGGATCTTTTGTAAGATGCCTACAGACCCTATACATGGCATGAGGAGAGTTAGAAGATTCACTGGTAAGAAAGTTTATGAACTGAGTGAGGAGATACTAAGTTGTACCAAGTTCAGGAATGCCTTAAGTCTCCCATCTTGCCTTCCCTTTCCTCTCCGCAGATTAACAGTCTCCATTTACAGTTTACTTTTTAACGTACAGAGAGCTCAAGTGAGCAGACTGGGTTGCCTCTTCTATGAAGACCTAGAAGCGCAGTCTAATGTTTAAGGCATCCAGCGGGAGACAGCACTCGTCAGAGAAGGTCTTTAGATTAGAACCCAGAACTGTTTCTACCTTTTTTTCCATGTTAGAAGTCCTACAAAAAAAGAGTAGACTTCCCTTGGTAGGTTTGGTTCTAGAAGACTGTTTCTGATTTCTGTTAAACCTCTGTGAAAGATGGATACCAAATTGGTCAAACGGATTTCCCGTTCTACACAGCAGCAAGTACCAGCTACCCAGAGAATTTTAGGGAGGATCACGTAGGAGATGCCCAGTTAGCTGAGCAAACGTGTCATATTTCAGCTGTTGTCCTACTTCTTAGTGCAGACCTGAGAGCCTTTTGAGCTGGGAGATTGCCTTTGAGCTGAGAGAACACCTTTGTCTGCTGGGGTGATAATTAAACATGCCAGCTTAAATGGTCATGTAATTTGTTTGAAAAATGACATAATCATTCCAGTATGCAAAACAGTGTAAGTTCTGCTGGTGTAGAAGTTAATAGAAAACTTGGATAGTATTTAAAACACCTTTATCCAGTTGGGCACCCATATTTCAGTTAGACATTTGAGAGATCATATTCCAAGAATTACTGGTTTATTCATGCATTAAGTCATGCTAGTAATCCTGTCATTTATTTCTATAAATTTGATCCAAGCTCACTGAAATAGTGGTAAGACACTACCTTTTTCCAAAGATTTGGATCAGGCTTTGAATGAATAGTTGTTTGTTTTGTCCCTGATTTTTCATGAGAATGGAATTTTGGTTTGGATATTAATTTAGTTTTTTCTTTTGGTCTATTGCAGATGAGGGATTCATACCTCATTCTGGATGAATACGTAAGTCT
Organism: Burhinus oedicnemus; assembly: GCA_008921705.1. Taxonomy (NCBI): domain Eukaryota; kingdom Metazoa; phylum Chordata; class Aves; order Charadriiformes; family Burhinidae; genus Burhinus; species Burhinus oedicnemus. The sequence continues at coordinate 5,718,512 of VFFE01007706.1, forward strand.
TTGTTTCATACCTGGTATTTGTATGCTAATATATGTATGTATACAACAGTGATAACCAATTCTATTTACTGTGTATTCTATAAAATAATTTTACCATGTAGTACAAGGAATAGATGTAATTTTTCCCATGAAACATATTGAGAATTTGAATTTAAGTATGACCTAAGGAGTAGTTGCCATCAGGTTGCATGCGTGATCGTTGCATCACGAATCTTAAAAGTGTAGATGTGTATCTTTGCAGGATGTCTTTGCTGTTTTTCTTTAATTTAAAAATACAGAACTTGTCCTGAAAGTTAAGTTTCAAAGAGCCTACTTAGTTATACATATAACTGAAGAGCAAACATTTAATCTTCAGGAATTATGGTCTGGCATTCTTCCTGCTAAGATGTGTCAGTGTGTCTAACCATGAACTTCTGAGTTTTCTAAGGACTACAGTGAAACTGTTCATGCACTTACATAGATTGCCGTACAACTCGTTTAATTCTGTAGAAAAATAAAGCTTTTACAAATTGACTTTCTAACTTCTTATCTATTGATGTTCCAGATGCGTTTTCTAAACTGTAGAAATGGACGGAAGGAGCCTTCCAAGTCTATCCTAGATGTTGGCGTAGAAGCAGCTATAAAATTCAGTGGATTTGATGAGAACATGTTCCTAAAAAGAGGAGGAAAGTATGTGTGGAGTAAAGCAGACATGAAGCTGGACTGGTAACTCAATATACTGAGTGAGGGCAGGTGCATTATGTAAAGAAAATGGTGTGTATATATATGTCTGTGTATATATGTATCTATGTATCTAATGCTTTTAATTACACTTGGTATATTATACAGACTGATGTATGGTAAAACTCTGTATGTGAACATGTTAAATGTTTTTAGAATGTAGATCATGTTCTTACCTATTGTTTGGTTGAACATTACCAAGCACCTTCAGAGCTTTCATATAAATAGGTCTCTGAAATCGACTTTCTAGTCAATTGTATGTAGGGCTTAAGGGCAATATAATATAATATAATATAATATAATATAATATAATATAATATAATGTCACACAGGAAACGGTTTTAAGATAATACATAAGTGCGCATGGCAGAACGCAAACCCAAGCCCACCCAAGCCTCTCATCCGCTATAAACCGCTGTAATGATGGGAAAGCAGAAACTCCCACCGGGACCAGGCTCTGCCCGGGTCTCCCGGCGAGGTGGGTTGCAGTTCCCCACTGGGTCACACGGGGGCCAGCAGGCAGGACTCTGCAAGCAGCCCCTGCCTTTTCCAGGGGTAACTGAGGGTCAGAGCCTAAGAAGCATTGTCTGTAATAATGTATTTGACAGGAAATCAAGATGAAAAAATTGGCAATTTTCGTTCTTTAAGGCTTAACTGTAAAAGCATCTGTTGTTCTGCTCCCTCTCCTCCATATACACACACATGATATTTGCAAAAATATTGGGGGATGTAATTTTCTGTGAAAATATATTTTTAGTCATGAAAAAATACTATATTTGTCCTAAAAGTGCATTTTACACAATGACAAGCAACTTCTTATTTCGCATTGGCAATGACCTCAGTTCTAACAAATGTTTACAGTGAAAACAAGTTTGCATTTTATTCGTAACTTCTTCCAATTTACATTTATCTGTAAATATTGATTTTAATATTCTAAACATTTTTTTCTCTCCCCATACATACAGTTCTGATGAAGATTCCTTCTGAAATCAATTAACACTATGTGGCACACTTAATATGTATCTTCTATTACATACTGGCTGTGTTATTAGCATGCTTTTTATTTTCATAAGGTTTTTTCTATCTTCGTAAGTTCATATATCATGTAGCCTTGTTTTAAACGTTGCTTGGCTCAGTAATCATTCTCACTTGCTGGTTACAAACATGCAGGAATTCAGTGAAACTAATCGGGTTTTGTGATAGCTGTCTGACTTTAAGAGCTGGCAGCATCAACATAAAATAGAGCAAAGTCAAAAACCCCTGCAAAACCAGTAATCTAATATGCAGCCCTTGTTCTTGGTTTTCTGGCATTTTTTAAGGCTTTATAATTACAGTTTTCCAAATTTAACTAGTCGCATCCGCCCCAGAGTTCTGTGTGGAGGGCATGGGGATCGGCATTGCGCAAAGCTGGCACTGCTCATTCTCGCTGTCCGTTGAACTCAACGCCCGGACTGTCTCACACGTTTGAGTATTTGCAGCCGCTGGCAGACAGCATGCATGACATGTACCACGTAGAGAAAGTTACGCCTTCTTTCCTTTGTGTGATAATGCTAGTGGATTTTTTTAAAGAGTTTTTCAAGAGAAATTTTTTGCATTCACCTAATGCATCCTCCAAGTTGAAGGAGGAAAGCGCCTAAGTAGGAGCTGCTACTTCTGAATAAAGGAAGGTGCATCTCTGAATACACTGTGAAAATGTTTCCATTTATAATTCCTTCAGTTGCTATTTTTACTATCCTAACTGTAAATACTCGGTGGTGCTCTTTTGTCTCTTTGTATTTTGCATTTTGCAATCACAACGCTTCCTAGACACTTACATTTCAGTATTCTTTTTTTTTTTCTTGTATTAATACTAAGTGACATTTAAAATGTGGCCCACACACATCAACCCCACAGTCTTTTGGCAGCTGTTTCGCTGACCTCAGTTGGAGTTCTGCCCGAGTAGCAGCTACGGGCAGCGCGAATTTCTGTGACTGTGGGGTTTGACTTCCTCCGCCTTCCCATTGCTCAGCTGTTAAATCTAGCCTCTTCCCCAGCATCTACGCTGCGTGACAGAAAAGCAGCATTTTCCTTTGCTGCTGGCCCAGTCCCAGCATGGGGAAAGATTTAGTGCGTCAGTGTACCACTAAATCTACCAACTTGCTGCTTCTGCGGAAAATGCCAGCTGTATCACAGCACGCAGATGTGAGGCGCACAAACTCCCATTCAGGCCCAGAAATCCTGCTATTCTTTGCTTTGCATTTTACTCTGTAAATGGCTATTCTTTTGCTGCAAGGGATCCTCTGTGCCTACGGAGGAAGCTGCAGGATAAACAAACTGGAGCTGAAAATGTGAAAATCCAGTAAATAATGCAAAGACGTTGAAGGTGGCTTTTATCAGAAGGTTCTAAGTTCTTATCTTCTTAAAATCTTAAGGATTTTACATCGCCTCTTGCTACCACACATAATTAAGAAAAAGTTTCTGCTCTGTGTGATACGCTTTTCCAAAGGAAAGGCCAGAATCTGACATAACACAGTCTGACAGAGAATCATTGAAGTTAAAGAATAGCTATTGGTATTTTTATATGCAAAATTCATTTTTGTATAAAATCTCTACCTTTTTTTTTGTCTACAGCTTGATTAACCTAGTTTATTTTTTTTAATCTATAAACACAGTTCACGCTGGACCAAAAATGGACTTTCATCCTGTCGTTGAGCCTAACTTTCCGCACAGGCCTAGAAAAATAATACTGAATTCAATAGGTCTACTCCCTGGCTTAGAGATTACATGCACATTGTGGCACTGAAGAGTCAGGATTTAAATTTAAGTCCTGTAAACACAGATATGCTTAACTGTATTTTCACGTGTAATCTCATAGTACTGCAGCTAAGCACTTGCTAAAGATGCTGAATTGGGAAGGAACTTACACTGTAGTTTACCAGCATTACGCAGCTCTTCGTATTTGTAACACTGGTAGAGAATAAGCGATTGGGAGACTGAGTTACTTCAGTTAAAATCATCGTGTACATACCTCGGGTAATGAATAAAACTATCGTTTAAGATGCAGTTTAAGATGCCCTCTTTTTCAGTGTCAAGGATGCTTGATATATTTGAATGTTACAAATGATGAATTTTTAAATGATAGTCACATAATTAGTGCTAAATACTTGACATGAGTATGTTGTACACTTCAATAAATGTTTCTATTTTCTTAAGTTTGCCTGCAATTTCTTTTTTTTTTTTTTTATTAAATATAACCCAGAACCATACTAGCAGAACGCGTGACTGCGTTCACCGGAGGTCTGTAATGCTGCATGAGGTCTGTATTTAGCAGGGGGGCTGCCTGCATGGTGCCGAGGGCAGCATCTGGGCCGAAATGGAGAACAATAGTGATGACTCTCCTTGTGATGAAAAGCATTTGTTACAGGCCTGAGCGGACGGGCCTGTGTTGGGAGAAGACGGTTAAAATACCTTGTGCTGTTCAGATGACAGCCATTATGAAAGACACAACTGTCCATAAATATCTGAGGAGAAAAAAAGATTGTCTTCCGTTACGGTAAATCAGAGAGAACATTTGGAAGAGCGAAGACGAGCGGCTTCTCCAGCTCATCTCCAGGCTGCACTATCAACTCTTGGGTCAGACAACCTGAAATGGAGCTTTCCACAGTAACTGGGTGGGGGGGTGG